>OU911041.1:20202036-20709735 GCA_918358695.1 Melinaea menophilus ssp. n. AW-2005 | reverse complement strand
TAGTAGTAGTAGTTTTAGTAGTAGTAGTAGTAGTAGTAGTTAGTAGTAGTAGGTTAGTAGTAGTAGTAGTAGTAGTAGTAGTAGTAGATATTAGTAGTAGTAGTAGTAGTAGTATAGAAAAAGTTCAGCCCAATCTCACTATGTACTTAATACTTCTGCTTCCGCAGCTCTACACTAGAGCTAGCAAGAGAAGAAACACTAACCTAACCTTGCCTCCCATCGTTACATATACATTAAACTATTATTTAGTGCTTAGTACTAGAAATATATATATTTTATACTTAAAAGATAATCATTTGTAAAATTGTCTGTTTTTTATTGTCTGTAACGTGCAATATTATTCTTAGGTATTAATAAATATATTGTCATTCTTATGAAATACCAAATACTATTTGATGTTTTTTATATTTATTTATTTAGTTGCTTTTTTCCCGCGGCTTCGCTCGCAAATGACTCATTAAATAAATATTAGAGATCTTGCAATAGAAATGAATCAATACGATAACTTTATTCTATTGGCTTGGCTGGGATTGTAAATTTTTAATAATTAGTAAAAACACAATGAAGTTTCAAAAACTTAAAATATGCTTCATTGAATTACAACAACCAATTTAAAAATATATTTAACTGTGACAAAAATAAATAATTTCGAATTCTAATAATTTAAAAGATAAAATGCAGAGTATTAATCTAGGATATTTTTATAGACTATATTATAAGTTTTTCCATCGGGTGCAAATGTGTGTAAATTCCGGGCATTAGATACGCGCGAACAGGCTACATATAGTTGACCAGGAGAGAAGCATGGCTTTTCTAAATGCACTCCCGCTACCTGTAATGTTTGCCCTTGTGCTTTGTTATAGTAATAGCAAAGCTAAGGTTGATGGGAAACTGAACCTAAAAATAACAATAAAATAATAAAAAGTATCCTATACTACTTCTAATACTTCCAAAAGTACGTGTACAAAGTTTCATAATGATCGGTTGAGTAATTTACGCGTGATAGTGTAACAAACAAACTTAATTCGCATTTATAATATTAGTAGGCATATAAAATATCTATAATCATCAAAATTTCAAAATATTTTTTTCTTTACTTATAATATAGTTTTTCATTACTAAATTTAACTTTCCAAACAATTTATATTAAATATATATATATTTTAAGTTCATGGAAGTCATTAATATATATTATAAGGGGTTTATATATCAAACATAGTTAATATATATATAATCTTAAACTTATTAATCCCTATCCCCAGTAAACACTACTTAATCTTTGAATTTAACTTGAACTGACGCAACTCAAGACTGGTTACAGTAATTACAATAATACTACTATTCTCTAAACGCAATCGTAAACCTAAGGAGTGTGATTCCTCGCTGAATATATGTACATATTTGCTTTTACTTAACATTATTATTATCTCCTTGTATTCATTGATAATATTATTACAAAAAACAAAAGTAAATATAACTATTAAGTATTTTTAATAAAGTTAATTTTTGTAATGAAGTATATCTCATTATTGTATTCGTTGTATTTAATGCTTATAATATCATGTGTATTTATTCAATTTACTATATGTTAATAAACGTGAACGAAATAACAAGGTCTCATTTAAAATAACCATTCAGTAATACCAAAGAAAAGTAATTCAATATCACTGCATTATGTTTGTCAGTACATTGGTATCAAAACATTATATGGGATTTAACTCAGAATATATAATAATCATATCAATATATGATAAGATGATGAGATGAGAGATGAGCTGATGATATATATATATATATATATATATATATATATATATATATATATATATATATATATGATATATGTCAATGAGAATGAGATTTATTTTCCCTCCCCAAAACACAATTATTTAAATCCTGGTCAACCCAGCGGAACGCCACTAAGTTGGTGAAGGCAAGGTATTATGCTTCCTTATAACCAGATATCCCAACGAGACCTTGGTTTTCCTCCTGTAAATATGCTGATCGATGGGTTATTTCTTTGAGTGCTTGTTGATGTTTTTATTTAGTCCATTTTCTCCAATATTATGTAGATTTATTAGGTGTAATAAAATTAAATTGTAAATAAAATTTGCCTATTATCTATACTTAAAGATGCTATCTGTTATAAATATAAATATATTTTACTAAATTCCGGTATATAGTATAATAATATTTATGTTTTTGTTGTTTTATGTTATGGTCTAAACTAATTATAACTAGGTCACGCAAGCGGGGTCGCGAGCTGAGCTAACTCTTGCTCTGTGCACGGCAGGCTATTTACTACGATGTTCTTTAGCTTAGTCCTTACAAATGCTAGAAAGTTAAATGGAAATATAAGATATTATCAATAAATCATTTGCCGAACATGTCAAGCTTGATATTCGTTTCAGGTCTTTAAATGGAAAATTTTCTACAGAATTGCTCATAACACCCTTCTTTTCATAATGGCGTCACGCTGAAACAATCAGGTCCACTGCGGATATTGAGCACTTAGTAGCACTATCATGCCTTTGATCTGTCTTCAGGCAAAAGAACCGAAATCTGGGATCCTGAGCGAACCGTTTGTCGGAATAATTCATCAAAAAATTAACCCATTCTTTAAATTATACTTTTTGTTTTCGTCTACTATAGTTAAAAGTAGCCTTGCCGGTCGGGAACAGGCGTGGAAAACATTTTGCAATGTAGCCTTCCTCTCTGTATTCGTTAATCGGCTGAGCAGTTGACGATGGCCACGCTAAGCGATTCGTTACTTGTTCATCAGTTGTAACATAAGGCAAATTAATAAATGCAGTTTCAACTACGTCATCATATTCGGTAACGTCGTCCATTCTGCATATGTAAGGAGGCTTGTTACATCTGTAACATCAGACGGTAGCCTGTCCAGTTTTCTCAAAACAATCGGAATGTCTTGATCGACTTCGTTATTTTGTTTCAGCCACCGGAGAGCGTCGAGCACTTTCTGACGTCTTACACGAAAGTCTTAAAAGCCTGTTGCTGCTTCGCGTCGTACAATATTTATTTGCAGATCTGCAAATCGTCGAGAAAGTACAGTTGCCATCGTTCGAATTTCTTGTTCGACGTTTAAAATATGTCCTGCATAACGAAATTGTTCGGGCTCACCGCTTGCCCTGAGCCGATACACTCGCATAATTGGTTGTATGTGTGCAATGAGCATAGTATGTATGTGTGCAATGAGCATGGTATTTTTAGAAAGCCCTTTTTTTTTTTCCCTCAAATTTAGTTTTTTCCCTCCGCACCAGTATAAAATCACTTATTTCCATCTTGAATCAATCCTGCCTTGATCAATCTAATAATTGAATCAATCTTGCCTTGATCAATCTAATAAAATAAAAACAAAAATGCAATTTGTGCAATATTTCGAGCACATTCACATTTTTTGTGTTTGTTTACGTTTGTAAATAAAAATGTTCGTGGTTTTTTTCGTCGCAAAATTCATATCAGGAGTTTTGTGTCACCGGATTCGCTTTCGTCACTCGGTATTTACTTCGTTGAGAAGTTTTTGTTTTGTATATTATACATTTTAAATACGTGTAATAAATTTAATTCAAAATAATAAATTTCATTCCAGTTGTACGTATTTATACTTTAAAACTATAAAATTTCGCTACAAAGGCAAAAACCCTGTACCCTGTACCCTGTTTTAAATTTCATAATGACGAAAAAATAACTCAACGTGTACGCCTGATGGAACACACTAACGTGCTGGAGGGGTTCCACTGGAAGCGACTTTGATATCGGATTTAGTCTATTGATAATATAGGTTCATTTTATATCTTTGTGATAATTTTAATCAAATAGATTTTGATTTTATTGCAGTCTTTTGATTTCATTGATAGAATTATTCACACCGTTATGTTGCAAGTTACTTTTTTTGTGTCTTTCATTTACTAACACATTAAAACACCTTTTAAATTAGAGAGTGTCTTTACAGAAGGGCTTATTTCGATAAATATGCTAGGCCCTTCTGACACCTCCGTTTGACGTACAGAAATCATTCATAGTGGAGAAGATATAAATATATAATAAATAAATAATAATTAACTAATATACAGATAGTTTTTTTACATAAAAAATAAATGGGCTGCTCATTGGATGGGTAATAGCCGCCGTCGGTGTCTCGCAAAACCAGAGGATTCTCAGAATACAAACAAAACTCAAGATCTGTTGCATAAGTAATGAATATTCACTTTAAATATCATATTTTAGATAAAAATACCTCGTTCGACAGGGTCGATCGTGTAAGGTAGATTCCCGTCGGTCGGATCGACAAAGAAAAATTAACCAGCAGTATTCTACTGGTCATTATGAGTCTTATGACGGGTCACTCTGCATATATTGGGTGAGCGGGGAACCACCTCCCACTCCTATCTCCTAAACGGGGGGTCGCATCAAAAAACTTTTCGGACAAAAAAGTTGCCTCGTTAAATTTGTTAATTTTATAAGATTTTTCTGACGATAAAATTTTGCCTCCTTCTGTGACTTTTTTCAGTTTTTAACTTTCAACCTCCCCAGCCCCTCAACCCCCTGACCGATTTCCCCCGTTCAAGAACTTAACCTTCATTTTGTCCTTAAGAATGTGTATACCGAGTTTGAAAATCCTCCGTCAATATTTGCGACCTGTAGCGTGTCCCAAAGGTTTGCACTTTCACCCCCCCTCCCAGTCCCCCTTTTCACTTTTTCCAAAAAAACGAAATGCTGGGTTTGTCTTACTAATTTATCCTATCGACCTGTGAAGTCAGATTTTGCCTACGATGAATTTGGACTGATGGATCATATATACATATATATATATAGAGGGATATATAAATTTTTTTTTTCGACGGATTCTCAATCTCCAGTTCATAAACGGCGTAGCGCCCCTACTCTGGAGTCTGAGTCCCGTCATCGCATCGATTGCAATAGGTAGATTCATCTATGGAATCTACCTAAAAATAACTGCAGCAGTTTATATTCATTATCGGAGAAGCCAAATAAAGTGAATGAATGAAAGTTTATTATCCAATAGTTATGAAAACCAATACTCGTAAAACTATCCATGAAATCAATATATTTTCTGCTTTCGGAAAGGGATGTATACCGCTTCGCATTCTATGCAAGCTATCATCAGGTGATATGATGTACTGGGCTTCACTGGAAGTATAATATAATGTAATTCATATATAATCATTGAGAAGCATTTCTATGTCATGTTATAATTGTCAGAGATCAGAAGGTTTATATTATTTATGAACAAATTTAAGATCTATTTTTAATTCCTCAGTTAATTCTTATCTATGGACAGTTTTTATATTTAAATAGATATTCTGTAGAAATATTGTTAAACATATTTATGTTTTTCGGTTTAAATTAAATAAATAAAGACTGTTTTGAAATAGAGAAAAAGGGCTTAAAATTCATTTATAATGTTTTCTTTGTAGCCATTGATATGATTTAAGTCGATGTATAAAAAACAAAAAGCCTTGGTTTGTGTATATTAAAGTTTATTATTAAGTTATTATATTAAGTTACGAGTATTATTGTGTAAAACCAAAGTTCAGTAAGACACCTCTTTCACTAAATAATAAATCGAATTACTTTAAACCAAACAACTCATCAGCAAATTATTTTAAATATATATATTTTGCGTTATTCAATATCCACCGTTAAGTTAATTTTCTATCCCTACGTTTTCCTGTTCCTCCAAACCCTTGAACTTTGACCTTGATCGTGAACTCGTTACAAGGTCATATTATCGTAGGTAAGGAAGGGAGAAGTTTGAAGGAGAACTCTTGTTGTTTGTCTTTCATAAGTCTTTAGATTTTATTGTAATACGTTTTATTCACATAATTTATAATAAATTAAAAAAGATTTATACAGGAAAAGTGAGCGGTAAGAGAGACAGGAGGAGGCCTCGAGTGACTTTCGAAAACACAGTATCTATGATACTGGAGGAAGATCACGTAAAAAGCATGAGGACCCCCGGAGGGCATGTACGAAGAGGTTGATGTCTGTGGCCGAGGCGAAAGAGGTATGCAGGGACCGTAGCGTTTGGCGCTCCGTCGTCTCTGGCTACCCCGTAAGGGATATGGCGTGAAGATAAATAAATAAATAAATAATAATAAATAATATTATTAAGATAATATTATTGACGCCCTAACGAGGGTTTTTTGTTTGTTAAGTCGGAAATAAGTAGTCTTGCGAGTAATTCAGTGAAAAATATTTTATTTTAAATTATAATATTATTACATGGATAAGATCCGATTGAAAGGAATGCACTATTTTCTATCTTTAAGTCTTGTATATTAAAAGACTCATAACGCAATAACATTTTATTGTAACTATATCAATATTACCTTCTCACCTGATAGTATAACGCCAGATAGTGCTCATAAGACCGAATGCTGATAGTTTTTCATTTGTGTAGACACTAAAATGCAATACCAAATCACAGCTACAAGTTATCGGTAATCAGTGACAAAATAAAGGCAATTTGACGTGCTATAATTCTTAAGCTACTGGTTCGAATTAAATGTCTTTTACAAATTTATATATCTATCTATATATTTAACCTCTTGGTCACTGAAAACTTAAACTTTCTACATTTTTTACAAAGTAGTTATAGAGGTTTGAAAATGGTTCTAATCGCTTCGAGAAACGCTTACGGCGGAAAGAGTAAGGCCGCATGTTTTTGTTCAACCTGGTGCAGGCACTGCCGGGCCTCCAGATACAATCTGAATAAAATTGGGTGTGAATAATAGTGAATATACAATAACGCATTAGAGGCTAAAGCAACAGTTTAGATTTATATTTCATTATTACGTCTATTATTCAATAGACATGCACATAACATTCTACATAGAATTTATTTAATCTATTCTAATCAATAACCATCATCCTCTGCTGTGTTCTGTCAACCTTCAGCAACGCCTCAGCTCCTTCGATACTTATACAGTCGTTTACACATTCATAGTCTTTGAATCTATTTATTATCCATGTCTTGTAATCTTTATAATTTCAAAAGATTTGTTTTGTAAAATCTTCTTAAAAGATATAATAATAAGGTATATTTGTAACGTATACGACAATATTAATTTATTCTGAAAAACATTATATTCGTAATAAATTTATCAGCCCTTGAACATCAAATAACGTCAAAATGTAATTTCACTAAAAACATTTTAATCAACCGCATCCGCTTTATGATGTTGAAGGTATTCAATTTCCTATTTAAAATGTTTCACCTTAGTATGAGTTACATGTAGTGTTGGATATTCTATAAACATGTTTGATATTATATCGACATATTAAGTTTTAATTTACGGGATAATTGCCGAGAGGGCGCGGGTTCGAATCCTGACCTTGTTGATTAATTTTTCATTTGATATTTTTTTGTACTTAGGTTTCGTTGGAAAAGTAAAAATAAAATGGCAATATTAAATTAATTGTTGATAATAATTTAAAATGTTTAAACAATAAAATGTTTATTATCTTTCATCTTGCACGGAAATAAATGGTTTTGCGTGAACAATTAAAAAATAATAAATATGTTCTTCGTTCACCCGAGAAAATACTGTAAATATTTCAAAATTGTCAGAGCGCACTTCCCTTTTGCGAATATCTGTTGCATTCAGGGGGAGGTGGTGGGGTTGGAAGTGGCTGCCTCCCTCAGCTTCCTGATCTCGTTAGACTCCGGTGCTTCCGACGCTGCAGTCACTGGATTCACCTCATCAAGCGATCACGTCACACGAGAACCTCTGACTCTCACAAGTTGTGATTGTTGTAACAGTAACTTAGTTTTTTATTTCTTATTTCCGGTATTGGTTCTCTTGTAAGAGTGAACGAGACTTTAAAAGTTTTAACTTAATCCGGTTTACGCGCCAACAAGTTGCTGAAATGTAGCGGAAGGTTCTAAAATTGGGTAAGCATACTTTTTATAAAAAATGTGAATATGTGTCTTAGTATTTTTAACAAAACTGTAATGACATTTTTTTTATCACAAATATCGATCGTTGAAACTGATCACATATTTTAATAAAAATTTTTATTTCTATTTGTGAAATATAATTAAAATTTGTAAATGTTATGTTTATTAAATAATAATAAAAAGAAGGAGTAAAGCGTTCTGAATTTCATTGTAGTGATTTAATCAGCAGCAAAATAATTTACATAATATACGCCTATATAAAATCTCACAGTTTTGAAAAAAAAAGAAACACATTTCGGAAAAACAATTTTTTAATAACGAATTTTAAAATCCTATATACCCTATTCTACTAAAAATTGTTTTTTTTTTTTTGCTAAAATATATATAAAAATGACACATAAATACCAAAAATAATATTTACTTACAACGAACTTGTAAGTAAATATTGTGATGAAACATTTAATCTTTCCATTCCTATACCCGTTTGATATAATCAAATGTGATGAGTATAAAATGCACCTTTGCTAAACTAAGTTTCCTTACACAGTTTCCGTTCTTATTCCGTTTCTTGAATCAAATAACTAATAGAATGTTGTTTATTATATTTTATTTCATTCCGATTTATTATTCAAAGAAACCTAATTTATTATTATTTCAAATCAAAAACTCGTATTTCTTTCTAAATGTTACAATAAATGTCTATATTTCAAATATCCATTTTACTCTGTTTACAAAAACATAAGACATGAATGAGTTATCTATACTTATAATAAATCTGTAGAGAGGTCAATTCTGTACATGAAATATATTTACAAAATAAGTAGCAGGGGGTGATTAGTGTTCGATACTGATGCCAAAAATGCAGTTAAAAAAATTTTTGTCTGTCTGTCTGTCTGTTTGTATGTTATTTATAGAAAAAAAAACTACTCGACGGATTTTAACGAAACTTAGTACAATTATTCTTTATACTCCTGGGCAGGTAATAGTATACTTTTCATCACACTACAATGAATAGGAGCAGAGCAGTGAAAGGAAATGTTGAGAAAATGGGAGAAGTTGCTTGATTTTTTAAGCTTCCGTCGCGTGTGCAGCCTTAATGGTTAGAGCTACATAGAAACTATGTATAACGGAAATATTCTACATAAAAATACACGAAAAATATTCCAAGACAGCATATATCTATCTTTTATAGTTAACTCACAATAACACGCATAACTCTCGATAGCTTAGCAGTTCGGAGATTTCTTATTATATTTGTTTACCTTTACGTTTATAAAACCAATAATGCTCACCATCATTCCTAATTTAAAAAAAATAAACATTAGCACCAATTCAATAAAAAAAGAATCATTGAAATCGGTATAGAAACACCAAACTTATACTTACTTACATGAAATACGCCAACAAGACATCGCGCGTGAATAGTGAATCAAGCTATAAGGATTATTTTTGCGTAACGGTTGCCGCGCTCGACGGGGCTCGCGGCGGCAGAGTATAAAAGGGGCGGGAGGCGAGCGCAAGCGTCATTCGGACAGCTACAGCCAGCCTACTAGAAGAACTTCCCGGTACGAGCCAGCAAATCATCATCAGCTATAGTAAGTATTCTTTGAGTATTTATTATAGTTAAGGTTGTTGGGATTATTTTCTATAAATAATCTCAACTTCCGCCGCGCCATTTAGGCGTGAGCAGACGCTGGGGCGCCCTTTTCAGGGCGCAGCCCCCATTTGCGTCTACGGCCCTGTGGCCGTATGACTGCCGGTGGTTGGCAACCCACTTGAAGCCACGCCCAGATGTGCTACAAGCCTGGGGGAGACGCGGGGCGGGATCGTTCCCGCTCACGACTCCGCCATGGCGGCCCGACGCACGGTCGGGCTATAAAAGGCGGCGCGAGCCCGGCCGAGGCCAGTACGCCGGCGGCGTGCGACTCATTCGCACGTCTCGCCGGCGCCCCAGCCCCGTCCCCCCGCGGGGAAGGAAGGCTGGCTGCGGATGCGGCCACGGTGCCGGCGGCGAGTGCTGTCACTCGTCCGTCCGGCTCCGCTGGTCCGCACACGCGGCCGCCGCCCGCCCCCGCCCCCGCTGCCGCCCAGGCAGGTGGTGGACGCGTCGGTAGGGCTAGGGCGCCGGAGGCGCGCGACTTGCTCGCGCGCTCTCCTGGTGCCTCTGCCCGCCCGGCGCCAGCCCCTGTACCGGCGGTGGTGGCCCCGGCCCCCGCCCCCGCCCAGGCAGGTGGAGGGCGCGCCGGTGCGGCTAGGGCGCCGGAAGCGCGCGACTTGCTCGCGCGCCCCGGTGCCTCTGCTCGCCCGGTGCCCCCCCCTGTACCGGCGGTGGTTAAGGCCCCCGCCCAGGCAGGCGGAGGGCGCGCCGCTGCGGCCAGGGCGCCGGAGACACGCGACTCGCTCGCGCGCTCTCCCGGTGCCTCGGCTCGCGCGGTGCCCCCCCCTGTACAGGCGACGGGCAGGCCCCCGGGCAAGGCCAGTGAGCCGGCGACGCGCGCCCAAGGCGCACGCACCGCTAGGTCCCCTGGCCCAGCCCCTGTCCCTGTCCCCTCCCAGGGCCCCTCTGGCCCTCAAATCCCCACGGGCGCTCGGGCCCCTTCAGGTCCCGAGGCCCCCACGGGCCCCCAGGCCCCTTCAGGACCTCGGGGCCCCCAGGCCCCCTTTTTGCCGGGGCCCCCTCAGGCCCCCCAGGCCCCCTCTGGGTCGGGGGGCCCCCCAGGCCTAACCTAACCTTGCCTCCCATCGTTACATATACATTAAACTATTATTTAGTGCTTAGTACTAGAAATATATATATTTTATACTTAAAAGATAATCATTTGTAAAATTGTCTGTTTTTATTGTCTGTAACGTGCAATATTATTCTTAGGTATTAATAAATATATTGTCATTCTTATGAAATACCAAATACTATTTGATGTTTTTATATTTATTTATTTAGTTGCTTTTTCCCGCGGCTTCGCTCGCAAATGACTCATTAAATAAATATTAGAGATCATTGCAATAGAAATGAATCAATACGATAACTTTATTCTATTGCTTGGCTGGGATTGTAAATTTTTAATAATTAGTAAAAACACAATGAAGTTTCAAAAACTTAAAATATGCTTCATTGAATTACAACAACCAATTTAAAAATATATTTAACTGTGACAAAAATAAATAATTTCGAATTCTAATAATTTAAAAGATAAAATGCAGAGTATTAATCTAGGATATTTTTATAGACTATATTATAAGTTTTTCCATCGGGTGCAAATGTGTGTAAATTCCGGGCATTAGATACGCGCGAACAGGCTACATATAGTTGACCAGGAGAGAAGCATGGCTTTTCTAAATGCACTCCCGCTACCTGTAATGTTTGCCCTTGTGCTTTGTTTATAGTAATAGCAAAGCTAAGGTTGATGGGAAACTGAACCTAAAAATAACAATAATAATAATAAAAAGTATCCTATACTACTTCTAATACTTCCAAAAGTACGTGTACAAAGTTTCATAATGATCGGTTGAGTAATTTACGCGTGATAGTGTAACAAACAAACTTAATTCGCATTTATAATATTAGTAGGCATATAAAATATCTATAATCATCAAAATTTCAAAATATTTTTTCTTTACTTATAATATAGTTTTTCATTACTAAATTTAACTTTCCAAACAATTTATATTAAATATATATATATTTTAAGTTCATGGAAGTCATTAATATATATTATAAGGGTTTATATATCAAACATAGTTAATATATATATAATCTTAAACTTATTAATCCCTATCCCAGTAAACACTACTTAATCTTTGAATTTAACTTGAAACTGACGCAACTCAAGACTGGTTACAGTAATTACAATAATACTACTATTCTCTAAACGCAATCGTAAACCTAAGGAGTGTGATTCCTCGCTGAATATATGTACATATTTGCTTTTACTTAACATTATTATTATCTCCTTGTATTCATTGATAATATTATTACAAAAAACAAAAGTAAATATAACTATTAAGTATTTTTAATAAAGTTAATTTTTGTAATGAAGTATATCTCATTATTGTATTCGTTGTATTTAATGCTTATAATATCATGTGTATTTATTCAATTTACTATATGTTAATAAACGTGAACGAAATAACAAGGTCTCATTTAAAATAACCATTCAGTAATACCAAAGAAAAGTAATTCAATATCACTGCATTATGTTTGTCAGTACATTGGTATCAAAACATTATATGGGATTTAACTCAGAATATATAATAATCATATCAATATATGATAAGATGATGAGATGAGAGATGAGCTGATGATATATATATATATATATATATATATATATATATATATATATATATATATATATATGATATATGTCAATGAGAATGAGATTTATTTTCCCTCCCCAAAACACAATTATTTAAATCCTGGTCAACCCAGCGGAACGCCACTAAGTTGGTGAAGGCAAGGTATTATGCTTCCTTATAACCAGATATCCCAACGAGACCTTGGTTTTCCTCCTGTAAATATGCTGATCGATGGGTTATTTCTTTGAGTGCTTGTTGATGTTTTTATTTAGTCCATTTTCTCCAATATTATGTAGATTTATTAGGTGTAATAAAATTAAATTGTAAATAAAATTTGCCTATTATCTATACTTAAAGATGCTATCTGTTATAAATATAAATATATTTTACTAAATTCCGGTATATAGTATAATAATATTTATGTTTTTGTTGTTTTATGTTATGGTCTAAACTAATTATAACTAGGTCACGCAAGCGGGGTCGCGAGCTGAGCTAACTCTTGCTCTGTGCACGGCAGGCTATTTACTACGATGTTCTTTAGCTTAGTCCTTACAAATGCTAGAAAGTTAAATGGAAATATAAGATATTATCAATAAATCATTTGCCGAACATGTCAAGCTTGATATTCGTTTCAGGTCTTTAAATGGAAAATTTTCTACAGAATTGCTCATAACACCCTTCTTTTCATAATGGCGTCACGCTGAAACAATCAGGTCCACTGCGGATATTGAGCACTTAGTAGCACTATCATGCCTTTGATCTGTCTTCAGGCAAAAGAACCGAAATCTGGGATCCTGAGCGAACCGTTTGTCGGAATAATTCATCAAAAAATTAACCCATTCTTTAAATTATACTTTTTGTTTTCGTCTACTATAGTTAAAAGTAGCCTTGCCGGTCGGGAACAGGCGTGGAAAACATTTTGCAATGTAGCCTTCCTCTCTGTATTCGTTAATCGGCTGAGCAGTTGACGATGGCCACGCTAAGCGATTCGTTACTTGTTCATCAGTTGTAACATAAGGCAAATTAATAAATGCAGTTTCAACTACGTCATCATATTCGGTAACGTCGTCCATTCTGCATATGTAAGGAGGCTTGTTACATCTGTAACATCAGACGGTAGCCTGTCCAGTTTTCTCAAAACAATCGGAATGTCTTGATCGACTTCGTTATTTTGTTTCAGCCACCGGAGAGCGTCGAGCACTTTCTGACGTCTTACACGAAAGTCTTAAAAGCCTGTTGCTGCTTCGCGTCGTACAATATTTATTTGCAGATCTGCAAATCGTCGAGAAAGTACAGTTGCCATCGTTCGAATTTCTTGTTCGACGTTTAAAATATGTCCTGCATAACGAAATTGTTCGGGCTCACCGCTTGCCCTGAGCCGATACACTCGCATAATTGGTTGTATGTGTGCAATGAGCATAGTATGTATGTGTGCAATGAGCATGGTATTTTTAGAAAGCCCTTTTTTTTTTTCCCTCAAATTTAGTTTTTTCCCTCCGCACCAGTATAAAATCACTTATTTCCATCTTGAATCAATCCTGCCTTGATCAATCTAATAATTGAATCAATCTTGCCTTGATCAATCTAATAAAATAAAAACAAAAATGCAATTTGTGCAATATTTCGAGCACATTCACATTTTTTGTGTTTGTTTACGTTTGTAAATAAAAATGTTCGTGGTTTTTTTCGTCGCAAAATTCATATCAGGAGTTTTGTGTCACCGGATTCGCTTTCGTCACTCGGTATTTACTTCGTTGAGAAGTTTTTGTTTTGTATATTATACATTTTAAATACGTGTAATAAATTTAATTCAAAATAATAAATTTCATTCCAGTTGTACGTATTTATACTTTAAAACTATAAAATTTCGCTACAAAGGCAAAAACCCTGTACCCTGTACCCTGTTTTCAATTTCATAATGACGAAAAAAGAACTCAACGTGTACGCCTGATGGAACACACTAACGTGCTGGAGGGGTTCCACTGGAAGCGACTTTGATGTCGGATTTAGTCTATTGATAATGTAGGTTCATTTTATATCTTTGTGATAATTTTAATCAAATAGATTTTGATTTTATTGCAGTCTTTTGATTTCATTGATAGAATTATTCACACCGTTATGTTGCAAGTTACTTTTTTTGTGTCTTTCATTTACTAACACATTAAAACACCTTTTAAATTAGAGAGTGTCTTTACAGAAGGGCTTATTTCGATAAATATGCTAGGCCCTTCTGACACCTCCGTTTGACGTACAGAAATCATTCATAGTGGAGAAGATATAAATATATAATAAATAAATAATAATTAACTAATATACAGATAGTTTTTTTACATAAAAAATAAATGGGCTGCTCATTGGATGGGTAATAGCCGCCGTCGGTGTCTCGCAAAACCAGAGGATTCTCAGAATACAAACAAAACTCAAGATCTGTTGCATAAGTAATGAATATTCACTTTAAATATCATATTTTAGATAAAAATACCTCGTTCGACAGGGTCGATCGTGTAAGGTAGATTCCCGTCGGTCGGATCGACAAAGAAAAATTAACCAGCAGTATTCTACTGGTCATTATGAGTCTTATGACGGGTCACTCTGCATATATTGGGTGAGCGGGGAACCACCTCCCACTCCTATCTCCTAAACGGGGGGTCGCATCAAAAAACTTTTCGGACAAAAAAGTTGCCTCGTTAAATTTGTTAATTTTATAAGATTTTTCTGACGATAAAATTTTGCCTCCTTCTGTGACTTTTTTCAGTTTTTAACTTTCAACCTCCCCAGCCCCTCAACCCCCTGACCGATTTCCCCCGTTCAAGAACTTAACCTTCATTTTGTCCTTAAGAATGTGTATACCGAGTTTGAAAATCCTCCGTCAATATTTGCGACCTGTAGCGTGTCCCAAAGGTTTGCACTTTCACCCCCCCTCCCAGTCCCCCTTTTCACTTTTTCCAAAAAAACGAAATGCTGGGTTTGTCTTACTAATTTATCCTATCGACCTGTGAAGTCAGATTTTGCCTACGATGAATTTGGACTGATGGATCATATATACATATATATATATAGAGGGATATATAAATTTTTTTTTTCGACGGATTCTCAATCTCCAGTTCATAAACGGCGTAGCGCCCCTACTCTGGAGTCTGAGTCCCGTCATCGCATCGATTGCAATAGGTAGATTCATCTATGGAATCTACCTAAAAATAACTGCAGCAGTTTATATTCATTATCGGAGAAGCCAAATAAAGTGAATGAATGAAAGTTTATTATCCAATAGTTATGAAAACCAATACTCGTAAAACTATCCATGAAATCAATATATTTTCTGCTTTCGGAAAGGGATGTATACCGCTTCGCATTCTATGCAAGCTATCATCAGGTGATATGATGTACTGGGCTTCACTGGAAGTATAATATAATGTAATTCATATATAATCATTGAGAAGCATTTCTATGTCATGTTATGATTTTCAGAGATCAGAAGGTTTATATTATTTATGAACAAATTTAAGATCTATTTTTAATTCCTCAGTTAATTCTTATCTATGGACAGTTTTTATATTTAAATAGATATTCTGTAGAAATATTGTTAAACATATTTATGTTTTTCGGTTTAAATTAAATAAATAAAGACTGTTTTGAAATAGAGGAAAAGGGCTTAAAATTCATTTATAATGTTTTCTTTGTAGCCATTGATATGATTTAAGTCGATGTATAAAAAACAAAAAGCCTTGGTTTGTGTATATTAAAGTTTATTATTAAGTTATTATATTAAGTTACGAGTATTATTGTGTAAAACCAAAGTTCAGTAAGACACCTCTTTCACTAAATAATAAATCGAATTACTTTAAACCAAACAACTCATCAGCAAATTATTTTAAATATATATATTTTGCGTTAATCAATATCCACCGTTAAGTTAATTTTCTATCCCTACGTTTTCCTGTTCCTCCAAACCCTTGAACTTTGACCTTGATCGTGAACTCGTTACAAGGTCATATTATCGTAGTTAAAGAAGGGAGAAGTTTGAAGGAGAACTCTTGTTGTTTGTCTTTCATAAGTCTTTAGATTTTATTGTAATACGTTTTATTCACATAACTTATAATAAATTAAATAATAAATACTATTATTAAGAACGTGCTCTGGTGTTTTGGGCACGTCGAACAAATGAGTGATGAAAGAATAGTAAAAAAGATTTATACAGGAAAAGTGAGCGGTAAGAGAGACAGGGGGAGGCCTCAAGTGACTTTCGAAAACACAGTATCTATGATACTGGATGAGGATCACGAAAAAAGCATGAGGACCCCTGGAGGGCATGTATGAAGAGTTTGATGTCTGTGGCCGAGGCGAAAGAGGTATGCAGGGACCGTAGCGTTTGGCGCTCCGTCGTCTCTGGCTACCCCGTAAGGGATATGGCGTGAAGATATATAAATAAATAATAATAATAAATAATATTATTAAGATAATATTATTGACGCCCGAGGGTTTTTTCTTTGTTAAGTCGGAAATAAGCAGTCTTGCGAGTCATTCAGTGAAAAATATTTTATTTTAAATTATAATATTATTACATGGATAAGATCCGATTGAAAGGATTGCACTATTTTCTATCTTTAAGTCTTGTATATTAAAAGAATCATAACGCAATAACATTTTATTGTAACTATATCAATATTACCTTCTCACCTGATAGTATAACGCCAGATAGTGCTCATAAGACCGAATGCTGATAGTTTTTCATTTGTGTAGACACTAAATCCAATACCAAATCACAGCTATAAGTTATCGGTAATTAGTGACAAAATAAAGGCAATTTGACGTGGTATAATTCTTAAGCTACTGGTTCGAATTAAATGTCTTTTACAAATATATATATTTAGCTATATATTTAACCTCTTGGTCACTGAAAACTTAAACTTTCTACATTTTTTACAAAGTAGTTATAGAGGTTTGAAAATGGTTCTAATCGCTTCGAGAAACGCTTACGGCGGAAAGAGTAAGGCCGCATGTTTTTGTTCAACCTGGTGCAGGCACTGCCGGGCCTCCAGATACAATCTGAATAAAATTGGGTGTGAATAATAGTGAATATACAATAACGCATTAGAGGCTAAAGCAACAGTTTAGATTTATATTTCATTATTACGTCTATTATTCAATAGACATGCACATAACATTCTACATAGAATTTATTTAATCTATTCTAATCAATAACCATCATCCTCTGCTGTGTTCTGTCAACCTTCAGCAACGCCTCAGCTCCTTCGATACTTATACAGTCGTTTACACATTCATAGTCTTTGAATCTATTTATTATCCATGTCTTGTAATCTTTATAATTTCAAAAGATTTGTTTTGTAAAATCTTCTTAAAAGATATAATAATAAGGTATATTTGTAACGTATACGACAATATTAATTTATTCTGAAAAACATTATATTCGTAATAAATTTATCAGCCCTTGAACATCAAATAACGTCAAAATGTAATTTCACTAAAAACATTTTAATCAACCGCATCCGCTTTATGATGTTGAAGGTATTCAATTTCCTATTTAAAATGTTTTACCTTAGTATGAGCTACATGTAGTGTTGGATTTTCTATAAACATGTTTGATATTATATCGACATATTAAGTTTTAATTTACGGGATAATTGCCGAGAGGGCGCGGGTTCGAATCCTGACCTTGTTGATTAATTTTTCATTTGATATTTTTTTGTACTTAGGTTTCGTTGGAAAAGTAAAAATAAAATGGCAATATTAAATTAATTGTTGATAATAATTTAAAATGTTTAAACAATAAAATGTTTATTATCTTTCACCTTGCACGGAAATAAATGGTTTTGCGTGAACAATTAAAAAATAATAAATATGTTCTTCGTTCACCCGAGAAAATACTGTAAATATTTCAAAATTGTCAGAGCGCACTTCCCTTTTGCGAATATCTGTTGCATTCAGGGGGAGGTGGTGGGGTTGGAAGTGGCTGCCTCCCTCAGCTTCCTGATCTCGTTAGACTCCGGTGCTTCCGACGCTGCAGTCACTGGATTCACCTCATCAAGCGATCACGTCACACGAGAACCTCTGACTCTCACAAGTTGTGATTGTTGTAACAGTAACTTAGTTTTTTATTTCTTATTTCCGGTATTGGTTCTCTTGTAAGAGTGAACGAGACTTTAAAAGTTTTAACTTAATCCGGTTTACGCGCCAACAAGTTGCTGAAATGTAGCGGAAGGTTCTAAAATTGGGTAAGCATACTTTTTATAAAAAATGTGAATATGTGTCTTAGTATTTTTAACAAAACTGTAATGACATTTTTTTATCACAAATATCGATCGTTGAAACTGATCACATATTTTAATAAAAAATTTTATTTCTATTTGTGAAATATAATTAAAATTTGTAAATGTTATGTTTATTAAATAATAATAAAAAGAAGGAGTAAAGCGTTCTGAATTTCATTGTAGTGATTTAATCAGCAGCAAAATAATTTACATAATATACGCCTATATAAAATCTCACAGTTTTGAAAAAAAAAAGAAACACATTTCGGAAAAACAATTTTTTAATAACGAATTTTAAAATCCTATATACCCTATTCTACTAAAAATTGTTTTTTTTTTTTGCTAAAATATATATAAAAATGACACATAAATACCAAAAATAATATTTACTTACAACGAACTTGTAAGTAAATATTGTGATGAAACATTTAATCTTTCCATTCCTATACCCGTTTGATATAATCAAATGTGATGAGTATAAAATGCACCTTTGCTAAACTTGATTTCCTTACACAGTTTCCGTTCTTATTCCGTTTCTTGAATCAAATAACTGATGGAATGTTGTTTATTATATTTTATTTGATTCCGATTTATTATTCAAAGAAACCTAATTTATTATTATTTCAAATCAAAAACTCGTATTTCTTTCTAAATGTTACAATAAATGTCTATATTTCAAATATCCATTTTACTCTGTTTACAAAAACATAAGACATGAATGAGTTATTGTATAATATAATATTGAACAAACCCTATAATTATAAAATTGGATTTGACTCTCTGAAGTCAAAAAAAGAATTCATGTCTACAACAAAAATAAATTAAGAAGTGACAAAAAAATAATTAAACCTATAAGAATATAGCAAAGAGAGAAATAAGAGAAAATACGATGCATTTTGTAATTTTAACGATTATTATGTACTGTATCACGAAATTTAAGAACCAATATTTAACATGGAACAACGACAGAGCAGATAACGATTCAGACGACAGCCGAAGATGTCTACTGAAAGTATACTTTTCAGTGAACCTGAACCTGAATATTTATTTAAATATCTAACACCTTTTATACTTAATGAGAATATTCTATTGTACCAGGTAATTATGTACAAGCTGTGTCGAAGTCTTCGTTCGAGGGGAATATGTTTTTTAAATAAAAATAGCTTAACTTATTCCTTGTAATATCAGTTATCCGACAATAAAAGTCCTGTTCAAATCGGTCCAGAGGTTTCAGACATTGGCCGGATCAAACCGACAGACATATAAAGAGCTACCGTCTATACTTCCATACGCATTGAGTAGAAAGTTATTAATTTCCAATTACAAACAGACACTTCAATTTGATTAATATGTGTGGATGTAAAGATTACATTATTTATTATCGTCTGTTAGACTACTAGTGAGTGACTCCGACTGATGAACCAAAGGTTGTGGTTTGATTGTGATTCCTATGTGCGACAATTCTTACTATGATCCACAAATTACACAGTCTTAGTTTATTTTAGAACAATTATTTTTTAATGTGGGAGGGATTTTTAAATACACTATTCCGAAAACAAAAAAATATATATTTTTGTTTTAAATAGATTTTTCTTAATATTTCTTTGGAATTGAAAGCTTGAATGCTTACCATAATTGATATTAAATCCCATTAATAGAACATAATTAGAATAGACATCATTTATTTGGCCAAGCCCCGATGGACGGATTATATTATTTTAAAGCATTATTTCTATTTCCGCGGTGTCCGTAGCTGGGAACACATGTCAGTCACTAACGTCTAAAGACAAATCATTTTAAACGTATTGAAAATTAAATTACCAAAATATAATATAATAGTAATAGCGGATGGTAAATTCAATATAGATAAAGCATTACATTAATTAAGAGTTGATATAAGTCTTTTTTTCTAAATGCATTTATTGAGACAATTGAATGAACTAAAATAGTCTTTATATGAAATCTGTTTAATAAGATTACCTCAATCACTTGAATTAATCCTTGGACCTCTGAATGTACATAATGTGGTACGCACAATTTATTTTATTATTATATCTATTTATTGAAGAATTATTTTTTTCTTGCCTTCGTTTATATTCGGCATCATATTTTTATTGTTTCTTATTTTTTCTCCACTTTATATTCAAAAAGTGAGAATTTTGAATAAATCGCTACTATAATTTTTTTTTGGAACCAAAAAATTAAAAAGATTAAATCCCGTCAAGTTTCAAAACATATAATTTATTATGCCATCTCTTCCGGCCACCTTGAAAAGGTTTAAAAATAACAATGTTACTTATAACAATCTGATCAGAGTAGTGAAAAGTATTTGATATTTAAATAAATCGAAAAAATGTATTTAAAAAATACATACATCGGATAAACTAATCTTAAATAATATTCTTAAGATAAAAAATAAAATAAAATAAAATAAAAACAACTGTGTAAAAATAGTTCAATAAGAACATACGAGTATAACCAACACTAGTTACCCGAGACACGCCGTCCTTATTTAGTGTAAAAACACAAAATGTGTGTATAGAATATCTCCTTCACGACTCCCAGAAGAGTCGAATATTAGTGATGATATCATTTTAACACGCACAAGTACTAATACTGTTGCTACTTCAAAAGTGAACTACCTTTGTAAATATTAGCTCGAGCACGGTATGGCCGATATATTAAGATTCCTGATTTGGAAAATTAATAGACGATAGAATACGTCCTGATTTGGAAAATAAATCGACGATTTAATATAAAAGGAAATATGCATATTGTAAAAACAATTATTGTATTAAAATTGTAGCTGTTTAAAAAAAAAACAAGTTAGTCTTAAATCTCCTTTTCCATCTCTGTGAGCTCTCCTCTCTCTTTTTCTCTCTCTTTCTAACCATCTTCCCTTTTTATCTATCTCTCTATCTTTTTCTCTTGATTGTATATTATAATCAAATTAAATCAATGTATTTAAAATTTCGCTTCCAAATTTGATAATTAATTTATAAAGTACCTTTATAGCACAAAAATACATATATTAAAAAAATTGTACGGATAAGATTTTTTTTTAGATCTACAGATATATAGACCATTTAGATTAATGCTTGACTATATACCACCTGATGGGAAGTGTAAACGTAGCCATAGGTGGTAAGACGTATTAACCTAGCAACCTTTTCACTTTTCTCTTGAAGACACCCACATTGTATTGGGACGGAAATACCTGTACGAATTGAAAAAGACGAAGTAAAGCGCTTCGTTCGGACACGGAGAATATTCACAACGTAAGGATGGATACCTACCGTGCGTCGGACCGTTCAGTGATGGAAGGGGGATGGAGGAATTAGATCGTGTAATTCCAGCGCACACTCACCAAAATGTATCCTATAGAATACTGAGAGACTAGCAATTCTACGCCTGTGTTCAAGGCTGTGGTGTGGCAAGGAATATAAGCCTTTTTGCTCGCCTCTCAGTTGAGTTAAGAACCGCAAGATGAGACTTTGCGGCACCAGCGATTATGTGACCACAGTACTCCACACACGACGGGATCTGTGCTTTGTATAATACAAGAAGTTGTCCCGGTGTAAAGTGCTAACGGACCTTCGCAAGAGCGGCAATTTATCCTGCAGCTGTTCTTGCTCTGGACTCAATACACCGATCAAAGTTGAGGTTCGAGGAAATCTCTAAGCCTAACAACTGAAGCCGGTCACTGTATTCCAAAGATACACTCTGAAAAGTAGAAGCCAAGGTGAGAGCGCTCCTTTTAGTGGTGAACAGAGACGTCTGCGTTTTGGTGGTGTTGAATTTTGACAAGATTGTCATTGCCCCATGCGGAGTTTGCCTGGAGTTTGTCACTCAAACGTTGCACCATGGTTTCTTTTTCTGACTGTACTTGATCTCTACAAGCCCGACTACTCGGAATGTATCATTCTACAACTGTGCTATCGTCTGCTTTCCCATAGATACAGGGCTTCAGCAGATCATTAATGTGCAGCAGAAAAAAGTTTCACAAAGAACGGACCCCTGAGGCACTCCGTCATTTATTATCAAAGGTTCCGAGGAACACCCGTTGACAACTACTCGGAGAGATCTCTGGTTCAGAAAGTCCGTTACCCAGCCGATCAGACCAGGAGATATACCGTACGCTGAAAGCTTGCTTATAAGGATTATTGATTTGTATTTATATGTTAGTGAGTGACCTGTGTTCCCGGCTGAGGAAAGCGATGAAACATAAATAATGTTTTAACATAATATAATCCGTACGTCGACGTGTGTCCAAATAAACCAAGCCTTTGTATGTATTGAATTAGATTCAATATCGAATATTGTATGAGTTCAAGTTTTCAACTCGTATGGAAATAAGAAAAATCTGTTAGAACAATATTTTTTTTTTTTTTGTTATTTGATAGGTTACATGAAAACACTCCCACATTACAGAATAATTGATCTATAGATATACCAAGACTCGGCAGTCTGTGGATCATAGTAACAATTGTCGCATGTGGAAATTGAACCCAGACTCTATGGTTAATCAGTCAGAGTCCCTTACTTAATCACTTGTATTAATCCTTGGAGCTCTGAATGTACATAATGTGGTACGCACAATTTATTTTGTTATTATATGTAATTATTGAAGAACTATTTTTTTTGTCTTAATTTATATTCAGCGTCATATTTTTATTATGTTTCTTACTTCTTTTCCACTTTGTGCACAAAAAGTGAGAATTTTGAATAAAATTCTACTATAATTTACTTTTCGAACCAAACAAAAAGAATAAATTTAGAAAAGTATGATGTTTTTCAAAAAATTTAATTTATTATGGCTTCTTCTCCGGCCACCTTAAAAAGGTTAAAAATTAAAAAGTTACTTATAACAATCAGATGTGAGTAGTGAAAAGTATTTGATATAAATATAAATTGAAAAAATGTACTTTAATAAATACATATGTTTGATAGGACCCTCAGCGACAATATCTTCGAAATTTATCTATTCATCTCTATGAGCTCTCCTCTCTCTCTCTCTTTTTCTCTCCCTATCATACGGTTTCATCTCTCGACCTCTCTAATTGTCACTATCTCTCTTTCTAACCATCTTCCCTCTCTATCTATCTCTTACCTCTATACTTACCTCTTTTTTATTTTAAAGCTATATTTTTTAATTTTGCTTTGTATTTTAATAAGTAATTTAGAAAGTATAGTTATAGCAGAACAATAAAAATAAATGTAACAATAAAAAACCATAAAACAGTTATATAAAATGGTAATGAGAGCTTCGTTATTGAATTAAATTATAAATTTATATTGTTATAAATATTAACGGGGTCCTACTAAACCACCTAAGACTCGCCGACGATCTTATACTAATAAGCGAAGACCCAAAAATCATACAGGTCATGATAAATCAGCTAGTGTACGAAAGTGAGTAGATTGGATTATCAATAAATACTGTTAAAACAAAGTTGATGACTAATTCTATTAAAGTTTCTATTAAACTTAAAAGTATTACTAATTTGGAATATGTAGAGGAGTATACATACCTAGGCCAAATAATATCTCCTACATACCTAACTACAAAGGAAATAAACAATAGAACAACCATAGGATGGAAAAAATATTGGGGTCTAAAGGAAGTTATGAAAAACCCGGACATACCAATTACAGGAAAAGCAAAAATATTTAACACGTGTATTCTACCCAGCATGACTTACGGTTGTCAAATTTGGAGTTGCACAAACAAAAACCAAAACACTAGAAACTTGTCAACACAGAATGGAAAGGAGTATACTTAATGTAAAACTAAAAGATAAAATCAGGTTAGCAACTTTAAGGAAACGAACCAATATCATAGATATAAAATACCGGATCAATCAGTTAAAATGGACATGGGCTGGTCATATAATGAGAAGCAAGACAGGGAAATGGACCAAAGAAGTAACAGAATGGTGTCCTAGATATAAAACAAGAAAAAAAAGGACGGCAATGTCGAAGATGGGAAGATGATATTAAAAAGGTGGCAGGAGTAACTTGGACGAGGAAAACAAACGATAGATCTTTATGGAGAACACTTGGGGAGGCCTATGCTGGTAAGCAAGACAATCAAGAAACCGTTGTCTAATATGAAAATTGTAATATATTTGTTATAATTATAAATGTTATTAATGTAACACTTACTAGAATTAAGATAAAATGTAATTAGAATATATAATTGTTAATAAAGGCTATTATTATTATTATTGTTATAATAACAGTAGAACTGTGTTCAATATTTGCTATGTTACCCAAATTGTAAGTAATGCCGGGTAGTTTATTTGCAAATAGCATATATATTATATATTGAATACATAAATATGTCTTACCAAAAGATTTGGATGTTCAGAAATAGCTCAATTACGTTTAATTCGAGGACGATCCTCAATAATTGTATCTTATACCACTTGATGAAATGAACACAAGTACTAATTAATCCTGAAACATTTATACCAATGAAATATATATTATTATTATTATATGGAACCAGGATCGATTTGTAAAGTCTGGACGCTCTCGGGCATCGAGTGGAGGCTCCCATTAAATAATTATTTTCCAAATAAAAGGAATATTTCTTGATGACATGTCTTTCAAACATAATAGATGTTATCAGCAAAAAATGTTTTTTCCACAAGGAATCTAGTAATTGGTTAAAGTCAAATACAATTTATTAACAACGTAACGTAAAAAATGCTGTCCTGCCAAAATTTTGATATAATTTTTATCTTTATTATTGGGACCCCTCCCTTGTGCAGATGACGGTAGCCCCGCCTGCCCTCCCCTAAATTCAGCCGTGTAATAAGAAAAACTATTAAAAAAACACACGCCTGTTGGTTAACAATATTTTATAATCTATTGAATATTATTAATGAGTATTATGAAATTGTACGTATAAGACAAGACAGGGAAAAGAGGTGACAATAAAATAATGTAGGTAGTAGAATAGCTTTTTTGTGCTAGCATTTTTAATTTGCTTTAAAAAAAAATATTGTCTAGAAATGCTGTCTTTAAAAATAGCTTGGTAAAATACTAATTTATTTTAATGTATTTCTGATAAATCATTATATCGTATAATTCGTACGTAGTAGGGTCTGAGTTATATAAAAGAATCTGTACGATCTATGAGTTCCTCTCAGGCTGTTGTTACACTGAGGTATTTTGAGATGTAGTTAACGTTTTCATTTATAAAGTGTAATCATTTCATTCTTCTTGTAGTTGCTAATTGTGTCTAACATTAATGACTAATTCTAATATTAAGTCGCTAATTGTGTCTGTCTGTATATTTAATAGGCAACACATCTAATTTGATTTACATTTTTTTTGTTATTATAAGAGTATTGAAGATATTTGAAGTAAAAATAATTACTTCATTCTCTCAATGTATGTATAATCGTATAATACTATTAAAATGTATAATTAATATTGAACTTGTTGTATATTTTATCTGTTTTATCAAAATTTATATGTTATAATTAATTAGGCCTGTAAGAATGAACGACTTATTTATTATTCTTCTCATAGAGAATACTAGGTTAGTGGTTCACTCAAACTGGTCTACAATTTTCAGATGTTTTGAAGAAGAAAATATTTAAAACTGAATATAAAAGAGAAATGCTATAGAGGAAAAAGGAAAAATAGTAATGTTATGGAACAATAGAAGGCTGACAATTGAATCAGGAGTTAAATGAGATCTTGACTTGTAATACAACCTAGTTGACCCGACTGGTTCTTCACCATCTCTAATAAAACACAAACAATTATAAACGTATATACAATAAATAATACTTGTATTAAAATGTGTATCTTTTTTGTTAATTTTTATTAATCTTTATTTTTTCTTGATTAAGTTATCCTAATGGAGAGGTTTTGTTTCGAATATAATCTCTTAAGTCTTTGTATGCAAAACAAACAAAACTCTACTCTATCTGAATAATCGTGGACCCAATATAAGAATAGCAAGAGGATGTATAGAAAAAGAATGAGAGGTTCCTTTACGTTATAATACTGACGATATTTTTACTTGAAGATAAGATTTTTACTTGTCTATAAGGTTAAAAAATGGTAATGGGGTTTCACCTAAATTAGATAATTATTATACTATCTGATTATAGTGTTATTTTTTAATTTCTCTTCTTTTCTACTTTTAACATAAGAAGAACAATAAAGGAAAAAGAAAAAAAGTCCTTAAAGCCATGGAAATGGTAGTTTGTTTTGAAAACAGTGCTTTCAATTTAGTTATTTACGTCTTCAGATTCATTCTATATTTATATATGTTATATTGTTATAGATCCTGTCAAGGTCCTGTCAAAAACTGGAAGCTCTTGATTATTTCTCAATATATTCTGACACAATGAAATCTGTAATAGTTATTACTTCTTTAGGCTGTAAGCTATAGACATTTAAAAAATCTATGGTTTTTATAAATATCCAAGGAAGCTGAAAGTTAATTAATCTTATGTTTTGGTTTATATTGCTCGAGAAATAATTAGGCCTGTAAGAGAGAATATCTATGACTTAACTTTCTATAAACTATAAAACACGTCTGTTTATTTTTGACCAGAGATCAAAATATTATAATATATATTGCAGTTTTTTACAAAAACTAACTAATTAACTCCTATTTAACTCCTTAAGGAGTGGAATCTCTAAGAAATTAGTCTAATTTCTTGTTTATGTCGTAAAGTATAAATCTATGTGAGGTTTCTGGAGTCGTTAGTAGAGGCTGGAGTTAATCGGTTAGGACTTATTCTTTAGAAATTTATTCTCTTAAGACAAAAAAAAATGTGATAAATTTTATAATTAAAACATAAGTCAAGACGTGAACGTGAACTTACTATAATATTTTATATTTTGTACCATAAAATTGATTGATTAAGCTTAGTTTCAGATCAGATTCTTGGTGGACCACGGTTTGAAATTGTTATTATTGTAAGGTATCTTTAAAAACTTAAGTGCATTAAAAATTAAACTCTCTGTCTTGATCAGGGTGGACGGGAGCATTAAGAACATATGCCATAATTTCGGCGTTCTACACTCAATGGCAAAGGGTGGACGCTGATGACTCGGTGAGTCAGGACTTCTTCTATAAATATATATTAAGATTATTTTAAGAATTTTAATTGTAGTTGTAAGAAAAGGCATTTTTTTTCGTCAATTATCATAACCACATGGTGAATGCTTGTGATATTTTTTATGTTAGTAAATTTGAACATAATTTGATCCTGCATCAAATATAAGCGTTTCAATAACTTTTGCTCAAAGCAGATTATTCTTTTCTCTAATTTTAAAGTAGTTGTGACAAGAAAAGTCAAATAAGGCCAAGCGTTGATGTGAACATGTCTCTGATATGGAACGACAGAAAAACATTGTACTGCACACTTGTGTATGCTTGACGACTGATTACTAACCATTATGCCGCGGTAACTATTTTTATAGATTGATGTGAAAGTTTTGAAAAATGATATTTACTTTAATCATTCTTCCAGAAACTGACTGAACTAAAAAAGAGAATTAAACATAGTCTATGTTTAATTCTAAGTAAATGGTATTTCATTTCGTATCATTGTATAGTAATCATAGGTTTAAAAAAAAACTGGATGGACAGGGAATAGAGAACTAAGCAGTGAGCTGTGGGCGTTATTTATTATCTAATAACTCAGGGGTATAATGAGCATCGTTCACCTCACTGCCTACTATCTAATAGCACCACGACTTCAAGAGATTATCAAGTTGCATCTTTAACTATATAAGATAACAAAAACAGTTTTATAGCAAGATATTAAGATTCTTACGTGTCTTTACAACTTATATGAACACAAGCTCCACTCCACTCCATCCCACGGTGGATCGGAAAATCAAAAACAAGAAGAATAAGAAAATATTGAAGATTAAGGAAAAAGTGGTAATGGACGGTTCCACTCACATTAGATTTAAAATATAATATTTTCTAATGTTGTGAAACTATCTACTTCCACTTCTTTTCTATTCAACACAAGATTATTGTTAAAGAAGTACAACAGAAGCAACGTAAATGTTAAAGTACTTTTAAATAGTTTCTATTTATTTCTATTAATTATGTTTTCAGATTCTTAAAACTTTTGTTAATGTATATATATAAAATATAGTTATAGTTTATTAAATGAGAGTGTTATAGTTTATTAAATTAGAAATTTGTAGTAATATTACAATGGATTGGGGAAAATAAAACTAGGATTATATTAATAATTATTTATATGTAATGATTTAAAATGACTGCCCTGCAAATACTGGGTGCAGTGCAGTTAATGTAATCAAGTTTCCGGTCTACTTATTCATATTCTTAGTGTTAATTTCTATACAAGCTTGTATGTAATTGAAAACAAGTGCTGGGTATGATATCTATTATTAAATGTTTATTGGACTTCAAACCACAGGCTATTTATATGATACTGAATATTAATATTATTTAATGTGACAGAATGGCGGACCGATCGACAATCCACGTGACAGTAAGTGATCACAACGCACTTGGAGAGGCACTTTATTCATAGTTGTCACAGAAAATTATTATATAGATAAATAATTTTTTTGGATCTATGAAAGATGCTGAAATTAAGAAGATTTATTTATTTAACATGACGAATGCACAGTAATATTTTTATTGCTATGGCTATCAAATTAGTTCTTTATTTACTGTAATGATACATATTTGATAAAGTATAGACCTGTGGTTTCGAACAGTACATGCATAATAATAATAACATTTGAATTTAATACTATTTGATCTGTAGTATAATATTTTATTTGCAGCTACCTCAGAAGATTGGTTTGGTACAGTCGAAGTGTGAACCTATCGAGATAATAAAGATTTAACAACTTACTCCATTGATAAGTTTTACAATTCGCTATATCAAGAACAAAGAAACATCGCATAACATTCATTGTGTCTATAGTAAGTACCATCCACCACCACATCTCTCCATGCACTAATATTATATGGCAGGGAGTGCCAACGTAAGAAGAAAAATAAATTATGTTGGTACACATGATTTTGACGAAGAAAGGTACATGGTGAAGAAATGAGAAGCGGTATTGGATGGGCCATCTTAGTTAAATAATTATAATACATATTATGTAACCTAAATGCCATTCTCAATGACTCTTATCATCTGCACTCAAGATAAGAAATCCTCAGCTATATCTTTTACATAATTATCAAGATATTCAATAATTTCCTTTGTATTTTAGTATGTAACATTTACCTTTAAGCTAACGTTGTAAATTTGTTTCAGAGATTCCCTGTGCTGTTGACCTTCTGGAGAGCGGTGCTACTGAGAAACGCCACATGAAGTTGGTTAATTGTAAATAAAAGTTGAGAGTACTATAAAGGAATAAAAACGATATTTTTTTAATATTATATGATCTTATAATACATATATTTTTATATAGATTTTTCGTAAATAGTGTGTCACGAAATAGTTTTTAACAATAATTGTTAAATAAAATGAATATTTACATTTTAGTTTATAATATCAACAAACAATTTTATAATTTTATCTTAATGAGTGTATCGAGATATTGTTAGTATATTTCAGAAGTGATTAAAGTAATTGTTAAAGCTGCCTTGTTTTTATTACACCCCTAGTATTAAATCTTAATATCACACAGTTTAATTTTTAATTGTAGTCTAATTAATACCCTCTACTCGTGAGGGGAACGTTACTACTGCTCGAGAATTAGAATTACTACATATCTTATTGCAGTACAATAAAAAATTAACTTAAAACATATAATAATAACACACAAAAATTTATATTTAATTAGTAGTAGTGATGTCTGTGTATATTATAGATGTGTATGTGAGTCCAATTATTATGATTATAATGATTAAGTCACGTCACGTTGTCACTAATGAGGAATAGATACAGTTCATTTACCACAGATGGTGATACCGACTATTGGTAATTGAATTGTTATCAATATTTATTACAGTTAATTACAATAATATAAATTAAATAATAAAAATAGAATACATTAGATAGTTGTGTTGAATTAGACAGGAAAGGTCGTCAGTAAAGTTTTATTGTGTTTACATCTTTATAGTAAAAACCAGCCAAGCACGTGTCGGACCACGCGCAATGTGCAGTTCTGTAGTTAGCCATGACGCATAACGCCACGTCAAATAGAAGTAAAAATATACTTATATTTAGTATTATTGGATTCGGCTGCCGGTTCATGAACTCTTAAAACAGGCTCAAACACGACGATGATAACTGAACAGTCACTTAATACTTATATAAGTGTGATATATAAGTATTAAATGCCTGTTCGTATAAATGTAATCGCTCTAATGATTGTTAAAAAGCATTCAAAAGTGTATAAAGTATCAAACTAGCCTCAAGTCGACTTTAAATTGCAATATAATTTATTATCAAATAAATAACAAAAATAATGTCAGTATGACAATGATTAGGAATTTAAAACGATAATCAGTGCAAACGATCAAAGGCGATCGAAAATGTATAATATTCTAAAGCATATGTTATAAAGCATTATAGATAGCAATAGTAATTATAGAGTTTCTTTAGACGCGATTGTTCGCTGCAAATCTGTTAATACCTATGTATTAACTATAACGACACGCTGTTAAGATAATATTAATCTAAATTAAAAGCACAACATTTCTAACTACTTTAATTAGATAAAGAATCACAATGTACCGTTTATTGATTAAAAAAAAGTATCTAAAAAGTTTTTAAAATTATAATTGCTTACTAACGGTTTCCTCAGGCGTTAGATACATATGAGTAGACCGACTCACCGACAGGACAATAAGAAAGTGTTTTCAAAGTTTTATTCTACCGCTTTGTAAGCGTAGCTAATACATACGAGTACATTCATGTTGAATTATATTTATATTACTAACAGTCTGTGAGATAGACTGCACATACTCGTATATGGACGGACATGATGTAACTTATTGGACTACAGAATCCTAAAAAGTATAGTTGCAATTTACTTATTCATGTTTTTTTTTGAGTACAAGTTTAGAATATTAATAAAACATACATTTATATTACAAACTCTTTGGTAAACTATGAACTTATAGGAGTATATTTATTGATATCTTCTTTGTGTGTACGTTATGTTATAAAAACAGTGTATGTGTATGTATTTTTGGATAACATTGTAGCAATAAAATCGATTCTTCTGATATGAAAATCGATAGTTGTTATTAAAAAATGTGTTTCTGACGTAAAGATAAAACTTTATAGTTTTTATCAGCACTATATGGGAAAGTTAAATATTACGTGAAACAAAAATTCGTAGAAACATTACGAGCGTGCTTCTTAAGAATACTAGGATCAGCCGCCGTGCTCTGCGCGAGTTGAGATGAGCCCCATCCCCTTTTATATAAAATATAATATTATATTATACATAGATTTTTATAATTTAGTAGATTTTATGTGGTGTTGCTTATAAGCGTATTTCTAGATTAACGATCGGCAATCGCGCGGATGTTCTGATAACGTTAAGTCTATGAGAGAAATAGTTTTTTGACCATCATTTCTGAACGGAATAAGATATTTTCATTCAATCTTTTTTAAAACGTGTCCATTTTCAAGCTCTACTGCTCTGCCAATTTCATTCAAATATTAAATTCCGAACGAAATTATTGAACGCTTATTGAAATTCATTTATTTGATTTACTTTACTAATGTACTGTTTTTAATATTAGGACAATAAATCATAAGTGATACTCAGATCATTAAGTACTACTCTTAAATATTTGAAACCAATAATGCAACCATGGATATTAATCTATCTGTGCATATCTCCTATCTCAGTGTTTTACTCTATTACAAGTTACAAGATGTATTCGTTTAATGTCTTTAAATCTTACATTCTCAACTCTTATCCTTTGCATATTTTCTTATCTCCAAAGGCGATAAATATTGTATAAAGGTTTCTATACATAAAAGAGACATTATAATTATTACTTACCACATAAAACCATGCAGCAAAATATAAAAGTTTAAGTTTTAATATATATCCTATTTTTCTTTGGTATAAAAAGTATTGTAATAAAAATACAGAAGTTTCCCTTCACACATTCCAACACACACAGGTCACTCCAAATATATATTATAAATGATACTCGATTGATAATATTATCTTCTTTAACTAAATGTATTCAGTAACTTATAGCTATAACTTATAAAATAATAATGATTGAAATGTATTATTATAATGTTAAGAGGTTGAAGTTTAGATGAAGTAACAAACAAATGACTGAACTACTATCGTAATATATCTAATATATAATACAAAGTAATAGGAATAAGAATATAATATCTTCTAACTAATAAGGATAGTCTCAATATCTCAATTATTTGGGGTTGGTACTATAAATACATTGCCTTGGATGAGCCTATACTAAAGTATTTTATAATTACTCCATATTAAAAAAATGGTATAAATAATATTATATATTGAGATCGCATTTTGAATTATAGTTGGTATTAAAATTTAAACTTTATTCAAGTCGCTGTAGCTCCTAAAGTAAAAAATAGTATTATTACTAAAGCCTGCACTGCACCAACAAATCATCACTATCTAACCAAAAAATAGCATATCCTATTGATTTACATTTACATGGTTTATATTTATGGTACTAAATTAGTATTAACTAATAAATTGCTACCTTTATTAAGTCTTCACCAAACATAACACGTAGAGCTTCGTAGGCGATTGTAGCGTACGTCTACGAAGCTCTACGTGCTATGTTTGATATTTAAATGTTAACTTTGAAACTATAGAATGCTTCTTTTGAACTAATATTATTAAAGGAAAAGATTTCATATAAAACATAATGAAAATCTCGAATGTCGAATTAAATTATTTAAATTACATTATATTATAGTTATTAATTACAGTAGTTACTCGTAAATATAATATACTTCTGATATAAAAAGAAAAAGCGACTTCGTCGCAATTATACTAAAATATTTTTATGCAATAATTTATTTAGTATTTTATATTCAAACTACATAATTTTGTAGAATTATTATAGTCACTTTAATAATAATAATATTGTCGTGTGCAAGTTACGTTCAGTGATAGCTCCAATCGGGAAAAAAACTAATAATTCAGAAACAAATTTTGTGGCTTGTATTCCCAATATCGTGTTCAACTTAATGTTACACAGACAAACGTAAACGTAGAGTAAAATATAGAGATTAATTTGATATAAAAAAAGTAAAGTTAGAATATTTTTCGATGCAACGTAAAATTATCCAAGCATATGAATGACGTTCTTTTAATAAAACTAAATAAATATGCTCGTGATAGGGTTTATTCACTTACCCGTTTCCTGATGAGAACATGAAGCTATGGTGCCGGAGGGCTCCCTACCTCGGAGATGATGAGATTAGAGGATAAATTTATAGGAAAAATATGTTTTGCATATTACGGTGTGATTTTTTTCCTTCATAGTCATTCTCACATATGTTCTAACATATAGTTAATAGTAATTATGCTTAAGAATTGTAAGGTTATATTTGTAACATTATTTTTATAAAAATATATCCTAAGTCTAAGTATTGTATTGACACTATGTTATTCTTTCATATATAGTCATTGTATTGTCAGACAGACTCCGTCGCTGTGGAGTTACTTATAGATTACTCAGATAACATCTCCCGGCTCTTCCCCGCGAATTACAATGAAATATACTCAATGATTTAAAATAAAAATGTATCAGACTGTCTCCGTTCTAAACACTTTCTTTCTTTCTTTCTTTTATGATATTGTAATACTGTAAATATTATTATAATTTTAATAATTTAATTAATAAGATTTAAATTAATAATTTATTTATGAAGATTCAAATAAAACTACACGATGGCTAGTTGAAACGTAAAAAATATAATAGAAATTAAGAGATAGAAAGATCTCAATAAATAAAATGGTCGTTCAGTATTCGTTCATTCAAAATGTATGCAAGCGACGGCTAATACTGATCGCTAATACTGGTATCAGATTTATTGAGAGTTCCAGAAAAAGGGAGACGTGTAATAATCGCCCCCCGGCCTTCTAAAGCGTAAATCTGGTGCACTAGGGATCCGCCCATAATATAATTAATGAAAATAAAATTATAATGACTAATCGTTTCCCAATGACTTCAATTGAATATCAGTTTTTTGACGATTGTTCCTCAGCGACATGACATTTTTCAATTATTTTTTTTAAAACCATCACCTAATGTGTGTCCTTTTTATTGCAAAATTTCGTAATTTTCCGTCAAGTAGTTTTCGAGCCTACTCGTGACAAAGGATGTGAAAAAGTCTCCAGTAGAACTCTACGCTCACTTCGCTCAATAAAAGTAAATAAAAATATGTACATAATTAGAAATGAGATGAATATTCAAGAGCAATAAATTATATCATAAGAAAAGCCAGTAGGCGTAATGTATATATAAAGTTATTACTACCGCCGAATAGTAGATTTAATATAGTGTGTAACATTTAGGGTTGAACGTTTGTAGTGTTATTATAAATACATATATGTTGTAACTCCTAGTCTGTATGTAAATATCTTAAGCAAGTTCCATACGAATTTAATTTATAAACTTAAGAAAACGCAGATTATAATATAATAGTAAATAAAATAGATATAAAAATAATAAAAGTAAGTAAAATTATGTACATAATTAGAAATGACATGAATATTCAAGAGCAACGAATTATAACATAAGAAAAGCCAGTAGGCGTAATGTGTATATAAAGTTATTACTACCGCCGATTAATAATGAAGATTATATGGAACGTGGAAAAACATACAACTCTCAACTCAGTACGAATACTGTTATGATACAAGACACGTGTAAAAGATAAGTAGCGAAGAAAATATTATTAGAATTATAAATTAATAAAAATAATATAGAATACTTATAAAATAATATATTAAAATAAGTCGTTATTTATCATTATATTTAACTTGATCTATATTAATACCAGCAGACCCGGTCACGCGTTGCTGTGACTATTGATTTTGATATATTACATTGTAGTAAACTATGCGGCAACGTTCAGAGTACATCTGTCATGAACCATAATATTTCTTTATTGTTTTGATTTTTGCTTAATATCGACTATATTAAGCAAAAATCAAAACAAAATAATTATAGTTATTTTTTTAATTTTATCCAAGTTTATAACACTATTTGTATATTACACAGTTTTTAGTAAATAACTTGAAAAACTAAAAAAAACTTAAAACTTAATAAAAAATACTCAATCCAGTCAACAGATACTGCCATCTGTTAAAATCGTAGGAGCTAACTGAAAATTGTGTCTGCAAAATAGTAAACAAATAATTTGCAATAAAATAATATTGCGACTATGAATTGAGTTGAAAATTATCTTTTAAGATTTATTATCTTTTAAGATAGGTCAAACTGCACGTGGTGGGTAAATTTTATTTAAATCGTTTAAGTAGTTTAGGAGTCCATCGCGGACAAACAACGTGACACGTAATTTATATATATTAAGATATATGTTACAGGATGCTGTTATTGAACGTTTGTTTATGTTTTTTATATCAACGTAGACCTAAGTGTTTTAAACAGCCCCTACATGGTCGCGATATTGGAAAAGTAAGAAGTCTAATTATTCCAGTCACCCTGCGGGGCCTTCACCCTGCACCCCGCATCCTGCACTCTGTTCCAAAATGTTATGATTAATGTAATTTTAGGTTACCTTCCGACAGTCTAACAGGAAGCCTTAAATATGAATTATTGACTATTATTATCTATAACATCGTTTTTATGAACGAAGGTTTTCAATTTCATACTTTATAAAGTTTCAGTTCAGACTGACTGACATAAAATAAACATACTGATTTATTTCTTTGCTAAGCGAGCTTTTTATATTACTCATTTGAAATTGCATTTGAGCTGAGCTAAGGCGGGTCGCTAGTTATTAATAAAAATATAAAATATAGCATTGTTAAACTTGAAATAAGTTCAATGAACTTTTACCAATTCAAACATAACTGTCAGTACAATTTATACATAGGTACCCGAGCTGTAATGACTAAATACACATTAACTAGTTGTTTTATTCTCTAAAATAAAAATAACAGGGGCGGCTCTAGCTCGTGTAGCGCCCGCTTGCAATGAAACTCTGGCGCCCCCTAAGCCTACCATGATGGTCCAAGACGATGCTCTTAGCCGTCTCAGGGAGCGCTGCGGCGCCCCCTGAGACGGCGGCACCTGTGAGCTTTGCACACCCTGCACTATAGGTTAAGCCGCCCCTGATACTGGAACACCAGTTTTAATATCGTTTGAAACCGAAAAACAATACAATATTATAATTTATCTTCACATCCACACATATATAACTCACATATATAACCCACACCATAACCCTTGCGGGGAAGCCAGATAAAATAAAATAAAAAATTACTATATATATAAGGCGCACTGGGGTAATATCGTATATGGGTGTATTCTGAAATTGTTTTACAACTAACGGTCCACGCAACATTTAATAGTAAACAATATATATGTATGTATACTCCCCCAACTGGCCTTTTCATACTTCATTCTCAATCTATAAAAAAACTTTTATATCAAGCGTATATTCAGAATGTATTAATAAGATATACTGTACTATATATCAACTTGTCCCAAAATACTTTCATTTTTTTTAATATTTCAGATCCATTATGCTTCGAACTTATAATAGGAAAAAAACTAAAACATACCCAAATAACAATAAATAATATTATAAAAACAAGTACAATAAATGAAGCTGATTTTAAAGAAGTAATGAAGAAATTTGAAGAAGATAATTAAGGAAGAGGCACAAAAACAAGCAAAATATATAATAAAAAAATTAAAAAATTGTGAAAAAAGCAAATGAAAAAATATTGACCAGAAAAAGTTTTAATTCTATCAATACAAAGGATAAAGATTAAACCAAATAGGTATAGGGATAGATTATCAGCGAATTAAAGAAAATTTATGCAGTGCTTGTCAGATAAAGCGATTCAAAAGTATGGAAGTATTATATTGAATTCGTGGAAAAAGTAGTTAGACGAAAGCTATAATACCAACCACAGTTGAGAACCACTGGAGCTGAATGGGATGATTCCGAAATGTCAAATACTGTATAACACGAGTGTGGATGGACTATTTTGGTGATATATAGTATGAGATGTGATTACAATTGAAAAAGAAATGCATGTCTTAATAATTGATCTCTTAAGTACATTTTAAAATTATGTTGGAATTACCCTACGACTAATAATGTTTTATTGTTTAATTTTCTTTTATCACATATAATATATGTATATTATAATCATATGCTATCGCCAATGTCAGTGTGAGTTCAAAATCGAATAAAATGGGTACCAGCTATTTATTAGCAATAAATCAATATAACTAGCAATTGGAGCTGAGACTAATTAAGAAAAACTGAAAATGTTTATTACGTATGTACTATATTTTTGCTTTATTTTTGCTTAGCGAGACCTTTAATTTTCATTTGTACTTTTATAAAACACTATTACAAAATTAGTTATTGACTAGTTTGTCAAACCCGACAACTGCCAAAACTCAATAAAATAATGATTGGAGTTTCTTTTTAAATCTAGAATATTGAAAAGTAAATACAACATTATCATATTAAATATAGCAGTTGCCAGTAACTTATTAACTTATTACATAGAGTACTAGTAGTTTTTTGTTTAGCTGATTTTTTTAAACTATATTGTTTAGTTCGGTGTTGGTTAAATAATTGTATATATAAATAGTGGTAAATTTTAACTAATTATATGTAAATAGTACACAAATTACTGGGTGATTTTTAAGACAGAACCCTGATTACCCCTCATCTAGGAGATCCAATTATTACAAATAACAGTTTTAAAAACGGTAAACGACTTGTACATAATAATTTGACATTTTGACATTTGATACAATTTAAAAAAAATAGGGTTGATTCATTCGATTCTTTCTCTTCAATGCGGATCACTCATATTCACCCCTCTATTAGCTCTCCTAATTCATATAATTTCGATGATAAAGGTCCTGTTATTACTCACATTTCTTGTGAGTATCTTTCTACGGGTACTACTATTAGGGCAATTCAGTTTGGTCAGTTACTTCATTACAATAAAATTCAGGATATTCTTAATAATGGAGTTAAAAATATTACCAGAAATTAAATTTCAGTAGAATTTAGTTCATCTAAAGCTGCTAACAATTTTAAAGAGAAGCCTACTGTTGCAAAGTACAAGGCTTTTATTCCTACTTTTAATATTACCAGAATAGGAGTTGTCAGAGGAGTCCCAGTTGATTTCTCTATTCCTGACTTTGTTCAGTCTTTCTACCTTCCTCCTGGTTGCACCGAAGCAGATTCAATCCACTGATGGAGTTGTGACTTGGATCTCTACTCAGTCTGTAGTCATTTATTTACCTTCACGTCATATCCCTTGCAGGGTAGCCAGAGGCGACAGAACGCCAAACGCTACGGTCCCTGCATACCTCTTTCGCCTCGCCCACAGACATCAACCTCTTCATAAAAGCCCTCCGGAAGGTCCTCATGCTTTTTACGTGACCTTCCTCCAGTATCATAGACACTGTGTTTTCGAAGGCCACTCTATGCCTCCCCCTAGCTCTCTTACCGCTCACTTTTCCTGTATAGATCTTTTTTACCATTCTTTCATCACTCATTCGTTCGACCTGCCCAAACCACCTGAGGACGTGCTTCTTCATTCTCACCGTAACATTTTCGCTAGTACCTGCCATGCTGTGGATCTCTTCATTGGGGATTCGGTCAGCTAAACTTACTTCGCATATTCGGCGAAGAGATCGCATCTCCACAGCATTCATCTTTCTTACATTCTTCTTGTGTTACCCACGTTTGGCTGCCGTATAACAGCGTCGGTAGGAAAACCGCATTGTGTACAGCCAAACGGGCAGCTATGCTGACATTTCACCGTCTCAACAATGCAGCCAAAGCACCGTTAACTCTGTTACCGGCAGCATACGCCCTTCCACATCCATTTCGTATCTTCCGTCTCTGCTTCATACATACTTAAAACATACTTCCCAAATATACCACTTCATTCACTTGTTCTATTATCTTACCAGTCACTTTGATCTTACATTCTGTTCTTTCTTCATTTTTTTTAAATATCAGAACCTTCGTCTTATCTGTATTCAGGTTTAGACCATTATTATCACACGCATCTTTCAGAGTGGTGACCAATGCCTGCTAATCGCATTCTGATGATGCAATGAGCACTGCATAGTCGTTACTTTCCGATACCATAATCTTTTGATATACATGAAAATGATAAATGTTTGTCTTGCACAGGCAACCACTTAGCAACAGACAAAATATGACCAGAACATTCACGTTAACACTCGATTAATTTTGTAATGTCACAAGAAAATTTTTAATATCTTGAAGCTTCTGTTAGATTTCCTCCATCCTATCATTCATATATAAAGATAACTATACCATGGCTCTTGATGATAATCTTATGATTTATATAGGAGAAGCATTTTTAAGTATGATTAAAAACTATAGTGATATTTCCCTACCGACCAACGTTGCTAATTTACTGTCTCAATTGTCTGAACTTCACAGAAATGAATTCATTTCGAATACTTCAATGGAACTATAAAAGTATAGGCAGCAAAAAACATGAACTTCTTTTACTTATCAATTAATACAACCCTACCATACTTGATATCTCTGAGTCGTGGTTGAAGCTGTGTTTCTTCATTTCATGGATATGCAGGTTGCTCTATTCTCGTTCTATTATTTATTCTTTTATACAAAATCGCCCCCCCCCCACGCATATTAATGTTGTTTGTTGGTGAGCTTTTAATATATCCTTTCTTTCCATTTATATTCCTCATCCACATTCGTCGGTTATTCCAGAGTTACGTTCCTTTCTTACTTCACTCCCATCTCCTATTCTCGTGATGGGAGATTTTAAATCATAATATTCGGGGTTCTCATTTTTGCGACGGATTTTCTTTGCTTTTATTAGATATTTTTGATGATTTTAATATTTGTTTACTTAAAGATGGATCTCCAACACTCAGAGTATACCCTTCCCAAAATCCCAACTCTTCAGTTGATCTCTCCCTTTGTTCTCTCTCTCTTTGTCATTACTTTTTTTTTGGCAAACACTAAAAAGCACCCCTGGCAGTGATCATTTCCCTATCCTTTACAGCTCTTTCTCAACTCTATCTCTTCAACAAGTTCCTCATGTCGCTTCAAATAAAAGCTCAATAGGGCCGACTGGGAATCATATGCTGCCGCTGCTGCTACTGCATATCGATTTAATGGCTGATAAGCTTATAGATCTTGAATTTGTTGGCGAGTTGGAATGTTACTGCCAACTATTTATATGTATAGTATAATGCAATTTTTCATAGTCATATGTACTACGGATTATTTACTTTAAATTCAATTAATAAATCTGAAAGTAATAAAATAAACAAAATACAGTATAAATGTTTGCGATTACTTATAGGCGCTACGAAATCATGCCCAGCTAATGCTTTACAATTAGAATGTGCTGACCCTTCTATTCAATTACGATGTCGCTACTCAAGCGACCGTTTCATGTGTAAAATTTTAAAATATCCTCTCATCCTCTAATACGCTCCAACCAAGATATTCCAGACCTCCTTAAAAAATCCGTAAAATCACTTGCCTTCCACAGCCTATTCATAGTTACCCAAAGCTTTTTATATTTTCAAACCCTTTTATGGCTTTGACCTATACCCCTTCTATTTTTTAAATATAGGTTTATATAAATCTATATTACAGTGGAAGCGAATGTTTCACTGAATGAAATTATTTACTCAAATTGGTCTGAGTTCACTTCTAAATATACGGACGCTTCCAAACTTTCTAATAATAGTAATGTTGGTATACTCGTAGCTTGCTAGATCCCAAAGTACAAAACAATCCTTCAATTGCAATGTCCCCCTTATGTCATCAGTTTACACAGGAGAGTAGATAGCAATTTTAAAAGTCATACGTTTTGCTAAATCCCTTAGTATTCAACGAACTTTAATACTATCAGATTATTTGAGTGCCCTCAAGCAATAAAGGAAAACCCTTTTAAAGTCAAATTAGATTTTCAGTTATTTTTCAGATTCGAGAAACATTATTTTCCTGCCAACTAAAACAACTTAAAAGTGTTCTAGTCTGGATTCCGGGCCACTCCGGCCTGAATGGAGGTGTATTTGCAGACGCATATGCAAAACAAGCAGCACAAACAAGTGCCATCTCTCTTCTCATAAACTACCCTCAAGATTTTAAAGCACTTGCTAAAAAAATAGACTCGAAAACTACGTAAAAATGTAGAAAAATGTCATGGCGTTAAGAAATAACCGTAAAAAAACTGATATCCTACTGAAGTCAATGGAAAAAAAATCGCGTTAAAAATTTGCTTCACAATGAAATCTCCTACATTACCGACATTGTCCACAACGATGAGTCATTACACTGGGTTTGCTCCGCTCAATTTGCAAACGGCACCCGAGATTTTGCGAGCGCAGCGAGTCGAAATTGAGGGTTTGTTGGTGCCCCTAGTAATAATACATTTGAATACAATATGATATGCAGCTACATGGGAATATTTATTCCACGTTGATCGTATATAGTGAAGGAAATTTTAGTTCAGAGCAAATCAAAAAATAATTTTAAGATTTATTATTTATTTATTGTGTAATATAGGTTTATTTATTTGTATGTGTAGAATATTTCTTAGGTCCATTATCGTAAATATAAGTCATCAATATTACATTTTAGTTTACGCGATTGTATAGCTGCTTGCATAGACAGCTATACTAAATTAACTGACTTGGTTTAGATTTGGATTTCATAACTTTAGACGGCGTTGCGAGTCTTTTTATACACAAGACTATAAGATAGAGTATTGTGCAATCCCTTAATCGGATCTTATTCATGTAATAGTAATATATAAATAAATAAATATTAAATATTTTTACAGAATGACTTGGAAGACTGCTTATTACCAACTTAAAAAAAAAGTAAAACCCCTCACCAGAGCAACAATAATATTAGCTTAATATGTGTTATCTAATATATTACAAATAATGTCATTAAAACGTATTACGATAAAATAAAGTGAGATAAACATTATTAACTAAAGTTTTGGACTAACATGACAGACAAACAATAGAAGCTACCCTTCCAATCTCTGCCTTTCTAACCTACCCTAATGTGACCTCGTAACGAAATCACGATCAAGGTCGAGGTTCACGGTTTTGGAGAAACAGAACAATGAAAATTAACTTAGCTTTGGATATTGAATAACGCAAAAACATATTTATTATAAAATCATTTGCTGATGAGTTGTTTGTTTTAAACTGCTTTGGTTTACTATTTAGTAAAAGACTTTGCTAATAGAACTTTGGTAAAAAAAAATATACTCTATTAATACACAAACCAAAGATTTTTGTTTCTTAAACACGGACTTAAACCATTTCAATGTGTTCGAAGGAACGGTTTTGAAAGAGTTTTTAAACCCATTATTTCAAATCAGTCTTTATTTATTTCAGTTTAAACCGAAGAATAAATGTCAGGTTTAAAATAATTTCTACGGAATATCTATCTTAATTATAAAATTATCTACAGATTAGAATTAACCGAGGGATTAAAAATCGACCTTGAATATGATTAAGAATAATAAAACTACCTTATCTGACATTCATAACAATAATAAATACTTCAAATGTCTTTCAATTATTATATACGATGAATTAAATTATTATTAATATTGTAGTTCCACTGTAACTTTTACATCGTATCATTTGATCCGATGACAGATTGCATAAATACGAAGCTAGAAGAAGGTATATTGGCTTCATAGAAATATTTCATGAATATTCCCTTTAATTGGCAATTTTTTTAAATTAATTATTTATATAAAATATGATTGTTAAAGTAAATATTTATTACTTATGCAAAAGTTTTTGAATTTCGCTTGTATTCTGTGAATCCTCTGATTTTGCGAGATACCGACAACGGCTATTTAGCATCAAAGGACCGGCAGTTTATTTACCATAGTTTTATATAAAAAACACTATTTATTTATTGTTATTATATATTTATATCTTTTGGACTGTGACTCAATACCAGTGATCACTCGTGTACGTAAAACAGAAGGGCCTATTTTGATAATGTATTATGTTTCGATAAGTATGAATTTATCAAAATAAGCCCTCTTGTAAAGACACTATCGTGTATCGTTCAAAAATTTATATAATATAATATTTAAGTCATGGATTTTTTTTTATTACGAGGTTTTTAGCAATATCGTTAATAATAATAATAATAGCAGTTTATTTTATGCAATACCATTTTAGTATCTGGGTCATCGATGCATCGAATTTCGCTTCTACGCTTCTTATATTACAAGTGTCGTATTTTTTATTATTATACAATTAATTTTAAACAACCCCGTGGTTACAGTTTAAAGTTAAAATAATTATAGAGTGGGAAATGCCGAAAGCAGAATATTAAGTTTTATTTGTTTTCTATTGAATTAAGACACGATGCTTACGACGCTAGCTGTGGAAAGACTTCCTGCTCTGAGATGAGGCACTGTAAGCATCCGCAGGAAGCTAACCAGGCTGGGGTTCTTAACGAACTTAGCTACTTAAAAAATATATTATATCCATATAATAAAATAAATATTATTATTTAATGACGCTTAAAAAAATTTAAGATAACGATATTTTGATATTCAACTTGAATATGTTTTTAAATATACTTCCACATCTTTTTAAATAGTGAACTTCAGCGCTTTATAGCGTTATCAAGTGGGAGGCTGTTTAAAAGTTGTAATATATTGCTGATATTAGAAATTCTTCAAATAAACAACACCCAGCAACAATAGTACTGTTAATATGGTGTAAAGTTACATTCGAAATGTCTACCTGGCGCTATTTATATCGGTTTCCGGTAATATAATATAAATTTCGATAATAACAAATAAATATAAATAAAATAAACTAAATGTCTTTACATTTTAACTTTAAATAAATGTAGAATAAATTAATCAATAAAATACACGGTCAGGACTCGAACATGCTAACACCAGAAACCATTGGACGTTATATATTTTATTAGAACAAAATATATAATTTACTGTTGTTTAAACATTTATTAAATTGCATAAATTTATTATTTTTATAAAATTAATAGGATAATTATACATTTTGTTCCTGAAATACAATTTTGTAGTTTTACGAAATCGTTTTTCAGAAGTCGAATATTTGATTGAAGATTAATTTGTAAATTAAATGTACTTTCTTAGGTTTCTTTGAGTATTAACCTATTTATTTTGTATCTTAATATTACTTATAGGATATATATGTTTTAGAATGACGACTATTAAAATAAAGCTACGAGGATTCCAAACGCGACCTTCTCTGGGAAAAACTACACAACAAACTCAGCCGGGTACTTCTGTATTATGATCACTGTTTAGCAAACGTCAATATTTAGCGAGCTATTCACGAACAACTAGAACCAGCGCAATGTAGTCCATTTTCTTCTAGACTAGAGTACTAAGTTGATTTCAAATATTGAAGATTTATTTTTGTATTTTTATTAAAAATCGCTGACAAATAAACCTGAAAATACGATAGACATCTATTTTTAAGATACTTAGAAGGTTCGTCGGATAAACCTAATTAGTAGAGAAAAATAAACCAAAGAATGTGTACCCACTTTCTTTTGTTTATTTTTCTCTATGGTCCATGGCGTTGCCGAGGACAATAAAATAACACTCGTTATCTTTACTTTGATTCCATTTACTGCTACTTTACTATTTTAAGATTTATGCATTTATGCTTCATTACTAGCGTCTGAAAATCAAACTTCAATCCCATATTTCATCCACGCAGGAATCATTTTCTAAAAAACACTGAAACAGGTATTTATTTTAATACTAGAAAGCGATAAACAAAATTGTATACTGATTACTCTAGAAGGGTTGTTTTCAATTCAAAACTTTCAACCCTTGTTTAATCACCTTAGGGGTGAAATCTTACAAAGGTGGTAGAGCTCAGTTGTAGTAACTCGACTAGGGCGACCGACTTGTATATATACTATAAGAAATTATGGTATTCTATAAGTAAAATAAATAAAAGTTAAATCTAACTAAATCCGGCTCTGTATACAACTAATAAAATAACACACGCTTGTTAGTTAACAATTATTGAATGTTATTAATAAGTGTTAAGAAGTTGTACATATATAACATAATAGGGAACAGGGGTGGCAATAACATCTAGGAAGGGTAGAATTACATATTACGGCTTATACTGTCAGCACCTACAGGATTCGAAGAAATTGATAATACGCACTTAACATCACATTCGGTCATAGAACAAAATGAAAAAGATAAGAAATCTGGAGTTGGAAGAGGTGAAAAATAATGAATTATGCGTCCTTTATCGGCATTGTCCATTATGTCAAAAAAGGGAAGTGTTTATTAAGAAGTTCAATGTAAATATTTATAGAAGTATTTGTAGTTCAGCCAACTCTAACGTATTCAAGAAATTTCCATGTTTTTGATGTGTTGCCATCTTCGATTGAGTTATTAATGTGGTGGCGTTGTGCGCTGTAATACACGAAGTATTACAGCGATTTCGAGGTCATGGTATTTAGAACACTTGATAACAGATTCTTTTAATTTATATTTGTATTTTGCTTGACTCTTTTTCGTCATTAAAGTCCTCAGTTCGGTAGTTAACCACGGTGCAGGAAGGTGTTTCATTTTGGTTGCACAGGGGCATGATGTCGTATAGTTGGGTCAACAAAATATAGAATTATTCCTTATTATCAATAGATTCGGAGTTAATGACAAGATCCCATTCTAACTAACGAGCATCCTCACATAGTCGGTTGTTCTCAATTCTTCCAAAATTACGTTGTAGAAGAGAAGTGGGAATTAAATCAAATCATGATAAGAAAACGCATCAGCAGAGCAATGACCGTGTTTTAATACAAAATTTGGTGAAGATACCATAATAAGGTCAAAAAGAGAGGGTTCACTGCCGGGGAAAAAGTGTGTAGCACTAAGAGGCAGTACCTGCAAGTTACACGCTTCAGATACATTTAATAGTTTTTAGCTGCGGTAATTATATTTTTTCATATATGTATTAAAATCACCTATAATAATACAATGATTGTAATAAGGAACAATTTTTTCTAAAACCTTTTCTAAAGAATTAAAATAGTTTAAAATAGAAGAGGGGCAGTAGAATAGACCAAGGAAGGTTTCAGATTAACCTAAATTTACTTCGATTAATAGTTGTTCAGTGGCTTGAGGATCGGGTGGCCGAGTGGACGAACTAACAATATTAAAAGGTAAGTAGGCGCGTAAGTAGATCGCCACTCCTCCTCCACCCTTACCGACGAGATCATTACGAATAAGATGAAATCCCGGCAGTGAATAAGGAGTGGATGACAAACATGGCCTAAGCCACGATTCTGATATTAAGATATATTAGGAGACTCAAATGATGCAAGCATATCAGGATAATGAGCCAGGATACTTCGTGCATTTATATGGATTACATTAAAAGTTTTCAAACATTCTGAGAAACACGAACTAACTAATATCAAGATGATGAGCAGCTGTACTGTGAAAACTAACACCACTTAAAGATTCACCACCATCACAAGAGATAGGGACAAAAATTGGTACTACTAACACTGTCTGACGAGCACATAATTAATTAATGTAAATATAAATATAAATATATATATATATATATATATAAAGTTATTTAATAAAAAATAAAATTAAAGTACGTGTTATGCTAACCCGTTTTGTAAGTAAACATAATTTTAAGATTAGGTAACACTTGAACATAAAACAAGATACATATAAATAAAGAGTTTTCAAATTAAAAAAAAAAATAAACATCGAGAAGCAACTGACATAAACAAAAATTACACCAATGGTCTTCCGAGTATTAAAACATAGAGATAAAATAAGATAAAAAAGACTAAAAAAATTTTATTTGACGGAAAACGTCAAGTAAAAAGACTAAAAAAAGTAAAGTAAATAGACTAAAACAAATTAATTTGACGGAAAACGTCAAGTCGATGACAGCAAAGGTCAATTGAAACTTGTCGCAATCAAAACTTGACAGTACTGAGTACAGTGATAACTAAAAAGTATAAAATTTTATTAAATAGTAATTTTACACAAAGTACTTTGCAACTATTTCCAGACTAAAAGAAACTAGCATATTTAAGGAGAATCTCATTTAGAAAGTATTAGTAACGATCCCAAAGTTTTAGTTAAAATACGGCACATAAGTTGATTAAAATATGTAGTATAAACTACATACAATAAAATTTACTTTATTTTATGAAAATCACTTTTTGTCCTAGGCATCTGAGGTTGTCTAACCTTCGACTCAGTTGTCATGAGAGGCGGAGCAGGCGCTGATGCAGGATCCCGGGCACCAGATACATTACAGAGATTGTTGAGCTCCGAAATTGAAGTTATTCTTTGGCGCTTACCATCTTATCTAACAACAGTAACGAAGCTATTCTTTGTCCAGCATCCGGATATTCCAAAACGCTGCCTTGCAGTGACAAACGTCTTGGCTTAGTCAGAAATTCTGACAAAGTAAGTCCTGAATTTTTATTGATTGATTTTTTTTTTCTTACAGACAGATCTTTAGAGTTAAAAAGTATGGGTCTTGGTTTATTTGAGACCATAGTACGTCGACTACTATCTTCAAGAAAAAAATCGGCCATTTTTAGGATGATCAGACAATAACATAATTCCAGTGGATGTTAAATTTTCGTTTTTGTCTTCAGGGACACCGTGAATCAATAACATTTTCCTTTGACTCCACATTTCAAAATTATCCTGTTGCTTTGACAGCACTTGGACTTAAGCTGGCCTACGTGTGTGCTAAGTGCTGTCAACACAAAGGACCTGAACACACTTAGTTGGGCTGCAATATGCGAAGTAGGACTCGTTGCAGTTATGGAAGCATTGAGATTCTGCTGAAATTCAGCCATTTTACTATTAAAGTGTTGTGTCAATTCCTGTTTTGAGTCCTTTATTGTACCTTTGTGTCGAGGTCTGCTAATCACCTTACTCTTATTGTCAAGGCTGGAACAAGAAATGTCTCACTTCCTGGACCCAATTAGGGGCTTGTAAATGCGGAGAAGACAACAGCGGTTTGTAAAAGTACAGTTAATTAACAACAAACATTATATTTGTTAGACTTCAGTATTTTATTTACAAATACATTTGTACATTCATAGATAACTTGAGTAAATTAAAATAATTTCAACTTTTAAGTTAAGTTTTAATATTATAATTAACTAACCAATATTATTAAAAAACATATCAACAGTTTTATTAAATGCAATGCAATGAAGTAGAAATGGTGCCTTAAATAATGTTTCATTCCAATTTTAAGTTTTCACATATACATTGTAACATTAGATTCTAAATACGTATGTTCACAGTACACAAGTGCAGCTGGGAACCTGCAGATAGCTCCAGTACCAGCTGGGTCTTAGTGGGCAGGGACAAGAAACAAGAGACATTCCTCCCCTTCTTCAGCACTGGCACTGCTGCAGCCGAGGGAGACACCCCTTTACATCACAATTACCATTATTACTGGGAAGTCAAGATACTTACAGAGACATATGGCACAGATATTGTAAGTAAATTTGATTATCTGTTTATTGTATACTGAATATATTTCTGTACCTAAATATTTCTTATATTTAAGTCATGTATTGTCATAACAAAATTAATTCTACCAACTGATGAATTAATATTTGAAAAATAGTATTCTATATCTAGTTTGAGTAATCAAATAACTCAAAGAAACATACAAATTAATAGTTACGAAATGATTGATGTAAATGATTTACTAATTGTCACTGCAATGACACCGCATTGCTGAGATATAAATGACTTTACATTGTTAATATCAATGTGATCTCAATCCACTGCTCGGTGCTGGTTATTAGTAACTCAATAAACAAGTTGGTATTTTAATTATATACAACATTATATGGAGATTGTTGGAACATTCATAGTCTTATTTCGTTTAAGTTCCATACATATAGACCAAAAACAGATACCTGTATTTTTAATAGGCATTCTAACTAAATATTCCTAAAGTCAAAATATTTGTATAAATTAGTTATTTCTCTGGATTGTATTGAGTATTATACTTTAGCCAAATCAGTTTGATGTCTTTCAAATGAACAATTCTTAGTCTAATTCAATATTTATTGATAACCATTTGTCTTGTATTAATTATTATCTAAAGATCTTGTTATTGTAATTAAACTGAATAAATGTTCTCAGATGGTAGGTCTAGCAACTAACAAAGTAAGCACGAGCGACTCCCCGTTCAAGTTCGCGTCTCTCCTGGGTCGCGAGGGGCGCGGTGCGACACGACGCGACAGTCGCACGCGACTCCGCCGGCTTCTGTCGCGGGAGCATCGTCGACGTCCGCGTCGATATGTGTCATGGGACCTTGGAGTTCTATGTGAATAGAAAACCTCAAGGTGTTGTATTTAACATTTTTTTTAAATTATTATATTGAAATTTCTTAAACTATCTTTTTTGTTCAATAAACCCGGAAATATTCATAATACTGTCACAACAAACTGAGACCTTTACTTTTAAGTTAGAAAAACTTTTTATTAAAAAAAATTGTTTTTCAAAAATAAGAATTGCAAATATTGAAAGTACATATAGAATATTTAACATTGTGTGTACGTCCTTTTAACCTCTCGATAAATATAATTAACATTAGCAATATGATAAATATCAGAATGAGTTGATAAACTATCTATAAGGTGAAATGGGGATTAGTATTGACAGTGAACTAGCGGAATGGTTTATAATTATTTTCAAAAACATTTAACTATTACGGAGATAAGGGCGATATGTCTGTGCAAAAATAAAATATCCGTTTCGAAGTAAAAGAAAGATATAAAAAAAAAAACGATTTCCGTTAAAAAAAAAACATAAAAACGGTCTTCCAGACTTAAAACTATTGTTTGAAGAGAGATCGCTCTATATCATAACAAAATAATCAAATCTATGCAAACAATATGTCAATAAGTAGAGAGAGAGAAAGAAAATATTATAGTCCAGATTATAGATAAGTCTGATTAATTCATTCAACTTAATATCTAAAGATTCAACCCTAGTCTATGACCACAGTTAGATCTAGATTATTGTCAGACCGTTGTTTGTGATAACTTACGTTAAACCATGAACTAATCCAGACCCACGATTACCCATACGGGTCCATTTCATTAACCAATGAAGAACGCACTGTTTGATCCCTGAAATAGTGAGATAAAAAGTAACCACAAATTACATTACACTAACTAGTGTTACAATCTTAAAGAAACCTCAATACCACTACCTCTAATACTCAGGGGAAAAGGGACCTTGTGCTATTAGTTATAAGGTTCTTTTGGCGATGGGATCTGTTCCACTAGACAGAGTAGGAGATGAGCGAGGTGATAGTGTCCAACTCTAGATCACTTACAGCCTTTTCATTACGAGATCTCATTAGGCTAATTGACTCAGTGCTTGATAGATTGAATCATAAAATGGCTGCCATGTTCTGAGAATAATTTCAAATCATAATTTTCATCGTCTCACTCAATACTCACTTGAAACCATATCATACATACAGTGTCTCAAGTCAAAGGAAAGATCATCATGAAAGATAGAGTTAATGATCGGATTAAAAATTCTTTGTGTATTTGGATTAACCAGCTATAAGTGTGACTAATAATATTATTAAAAATATCACAATCTACAACATTACACTTTATTCAACCTTTTACTGATAACAAAAGTCCTTCAAGGTGTCTGTTATATTTTGAAACAAAGCACATTTGTGAATTATGTTATCACACCTGATGTTGGAAACATTAAATTTAAATGATACCAACCAGAAAGTAAGATAAATGTCTTTATGGTTCAAGTAACTAACTATCTTTGTTTTATTTGTAATACTATGACAAGGAAGTGTTGTTCACAACTTAAACAAACAACAAACAAACATATTACTATCTATCATTATTTACATATATCTCACATTCATGTAATATACATAACGTGTTAAAAACGTAAGGTTCATTTAAGTATCAATCTATAACTGTTTTTGTCTCTGCTCTGGTAATATATGAAACCAACTAGTACCAAAATGGCCTAACGCTGTAAGTGCCGTAATGTATACTTTGCTCCATTTCTACCCAATGTACATAGAATGTCATGTCTGTACTGCCCTCCCCACTGTACATAAAATGTCACATTCCAGGAGTATCGTTCTACAACCTGCGCGGCCATGGTGCCCTGTACCCCATGGTGTGTTCGACGGCGGCTCAGTCCTCCATGCGGCTCATCTACACGGGCTCCTGGCGCGCCTCACTGCTCGTGGATGCCGCCAAGATCCGGGCTGCCTCAGTAAAGAAGGTCCAGGAGAGGCTGCCCCCGGGCCTTTTGTATACTTGTAGATCTCAGTTCTGGTTAACTCTTCCTTCTGAAGGTAAGTTCAATTATCTTTCATCAGATCATTATTAATTCTTAATTAATTACAGAAACAGAAAAGCTATACGAGGGCCAAACTGAAAGTTTTTAGAACTGGCCACTTAAAAGCATTATATTAAAAAAAATAGTTTAAATTTTGAAAATAGAACTCTTTACCAATATTATTGAGTGTACATTTCATTCATTTGTCATTTGTTTTACGATTTGGCGTCAAATTGAAAATTGTCTGTGCACGTCAGAATGAATTTAAGCCGAGAAAATTTTCGTGCAATGATTTTTTATGACTTTCGATGTCATTTAAGTCAACAAGAAAGTTATGATAGACTTCGATTGGCTTTTCACGATGAAGCCCCATCTCGTGCCACAGTTTACAACTGGTTTAATGAATTCAAACGTGGTCGAACTAATCTCACCGATGATTTGCGTGAGGGACGGCCTTCTACAGCGACGACTGAAGATAACATCAGTGTTGTGCGGCGTATGATAGAGACTGACAAAAGAGTGACCTATCAGCAGATTCGGACAAGTCTAGGCATAGGTATGAGTCAAGTGCACAAAATCCTCCATGAACATTTAGCGGTCAGGAAGCTTTGTGCCCGCTGGATACCGCATAATTTGACCGAGGCTCAAAAACTCCGCCGTGTTGATTGGTGCCGAGAAATGATCCAAAAATTTAACGGAGGTGACTCAAATGCTGTGTTCGACATACTAACGGGTACCGAAAGCTGATTTACTGTTATGATCCGGAAACCAAAAGACAGTCTGCTCAGTGGGTGTTTCCTTCCGAAGAGTTGCCAACTAAAATGAAGAGAGGTCGAAGTGTTGGAAAAAAGATGGTGGCCTCGTTCTTCGGAAAGACAGGTCATTACGCGACAGTAGTCTTAGAGGATCAGAAAACGGTCAATGCAGAGTGGTATAGGTACAGGTGGTTTGCCACTTGTCTTGGAAAAAGTTCGAGAGAAACGACCTCGCAGCAGGATCCTCCTTCATCACGACAATGCCTCGTCGCACACCGCCAGGCAAACGATCGACTATTTGGTGACCTCAGACGTGGAATTACTGGGTCACCCGCCTTATAGCCCCGACCTCGCACCCTGCGATTTTTATTTATTTCCGAAAATAAAAGAAAAACTTCGAGGAAAACGTTTTATAGACGCCAAAGAAGCAGTGGCTGCGTTTCAAAACGCCGTCGAAGAGACCCCTAAGGCCGAGTGGGCAAGGTGCTTTTCTCAATGGTTCCATCGAATGCAGCGATGTATTGATGTAAATGGACACTATTTTGAAAAGTTACAATAAAACTGATAACTTGCTAGAATGCTTAGTTTTTGATTTTCTAAGAACTTTCAGTTTGACCCTCGTATATCTATCATTTATTTCCTTTTGGAGTAAAACTACGCACGTTTGACTGCGGGAGTAAGCTGGTAAATGCGTGACGAGTGCGTTACGAAAAGTGTTATTTTTCTAGCGTTATGCGAAAGGTGATTGAAGTAAAACTTGTTTACATGCACGGACTGATTAATGGAAAATGTTTGCACTGTCCAAGGGTCATCTCTAAAAGTATGAAGTTTAAAAATACGTTTTTCACTATTGTTTTCATTGTCGTGGATATCTATTTACAATAGCTTATACTAATAACAACTACACAATATTTGAAATATATTACTTACAAGGAGAGATAAGAAAGTAGACTTAATAAAGTACACTTCCAACACTTGTAGATAGATAAGCAACTCGACCGGACAAACAGACAGAGATAAAAGCAAAAAAGCAATCTCTAACAGATAACCTTCACTAACAAGTAGAGGATAGTGCTAATGCGAAAATATGGTACTTAAAATAAATAAATATATGTATATTATAAATATATGTGACTATACATATACTAAATAGAAATATATACGTGATGTCAGTTCGTAATGATAACGTATAATTTGACATTTTGAGCATCTGATATCTGGAGGTTGCTATAATATTTGTTGTCGCTTTTTGACCTTCAGAACCCAAAAAAGAGAATCTTTCTTTTAGGAGTAAGTATGAGATAGAAAGGATATGTTGTGTTGTAAGTAATTGTTGGTTGCTATAACAGGGTTGTCTGATAAATCACTAATAAAGTATTAAAATATAGAAGCACAAATATATAATGTATACTCAATATCCTATTAAAAAATACATATATATTTTTTGCTTAAAATTAACTGTAAACAATTTGGTAACCCTACTGAAGAGATGGTCGCAGCGTCTAATAAAGCTAATAAATAAATATAAAGATAAGTTGTATTATTATATTGAAAATCATATAAAAATAATAAATAAAAAAAATATTTACAAAATAATCTTTTATTACCAACTTTATCAAAGCAACTTACATATGTGGGGTTAATATTTTTATATCTGTTGAATACCTTCTGATGAAGTAAATAGGAAGTAACATCCATTTCATTCATCTGTGTTTTATTATTTCAAGGTTGTGAAGAAAGAGAGACTTTGTACATCGAGTCGCTTGTCCTGGGACCTGTGAAGATGCCCGCTGATGTTGTAAGTTCTTTATATTCTTTTGTACTTTTTATTATATATATATATATATTACAAAAAATTTGTTTGTATATATTACTATTAAATTTATCATTAAATCAATGTTTGTGTCCTTAGTGAAAAAAAGGGTATTTTCACAGTTACTTGAAAGGAAAACCGCGTGTTAAAACTAACGTAATATAAAATTATGTTATCACTCATGTCTGAACGGCCTTTATCATTGTTTTTTAAGTCGAGCAAAACTAATTAAGTATTTTACATGTTATAAAAAAATGTGAGTGAAACGTCTGCAAAGTAACCCACGAGAGAGTGAGAGGGTCATAGAGTATCCGGAGTTTATGTTAATAACTTACCACAACTAACAATTTTACAAAACCATCAACGCCATCTATCGTAAGTTTTATAAAATAACTTCACTTTTTTGCCTCACTTTAGTTTAAAGATTAGTGTATTATATCTCATTCTCTCTACATTTATGTGTTTGTTCCTGACGGAGTTACTTCAAAGGATTGTATATATTGTAGATATAAAATAGTTGAAACATGGATTATGATTTCTTTATCACAATGTAACCTTACATTGATAATATTAAAACCTTTGCCGGCAGAAGTTAATTGTATAATATTCATAGCTTATTTAACTTAAATACGAAATTTATGTTAGAAATAATAAATATACTTTTGAAAATATCCTAGAAATATTAAAACATCTTATTTATTTATTTTTGGAGGGGAATATGGAATTAAATCATTAGATATACTACAATAAAAGATGTATAAGATATTGTTTTGTAATTTAATGACAACCAAATTACAGTCAGCACCAAACCAGTTACATACTTCCAAATTATACAACACGGCTTCACTAGAATACAAACTTAACATTTGTAATACAGAAATAAATGAATATTAAATACTTAAGTGTCAAAAGCATCTGAAAGATTAGATACAAAAACAGACTGCTATTATGGACTTCATCGATATAGTGATAGTTAATTGGTAACCGAAATCTCCAGAACTAAGATCCTTTTAAATATCTGATGATAATGATGATGATGATGATGATAGTGATGTACCTTCACACTTCAGTGACTATGTTAGGAATACTGTTAACTAAAATCTTTGATCTGATCCAGATGGCAGCAACACGCAATGTGAGGTTTTGGTAGTTTTATTGTTAATGTCCATATATTTCTTGTACTAGACCAGTGTGTAAGATAAGTGTGAAGCGGTTTTAGAGATTTGCATCTGGTGTATTTTGTACGGAGACTGTACGTATATTAGTTTTATCCTTGATTTGTGTTATGTTCCCAGACGCTGTGCACTGGAGTGAAGAGACGACACCGGCAGATGAGATAGCCACGGGACAGAATATCTTATCTCATCTGATATTTTGAGACTGGCACCGAGACTATGTTATAACTATAAAAAAAATCTGTCACATATAACATTCTAATAATTGAATTCAAGCCTGTTTGTGACAGAATTATTAAAGTAAAAAGGATTTGACAGCTCAGAGAAGTGTTGTGATTGATCAATTTATTAACAAAATTTGCGTTCACTGGATTGGTTGATGTCTGATTGTACATCACGAAATCAACCATTCAGAGAGATTAACATAAATTGACCACTGAGCAATCTAGTGTATGGTAACTAACCAATTTGTAATAATTTTTTATCTCAATAGTGACACTTCACAAGATGGCGCTCTTGACACATTCGTGTAATGGTCTTCACCTCATAGATACAGGTATTGAAAGTGACCGGTGTTTCTTTTATTAAGTTGATAATGACACTAGTAAATAAATAATATTATTAGGTTAGTTAGCGAAATGATATTTGTATTTTTATACTGGGGCCAGTAAACTTTTACACATTGATTTTTTTGTTCATTCACATTGCGTCACATCAAAGTTCATAGACAAAATTATTTACTTGTTCTTTTTATTTGTGGAAATATAATCAACTGTTATAAAAAAAAATATGTAATTTTCACCGATCTGTCTGATAAATAATACTGTTTTTTTTATTTTTAATTAATTTAAAAAAGTATATTTTGTATAAATATCCATTGTCAATGTGCTGCAAGTTAAAGTATAAATTCTGTGTGAAATCTTTATTAAAATATCTGTGACTTATATTTTGTTTTTATTGCTTCCTAAATATTGTATTTGATTAGAAAACTATGAGCATTGCCGTCCAAGGTTTCTTATTTTAGGCCTTTATTATATAAGTCAAGCATAACATCATTTTCAGAGTCCTCGACCGTTACAATCTGGTCAGGTATTTCGTCGAGGTGCACTGAGGCGGGGAAGTGGAGTTGCTCCTCTAGCTTTCTCCAGTTGATTAATGTTTTTAACGCGGGTGCCGTAGGGTGGAGGGGTCCTAGCTGGATTAGGACTGTCGATGATCGGAGTCCAGCTCGAATAGCGTCTCCATTGATCGCAACTGAAGCGTCTCGTCTTTCAAGAGCGCTATGTCGAGCACGTCGGGTGTGTGTCTGTAAAGTAGCCCACGAGGGAGTGAGACAGATATATAATATCAGGAGTATAAGGATAAATGTAGTTTTACTAAGTAGTATTAATAGTAGTATTATTTAATACTTTAACGTATTTTTTTAATATATATATAATGATAATATATATATACAATAATAATATATAATATATATTTAAAACTTACCTCTACTATAAATTTTATAAGTAACAACGCCATCTATCGTAATTTTTAAAGAATAACTTAACTATTATGCCTCACTTTTTTTTAAACATTGAGCAATAGATGGCACGTCAGTCGTCGTCTTCACGTCGCTTTGCTCACAGATGTCGTTGATTGTTGATATGGTCGTCAAATATAGTTAAGTGTAGCAACTGCAACATAGTTATTTATGAAATATTAGCATTCATTCAAAACAAAGTGGACGTTATGAAAGTATTGTTCGTATTTGCGTCTCATCCTTCTCCTCAACAGATATAGAACGTGCAAAATGTTCGAATGTTCAACATCTATAAAAATAGAATAGAAAGATTAATCGGAAGAGAAACGGACGTACGAACCGGAACATGTACGATATAATAGCACTTTTCAAAGAGACCGACCCCGATGAAACTGCGATTTTTGTTGCAAAAGAACTACATAAACTACCTCCGGTGAACTTTGATCACCTTTATGTATGTATACAGGGTTGTTAAAGACATTATTCTAATGCAGAAAGAAATAAAAACACTGCAGGAAACATGTTTAAGTTTAGACTGTTTTGAGAAAATTAAAAGTGAATTGCAAGACATTAAAAAACTATAAGTTGATACTTAATACTACTTCGATAAGTGGAGACCGCTCAAACAAAAGCAAGTCACCTGACAGGGGCGATATTATCTCGTCTTTGTCGCACACCCAAGCCCAAGCCAAGCTCGGCATTTCGTCCCAATCGTCTAAACGCATAACGAAAAGGAAACTAGAGTCGCATCGGCCTCCTACACCGCGGTTTCGAACAATGACACACAAGCTCTTACACAAGATGGTCTCACCGTTCCGGGCGGCACTGCGGTTTCGAACAATGATGAAGGACCGTTGAGGGTGGAGGTGGACATTGGCAGGTATCGTAGGAGTTGGCGGGCTTTGGAAGAAAGAGAAAAAATCGAAATAATGAGTGGGAGTTAGTACAAAGGAAAAGACAGAAATCCTTTTAGTACATTTGAAAGTAAAGCTACAACCAGTACTAATGAAAAATTTAAGGCTGCGGATGTTAAAATTTCGTTATTTATAAACAACATATCAAAAGAGACTACGGAAAGTGACATAACTAATTATATTTTTGATAGAACATAGGTTTAAGTCATTCTTAAATAAATGTAAAGACACCTAGTGAATAAGAATACCTTTAACTAGTGAAATGAATTTTGTACTAATTGTTCATGAAAAGGTGTCTAGTAGGGAGATGCCAGGTCTTGCCCGAATTTCGTGTTCTTATGATAATGATCTCTTATACTTTTTGGAATCGTAAATCTGAAAACTCTTGTTCAATCTACTACTAAGACTACTTTCGCATATGACCCCTTATGTATAATGTGTGGTGTCTGTGTTTGTGTATTTTGTACGTATCAAGTCTTTTGCTAGAGAAATACGTTTTTGAGTTTGAGCGTATGGAGTTTCAATTGATCGTTATTCTAAATTTATACATAGTTGTTTAGTGCGAACAATTGCCAGAGCATTTGGTTGTCCACAAGGCGTGGAACTACTAGAGTACCTGTGAAGTACCTGATTCAAACACACACACATACACACACACAGTCAAACGTGTTGTAACAGTATGTATGTTTTTTCAAGACCAATCACAAATGCGCAAGAAATTTTAGACGGGGAAACTGCGAGACAGACGAGTACGGGAGCGGCTCCAACGAATAATAAAATTTTGTAAACAGGGTGTCATTAAAAAAAATAATACCTTACCTAGCAAAGTTAGATCCAGGGACTATTATATACAAAATTATTGTTTGAGATATAAAAATACAAGTAAAGAAGAGAACAAAAGCTAGTTACAATATGTTATATATTAAATATGTACTAGTAAAGGCTTTATTATTATGACCCACAAGGTACATTAAAAAAAATCACGTTATTATCAAGCATATACAAGTAAAGTAGGGAATAAAAGCTATATATTATACATTTGAAATGTGCTAATAAAGTTCGTTGATTTTATTCCCCACGCCCTTCAAAGGTTTGTTTGTTTTTATGCACGGCCTAATTGCCTCTAGGGGGCGCCATATTGGATTAAGTGTGACGTCACAGATCTAAGAACACTTGGCCTGTAAACACGTATACGTCACCACAATTATATCAATCTGTCCAGGGGTTGGGAAGATATGAGGTAATAACTAGGGGCGCCAACAAACCCTCAATTTCGACTCGCTGCACTCGCGAAATCTCGGGTGCCGTTTGCATATTGAGCGAAGCGAGTCTAGTGTATTGACTCATCGTTTTCCATTGATTTCAATGGGATATCAGTTTTTTGACAAGATATTAAAAAAAAAAATTTTTTGAGGACATTTTTCAAAAAATTTTTTTTAAAAAACCATCACATAATGTGTGTCTTTTTGATTGCAAAGTTTCATAATTTTCCGTCAAGTAGTTTTTGAGCCAATTCGTGACAAATAATGCAAAAAGTCTCCAGTAAAACGCTCCGCTCACTTCGTTCGCTTCGCTCAAATAATATTAAACAAGCAAGATACTCGAGAAACACTTCCATAATGTTTATAAAATAATGCTAATATACAACCGATGCACCGAGGACATAATTGGTTTAAATTCCCCCAGACCATCGGAAATTGTGAAAAATCAAATTACTCCGTCTCATCTCTCTCCACCCTACACCCTCACCATAATCGTATTTTTAGAGAAGTCTAAAAATATCAAATTGTTTGTATTTAACAGTTATTATAATTACTGTATTTTATACTATGTACAATAATTTCGATAGTGTGTAAAATCATACAAAATTAGATAATTACAAAATTAGAGGTAGCCGACTCCTCTAATTTTTTCCGTCACTGGCGCTACTCCCATTTCCCCTAAAATAGTATCTTCTTATTCTATCCTTTCTTGTCACCCCACACATCCATTTAAACATTCGCATCTCCGTTACACGCAAACGTCTTTCATCCTTCATCTTGTGTTTATTTTCATTTATTTATATACAAAAATCTTCTATAATCGTCAAAACTTTTTTGTTTAGATCAGTTTTTCATTCCTAAAGATAGTTTTTTTTACTTATGTTTTATTTCTAAACAATTTATATAAATAACATATATAAGTTCATTACCATGAAGTAGTCATTAATACGTTTAATATGTTTCAATGTACAAAGATTTAGATATCAAAACATAGTTATTGTATAAACTTTAATATATGTGGGCCCAAGTGCCGTCCAGCTATCATGCAGAAGTTATTTACATAATTAATTATGAACTAATTGAAGATTCTTTCTAACTTTTATATCTTTTATTTATTTGCTATCGATATAAAACATGTACCTATGTTGATTATTGTAATTACATAATTATAAAAATCATTTAAGATTGGTAAAATTCACTTACAGCTTCGGGACTTATGAGACAGTTTGCAGAATCAATAACAGTTACGGTACCAATACTATTAGGTAGAGTTTGTAAGTTTGTTCGATTGTTTGTTGAAGGTAAATAAAAAATCTTCAGTTTTGACGATGTTGAACAGTTGAGCAAATGTGTTTTTACGAACACTACCTCATATACTCGGATGGATGCAGTCGCAGGAAAAAGCTGGCACTAGATATTACAAAATCCAGACAGTCGATTGTTATATCCCTATTTGAAATAGTTTAATCATCTTAAACTTATTTAAGCATATTCAAATGAAGACTACTTAATCTGTGAAACTATTTTAAAACTGACACAACTCAAGACTGGTTACAGTAATTACAATATACTACTATTCTGACGGAACTTTAACGGGTTCAAACTCAGCGGACGCACACCTCTATACTTGATACCTTGTATCAATGTTAGTATTAATTACATCTTAATATATAAAGCACAAAGACACTCACTCACTGACTCATTCATCGCTCTACAGCCCAAACCGTTATACCTAGAGAGCTGAAATTTGGACACAAGACTCCTGACCTATTGAATAGGTGCAATAAGAAAGGATTTTGCAAAGGTCCAAACCGTTCCAACGTTACAGCTAAAAAACTGCAAAGTTTACCCCGCGCTCCCTCCCTTCTCCCATTCCATTGCAGTAGAAATTAAAATTATTTGGCCTCTCACTATGTTTATTCATAGGATTAGGGTTCCGTATCTCACATACAGTTTGAGATTATTTTCAATTAACCCACATACAGTATGTGATTATTTGTAATTATTTTCAATTAACCCACATATAGTTTGCGATTCTTTGTTATTATTTGCCCAGCAAAGCGGGCCCGCCCGCTTCCCGATTCTGATTCCCGAATCAGCTAGTATGTTATATTACGAAACATGGTGTAATACGAGCAGTGTTCCCTCGGCGCATGTGCATATAATATTGAACTTGTGTTATTGATGTACTTCTAAAAATAACTCCGAGCTAATCTGATTCGTCAGTGGAAGTGCGCCATCACACATATAGTCTCAGAGCTCGATAAGTAAAACACATATTAATAATTTCTTTTATTTCTTTTAAATGAGCTATTTCTGAGAGTATGGAGTCAGTTGTTTTTGGTGTTTATCTTTATGTCGGCGACTCATCGTCTTATTACACAGCCTATGTCAAAGGCATCTAGAAACCCATTACATAACTTTTATATATAAAATTAATATTTTTTATTGTGTTAATGGCATTATCAAATATATTTTAGTTTTCTCTGATTAGAAACTTATTATTGTATTATATATAGAGGATGTATGGATATCTATCATAAATATTGTGAAAGAGAATATATAAAAGCGTAGAAGCTCTTAGAGAATTAAAAGATGTATAAGATGTAAAACGCCGGTCGGTACATAAAAAGGACCAAATACGACCTGGATGGAGTGCGCTAAGAATGTAAAAGAAGCAAGTCTCCGCCGAGGTGACGTTTGATAGAAGACCGTGGAAGATCTATATAGACTATATAGATTGTTACTATTTCACAAGCTGACCAACATCCTTCATACATACATTACATATTATAAAATAAAAACCTGATCACACTGACAAGTCATAATTCTATAGGTATCTCTAATTGAAAACTAACAAGAATAAATTTTATAACTATTACTAACTGAAGGCACCTCTATTCAAGACTCCGGCCCCAGCATCCCGCAGCAATGCATAGACAACAGTGTCACGCTAGTGTCGAGTGCGGAGCAGGACTCCCCGGATGCCCTGGTATCACATCCGGACGACTGCGAGCTGTTCTACTACTGCGAGAGTCTGGACGGCACTCCCATATGTCGCCTACGCCTCGTTCACTTACACTTCAACCCCCAGAAGGGCGTCTGCGCGTCTGCACAACCGGCGTCAAATTAATGCCGACGTTGATCATATATGGAATATAAACTATGTACTTATTTTCAATAAAGGCTTATCATTGATATTGAATTGTTTTGTTTCTTAATACTTATTATATTTTTTTAGAATTGTAAATTTTAAAATATTTGATCACAAAAGAAACATTTTTATGTAAAAAGTTTGACGATTCTCGTACCTTGTAAGGTAAACAGAATTTTTAATTATAGAATCAAATCTGTTATTTTTCTATGAAATCAAATTGTTATGAACTTGAAATGCAATCATAACATATATATATATATAAATATAAGCGATTTACCACTCACTGACTTATCACAAAATCTCCGAAACTATCTGTCCGATTAACTTAAAATTTTACATAGTTATTTCTTTTGTGATTAAACGTCCACTAAGAACGGATTTTACGGAATTCCTATCCCAACTGATTTTAACTCTTTGCATTTCGCCAAGTTTTAAATCTGTAGGAGATATACACTTAACGCGGGGATAAGAGGTACTCTAGCAACAGTTACGATGACAAAGGTTACCATAGCAACCTAAGTTCACATTTAAATTAATAGTGTGGCCAGCGAAGCGGGAGAGAGTAAGCTAGTATATTATATAACCTACATATTTCTGCTAAATTCAACAATACAGGAAGTTTTATATATATTTATATATACACACAGACATAAATACAACACAACGAATTTTCCCTAATCGTCCTGTACCTCATTGTACCAGTGTACTTCTGAAATTCTTTTCATTCTTTAAAGGTAATTCACAACAGTTCTTATATTGCACGCGCCGACGGATGCAAAATAAAATCTAAATGTTTTAGTAAACAATTTAACAAAAGCTATATTTTATAATTAAATTACCTTTTACTAATAATAATTGAGTAATATAATTAACAAGTTTCGAATATAAGTGTATTGAATACGTTTAAAAAAAACTAAATTTACATCTTTTTAAATAGAGTACACTTATAATACTTTAATATGTAATATTACAGAAGCTCTTACAATAATAACCATGTCTGCTTCACGCGCTAGTGCGTACAAACAAAACCGGTGACGCTGGCACGGCCAGTGCGGCTGACAGCAGACGTCAATTGTTTTAACGTCAAACTAATGTTTAAAGTTTTTAGTCGATATTTTGTTTTTTGACGTATTTACATTGCCAGTTATATTTGTAGTTTTAATCATTCAATAATTGTCATTTTCAACTGATTTGTTAAATACATCATTTTAAATCGGTAATAAACCAGTGAAAGGACTGTTTTCTCCATAATTGACCGTCAATTTCAGCCCCTATTCTTACCCTAATTATCAAGTACCTAATGTATCGGTATCGTTTTTTTGTTTTTTAATGCAGTTTGTTTATTTAGCTTGTGTTCCATTTTGCAATATTTTGTTTTTGAAATGTACCTACATATTTAAAATATAATATTATTATGTTTCAACTTAAACTTACGACATATTAAATGTTAGGTAACGGTAAAATATAACTTTCAGAATATCCAAATAATTTCATTATAGATATTATTAATATGTAAAACATAGTATATATAAAAACTTTAATAATATTTGACATTAAATAAGTATGCAGTGAGTGTAAAAAACTTTCAAGAGTGTATTCCAATTAATGTTTGTTTAACAACATGGCTGACGACAAATAAAATTAATATTCGCTGTAACAGTTTTATTAATGCACCGGCTGTGTGTTGGAAATACTATTATTTCGTTGGATAAGAATGTTTTAGTATAATATAAACTTAACCCAATTTATTACTTGATTACAAGTGAACTAAGAACATTTCGACTTTAAATAGTTTTTCATACAAAAAACTGGATGGATGGATGGATGGATGGACTACTAACAAATATAGAAAATTGCAACATTAATTGATAATTATTACATTAATTGATTATTTTCTTTAGTTCCAATGGTAGTAGCTTATAATAACTATTCTATTGGTTGTTTCCAAGAATCATTCGGAATTCACTTTAAAACTTATAACCAAAAGACAAAAAGTAATTTAAGCAATAATATATAATATGAAACCATCAAAAGACTTACGTCTCACTATTATTTTAGAAATCTATCATAACTATACACGAAAGTAACGTCATCAAATATATTTAAAAAATATTAACATTCCATTTAAGGTATGGGAGGAATGCACCTCCAATTTACTAAAACATGCAATAAAACACGATACGAAATTATCATTTTGCTGTTTAGATAAACAGGTAATGAATATCATTGTTTTAAGACCAGTGGGACAGCTAAGGTTATTTTGGGTGAGAGAAAAAAATATTAAGAAATAATACACTTGTAATATTGTTGATAGCAGATATCTAATATCAGAAGTATACAAAAATGACGATATTTTAAGTAAGAAATTGAAAATATTTCTGGAATCTTTTAAGGAAGTTTATGAGAAGATTTGCTTATATAAAATTAAAAATCATTATTTTCGGGTTACGATTACAGAAACATACATATAAAGTAAAAAGACCAGACCAGAGAAATCCGGCCACGGGGGGCGCTAGGGCCTCACTTTTTCTGATTTCAGTTTTTCGACCATAACTTTTTCCCTTTACAAAGTAGATCAATCGCGTTCATATTATATGATGTCTTTGATGAATACCTATATCTAATGTACATAAACCGAAAACCTAACTTCAATAACTTAGGGGTGGGGGTAAAAAAACCGAAAATTTTTGGAAAAAAAATCATAACTTTTTTCTGGTAAACAGTCTTATATCACAAGTATTTTTAATAAAAAGGTTATTTTCTCTAAATTTAGGTACTTAAACTTTTTTCCGTAAAAGGTACCGTTTCCGAGAAAAAAAATAAAAATCGCTTTTAGCTTGAAAATTTAAGGTAGGTAAAACCACGGCAACTTTTTTCTGGTAAACATTCCCTCCTCGCAAATATTTTTAATAGAAAGGTTATTTTTTACTCTAAATTTAAGGCAACGCACTAGGTACTCCTTTGACTAAGCCAAATAAAATTATCACAGTTTATTCTCGCAAGGGGTGTTATTCTTAAGTAGTGAGTTATACCTACTTTTATTTTAGTAGATATTGATAAAGAATGACTTATTTTATGCCATTAAAATACTTCAAAATAAACAAATCGGAAAATTACATCAGAGTAAATATTGATATTTCTATCCCCTTCAAACGTATCAGAACACGTCCCACTGAACTACATATATTATTTAACCAGACAGCAAAATAACATTATTTGTTAATAACTATACTTTAATATGAATTTAAACCCTTTATGAATACGTCTGAACCCTTTTTGTAGTATTGATGAAGCAGACTCGGGGAAAAGTTGAGATCAATTAAGTTTACATTTTTATCAAATTATTCCAATCGAACTAATGTAGTTATGTGGATAATAGTATATAAATAGATGATTCAAACCAATCCCAGTTATCTTCCCAGACCAGTCCTCCTAAAGGATTATTCATTATATACTTATGTTAAAATGTATAAAGATATTAAAGATATAACTTATCATTGTTTATTACGACACAATTAACCGACTACTAAATAACTATTAATACTGAATATTAATGCTCAATGAATATTCTTCCATAGCATCGCCGGACACCGATATAAGTAAATAATTATCTTAAAATAAGTATTCTTATATATATTTGTATAAACAACAATTGCATTTTGAAGTTCAATCGCGCTCCATTTGGCGTGGAGGGTCAAAATCGCTTTAATCTCTCCCCTATTATTCGACGACTCTCAATCTCAAGACTTGTGCATGAGTATATATTATTTGCAGATACAATATCTTCAACAATCATTGTAACTACGTGCATAGATATTCATGTTATTACAACATAATGGAGAGATGATAACGAACCTCAATCTGATCGACTTTTGTCAATGTGATGTGTTTAACACGTGCTGTCACGTGGGTGTGTGTGTGTATATGTGTTTGAAAGCTTTCTCTTGTACGCGTAATTAATTTAAACTGGCCATCGAGGGCGGCGTGCGATTGTAATTATTAATAGATTTTCGTTAGTCAATATCACTATGAGATTAATGTATATTATTATATAAACACACACAAAGAGAAAGATATTTACACACACACTTACATATAAAGACGGTCAAATTTAAGATACACTCAATTTACCTATATCTTTCACTTTAATAATGTTTTCTGGAAAACATATAGATTTACTTACATATTTGTTCACGATCTGTACAGATTGATATCTTGAGTAACCAGTGCCAAAAACCGATCCCTGGATAATGTCTAAGAAGACATCAGAGGCCAATCTAAATTACAGATTGTAGATAGGTTATTAATTTTGTCCATGAAACAGGTATTGTAAAGCGTTCATTATAACCAGAGCACTAATATAAATACGACGCTGTCAGCTGTGAATGAACCGCGACACAACGAGGTCTCATTTAAAATAACGTCCAAATAAATTATCATAGAAACCATTTTAATAAACTGCATCGCTCTTTATGATGTTGAAGATTCAATTTCCTATTTTAAATGTTTCATCTTAGTATATATGCCATTTTGTGTTTGATGTTGTATAAACATGTATGCCGTGTTAAGCTGTAATTTACGGGATAATTATCGAGAGGTCGCGGGTTCGAGTCTTGTCAGTTTTGATAATTTTCATTAGAGATTTTTCGTCGTTGGAAAAGTAAAAAATAAAAAGCAGTCTTAAATTTATTTAAACTGTTGATAATAATTTAACATATATTAAATACATATTATAATAAAATATTTATATTTTTTTCATCTTTCATTGAAATGATTCTTTGTTCCGAGTAAATATTCTAAAAATATTTTAAAATTGTCAAAGCGCACCTCCCTTTTGTTAATTACTGTTGCATTTGGGGAGAGGGGGTGGGGATTATCAGTATCTGCCACCCTCAGCCTCCAATCTCGCTCGGCTCCGGGGGTTCCGGGCGCAGCAGTAGCCGGATGCACCTTATGAAGGGATCACGTCTAACGAGAACCTCTAACTCAAGTTGTGATTGAGTTACTACTTAAGTGGTTTAAACAGTAACTAAGTTTTTTATTACTTATTTCCTGCAATTGTTCTTGAATAAGAGTGTAAGAGACTTTAAAAGTTTTGATTAAATCCTGTTTGGGCGCCAACAAGTTGCTGAAATGTATCGGAAGGTGTTCTAAAGTTTGGGTGAGTACACTATTTATAAAAATAGGGACTTGTACGTTATTATTTTCAAATTTTACATGAAGTTATTTCACGGATTTGGTTATCAGACAAAAAAATTTTAATCAAGAAAAATAAAAAGTATCATAATAAAGCGAAAATCTTTTTAAACAATCTTGTCCGTCGGAATCTACGGATCGTACAGGCGTCGTACAGTCGCCGTAGTCGTCGTACAGTCGTCGTACTGTCGTCATTGTGTCGCACTAATAAAAAAATATAAAATACGTCTTGGTAGATGAGAGAGAAAAAAAATATTAATAATATGACTTTTTAAACAAAAATGTGATGACTATTTTTTTATCATAAAAAACTATCGTTTAAACTAAGATATACTTTAACAGAAATGTAATTTAAATTTGTAAATTTTGTATTGATTAAATAAGTAATAATAAAAAAAGCCGTGAAGCGCTCTGAATTTCATCATCAGTGCAAGTGAAGTGAACCAGTAACAAAAACAATTTAAAAATATAGAAGTATATCAAATATCGCAGTTTTGAAAATAATGATAATACTTTGTAACAGAAACGTAGACTACTAAATGTGTAAGAGTGTAATAAAATGATGTATGAATACACATAAGGTGGTAAATATACAATAACAATAATAGATACTTGCGATTAGCGACTGCTTTGTTTATTTATTTTTTATCGGAAGTAAATTAAACACGTTTCTCGGATCAAATAACTCATAGAATTATTATACAACTTTTTATTATACACCTATCCCCCGATTTACACGGTAGATACGTTCCTGAAAAAACGTGTAAATCGAAAAGCTTGCAGAAAATGCATAATTTTGCTATTTAACAGTTGTGATTTTTAAAAATATTTTTAGGTGTACACAGAAATAAAAATAAAATGCATTCACAGGCTAAAATATGTAATATATTACGAAAACACTGTTTTTTATTTAATTACAATATATTAAACTGAAGAACAAAAAATAAAACCAAAGGTGTTTTATTATCCTTCATCACTATCAGAAATTACTCTCATTCTTTGTTTATTCAAATTAAAATGTTTTAATTTTTTTATTTTAATTAAACCTACTTGGTAAATTGCCATCATTTTCCTCCAAAATTTCCCGCATTTTTTCCCTCTGAATTTTACTTTAATCACAGCCGTTAATTTATAATAATCTAAATTATGCACTCACTTGTAATATACGAATATGGCAAATTAAATCTTTCTGAAACTGAAACTTTCACTCAAAATCCATTTTTCCGTAGATAAAACTTAAAATTTTGCGAAGTAATACAGACACAGTTTGAAAAACTCGTATTTCTTTCTAGATGTTACATTAAATATCTAGATTTCAAATGTACATTTTACTCTCTTTACAAAAACATAAGACATGAATGAGTTGTTAAATAATATAATTTTAAACAATCCCCATAATTACAGAGTTGGATTTGGACTTCTGAAGTAAAAAAGAAGACATATAATACAGATAACAGAGAGTGAGAAAGAGAGAGATAAGAGATCATACGAAACATTTTGTAATTTTAACGAATTTTACGATATTTTACGAAATTTAAGAACAAACATTTAACATAGAACAACGACAGAGCATCTGCTGCAACGATTCAGATGTAGCCGAAGATCAGACATCTTTGAGAGTATACTTTTAGTGAACCTCAATAACAACAGGTAAACTGAATTGTGTTATTATTATTGCGTTTTATAAAACATTTATTTAAATATCTAACAATAATCCTCACCTTTTAAATACTTACTGAGAACATTATGTATTGTGCATTATGTATTATGTTTTATATATTATGTATTATGTATAATGTATTATGTATAATGTATAATATATTATGTATAATGTATAATGTATTATGTATATTGTATTATGTATAATGTGTTATGTGTTATGTGTTATGTGTTATTCGTTATGTGGTATGTGTTATGTGTTATGTGTTGTGTGTTATGTGTTGTGTGCTGTGTGTTGTGTTATGTGTTGTGTTTTGTGCGTTATTCGTTATGTGTTATGTATTATGTATGTAAAGAAGCGTAAATTATTCCTTGTTAGTTGCTAGTAAAAGTCCTGTTAAAATCGGGCCAGGCGTTTAAGAGATTAGCCGAACCAGACAGACAGACGTATTGAAAAGTATTTGATATAAAAATAAATAAAAAAACGTACTTTTAATAAATGCATATGTGAGATGGGACCCTCAACTACAATATCTTCGTAACATTAAAAAATATAAATGTCACTTTTTCAAAAGTCATTATTTTTACTAAACAATGTATTGTTTAACCCTTGATCTTGAGGAAGGCGGACAAAGGGTGAAAATTAAAAAATATATAATTTTCTGTACTAATTATTATTATAATAGTAACTATAATCAATATAATAGAAAAAAACATAATCGTTATTTCATTATGGGCTTAATTTATATATATATTCATGTTGTTATATGTGATATTTTAATAGTCAGTATTAAAATAATCATTTAAAGTAATTAATTATACTAATATTGAATCGATAAAACTGGGATTCTAAAATAATATTATTAAGAAAAAATAAGCCTTGCAACTTCTTTAAAAAATAACAAATTACTCTTAAACCGCTCTCTCCATCTCTGTGAGCTCTCCTCTCTCCTCTCTATGTCTTCCTATCAGTCGGCTTCACCAGCATCTTATCTATTTCTCAGGATTTTTCTCCTAGTGCCTTCTTTCTCTCTCTCTTTTCCTTTTTAACCAACTTCCTTTTCTAGCTGAGTCTAAAGAGACAGAGGTCTTTTTGTCTTTTTTATCTCAAAGAAATCAATGTATTTAAAACTTTGCTTTGTATTTTAATAAGTAAATTAGAAAGAAAGTATTATTAGAACCAGGGCCGGATTTGAAAGTCTAAAGACCCTCGGGCAACGAGTGGAGGCCTCTAATTATTAGTTATTTTTCATTTAGAGGAGTTTTTTTTATCACGTCTTAAAGATTCATTATCAGCAATTAAAAATATTTCAACAAAGAATATTTTTTGGAATTTGTTAAAGTAAATACAATATTAAAAACTAAAAAAAAACTCACAACATTATTTATTGTTATTATATTGTTAAATTTATATAATTGTTTAACTTAAGATAACTATTTATAGTAACTTTGTGCGCGTTGTTGTAACACGATGTACGTTCAGAACTGTTGTTTTGTTTACTTTGAAAACATTTAGTGCTCGATGTTATTTTCTTTTAAAAAATCTTTACAAGAATACGCTATTTATCTAGTGGAGCTTTGTGGAAAACTATCTAGTCTAAAATGTTTATAAAAAAATATATATAGAAATGGTGTCTTTAAATTAGCTTGGTAAAATACACGGTTTATTTTAATGTCTGGTAAAACAGGTTTGAGTTATGTAAAGGAATCTGTACGATCTATGAGTTCCTTTCAGGCTGTTGTTACACTGAGGTATTTTGAGATGTAGTTAACGTTTTCATTTATAAAATGTAATCATATTATTCTTATTGTAGTCGCTTATTGTGTCTAACATATACTTATATAATAGTTGTTACTGTTGTATAATTTAGATGAATTGGATCTAATTTAGATAATCGACAATCCTTGTTTGAAATCAATATTAGTATGTAATCAATATTATATGTATCGAAATATTATTAGAATATTTCGAAAGTGAATAAATGATTGTTTAACCTTCCTTGGTTTTATTAAATATCTCGTATTAAAATTCCATTAACACCATTGCATATCTCTTAACAATATGATAAAATGTATAACTTAAAAAATATCAGAGCTCTAAGAAAAATGATAATTTAATTAATAGTAGTCTTTGTAGTGTTATTTCGGTCTTATTAAAATATGAAGTGCAGTTCAAGATAATTAAAATAATGTTCACCATATATGGAAGAGTAGTTACTTCTATCTCTTCTCAAGAATTGCGATATTATCATTATAACGAATAAGTTTTCTATCAAATAACTGAGGCTAGTCTATTACTTATTGCTCAAGATATACATATCATGTAACACGATTCCATAGTTAATTTACTAATTGATATGCGTTATATAATTGATAATAAAATGATTTGTATCCGATTTCGAGTTAATTAGTATGTAAATCCATAGTAAAAACTAGCCAAGTAGGTACGTGTCGACCCACGCGCAATGTAAAGTTCTGTACCCATAACGCATAACGCCACGAAGTCAAAATATACTTATAGATAAAAATGATTACTAATGGTTGCCTTACGTAATAGACATATATGTTAGGTCTATGGCTCTATACGGAGCTCACATGTAGTCGGACGCTCTGAACGCCTGTAATCGGAGCCTACATCTGGATGCGACGTTGTATTCGAGGAGAACGTCCTCCGTCAGGGGAAAGTGGGGAATTTAGTTGGCGTCACAGGGCACAGGAGGAGTTCCTAAAAAGGTGGCGAGAGAGGCTCAGGGAACCCAGCTTCGGCATCTCTACTTGCACGTCCATTGACGCTATAATTAGGGACTGGGTCAGTCGCAAGCACGGGGTGTTGACCTTCCACCTGACACACCCTTTTGGGACAAGGTTGTTTCGGGCGGTTGTTTTGTGTAAGATGGGGGGTCGAGAAAGCCAATGGAATGTTACGAGTGCGGCTGCGCCTAGGGTAAGGCGCAGCATACTCGTAGCAACCATTGGGATGGACCTCTCGTTCCCGGCCGCGGTCAATGTCCTGGCGAAGAGCGAAGAGGCTTGGAGTTCGGTGCATTTCTTCTGCGAGGATGTGATGACGCAGAAAGAAGCGGCGGAGCGCCTCATGGAGGAGGACGGAGCCGCTCTTCCGATGCGCTGAAAAAGGTTAAGGCGTAGGCGTTTTGCTGGCGAACGTTGCCTGCCGCCATGGCCCCGAGGTCATTATTAAAAAAATTGTTTCTGAAGTGAAGGCAAAATTACTTTATAGTTTATATCATCACTATTTGGGAAAGTTAAATAAATGTGAAACAAAGACTTGTAGAAACGTAAATTATCTCATATTACATTATGTTATAGTTATTTATTAAATTATATTTATGTTTGTAACTTACTTCTGATATAAAAAAGAAATAGAGGTCGCAATTATATTAAAATATTTTTTTGCCAACATTTATTTAGTATTTTAAATTCAAACTACATAATTTTGTATAAAGATTATAGTCAATTTATCCAATATTGTCGTGGGTTACTTTCAGCGATAGGTGATGGTATTTGGTTGGTAAATAACTCCAATTGGTAAAAGAACTGATAATTTAGAAACTACTTTTATTTCCAATATCGTGATCAATTTTATATTTTTCGTTGCAACGTAAAATTGAGAGAATAAAAAACGATGAGAAAATGAAGTTGTGGTGGCCAGAGGACTCAAGTTATGCGTCATTTGGATGTGATAGGATTAGGGGAAAAATTTACAGGAAAAATATGTTCCAGATATTACGGCATAATTTTTTTCTTTATAGTCATTCTCGAATATATTTTTATAGAACATGGTTAATATAATAATAATTATGCTTATGAAATGTAAGGTAACATATTTTTCTCTACATACATGTATCCTAAGTCATCTTCATGAATTGTGATGTTTTTTGATGTCTGTATAAAAAATGTCTGTGACAGTTTTGACAAGAATTTTCAGTTAGCGTTCAATACACTTTTTGTCTTTTTCTATAATAATTATCTGGTTGTAGTATAGTATATATAATCTAGATTAATATAATACACCTGATATTAAGAAATAATAATAAGCACTGTATTTAAATGTGTGTGAATATAAATTTAATAAAATCCTTTACACATGTTATTAATTGGTACCTATATTACAATTCAGATTTTAACTACATATTGCGTAAAATCTCGAATCAAAATCTAATTTGTAGGTCTTCCCTGGGCGTAAATAAATCTGTTGCACTAGGGATCCGCCCTCCAGCCTCCCGACCTCCCTCGGTCTGGTCCCTGCACTCTGCAGTCGCAGATTACACTTCAACCAAACAACACGTCTGGCGAGCTCCCATCACAATCATAATAAACAACCACCGAAGCATTAAAATGTGTTCAATTTAAGTCATTGTCACTGTCAAAATGACAAACAAGAATAAAACGATCTCACACATTGTCAATTTGACTTTTAAAAATAATCTTAAAAAGGATTATAACAAACTTATTATTTCTAAGCCTTATTATTATTACCTAATACATTAACATAAATAATAATAAAACTACTGTCCTTACATTATCTGAATGTAAATGTAAGGGAAAATATAATAAAGGCGTAGATTTAAAAATGACAAAAAAATAGGGATATCAATAGGGGTAATGACATTTAAAAATATATACTTTAAAATAAATGTCAAATGCAACTTAATCTTAATATAATCCTGAGAATTAAGTTTTATTAAAATAATAAAATTTTGAAAAAATAAAAAGGCATAAAACCTTTTGTTTTTAAAAAGTTGTTTAAAAAAATATGTCCTAAATAAATTAATATAATACTTTGTTATTAATTAGTTTTTACGGTATTTTGAAAGGTATCTTTAAGTTATTGAATATTATTTTTTGTGACATTATTCATTATTAAGATTATCTTGTAGATGGGGATAGGAATAATCATACACCTGTCCTTATCCCAATTATTTGGGATCGGCAAGATATGTCAATCCCATTCAGCGTTTTCAGTGAAGTGTCTTCTCTTGCCATATCACCATGTCTTCTTCGGTCGCCCTCATCTGTATTTAAGATTCGTAGGGACAATCGTAAACACAAAAATGAAAAAGACATCAGCAAGGGTATTCGAATATCTTCATAATATTCTATATAAATAGCTTTTAACAATGGCTTTGCTCTAGTAGGTATTTTTTTGATGACTAAGATTAAAAATATATATTAGACGAATATATATTAAAAATATATTTTAAGGTCCACAAAAGATTTAATACATTTTATATTCTGAATATTTAAAGAAAATCTTAACTTTTTTTAGTTCAAGGAATCTGATACGAAAAGCTTGGGATTTGAAAATGGTTCTTACAACCCACGTTAATACAAGGATACATAGAATGCGTAAAAATGTTCGTTTATTGTTATGTTAGATTAGTTTTTAAGTTATCTGTTGGGGACAATCACACTTATAACGTAAAATAACCTAATCTTTAACTAATAAGCCACTGTATTGTTATTAAATTATTATATATGTAAGATCGGGGGCCAAGAGCGGCATGTCAGGATTTGGAGTTCCCATGTTGCAGGATTAAGAAAATCCAACTTTACAAAGTAAGATTTATTTACACACTATAACATAAGATAAATTGTAGAAACAAACACAAAATAATAATTTACAATAACGAATAGGAATTAGTCCTTTGCTCGTACAGTGGCAATACAACCACCCAAATAAAAATTTACAATAACGAACAGGACTTAGTCCTTTGCTCGTACAGTGGCAACACAGCCACCCAAATATGGCGCTAGGCTGTACCGAGTGAACCAACAGTTCTGATGGGAGCGAGAGCTCTTGAGTCTGATTCGACAGACTGAACGCTACAGCCGATGTCGGCCCTTTTATAGTCAAATAGGCCACGCCTCTCATTCCCCCACACGGCTCTGTTCAATAGCGTACGGAAATACGTCACGTGTTTACTCGATACAACTTACAAAAAGCATCTTATGCTAATGGTTTTAACAAGCATCTTATTCTAGTTGTTTTAACTATTACAATTCGTTAAATAATCTAATAGGAATTATCGTAAACTTATAACAGTGTTTTATAACAACTTAAATCTAATTGCAATAACAAAACATGATCTCAACGATGTTTTGTACAGTACCAAATGTCAGACTTAGTTATCGAATTTATGTGCTCTTTGGACAAATTCATATTCTTCTTCGACATATATAAATGTGTGTATATACAACGTTACAAGGTCGATTAACATTTTATGACATAAAAGAATATTAAATATTTTGTGTCATAAAATGTAATCGTATTCTGTAATGTTAGTCAGTTAGTGTTAGGTGTAGAGTACTATTGAGTACTATTAATGCTATTATAAAATACAGTTAATTAAAAAATACTCGATTATTGCGAACCATATCCTAGACATGTATGCTCTTTGTAAATAGAATGTGTACTGACATTAAGGCGAATATGAAATAACTGAGTTTAGCAGTTAATTTTCAGTAATCTCTTGTTGTATTTGTATGTACGTAAAATGCAATACGAAGACAGTGATGTCTCCAAACGAACCATAATATTGTGGAAACGAAGCCTTGAAGATTAAACTAAAAGACCCAGGAACCACGAACCTGTTTTAAGCAACTCTTATTATTTTAGCAAAAAGCTGTGTTGAAAATTTTTCGCTTTTAAAAGCAAAATATCTGTGTATTAGAGTATCTTAATAAAAGAACACAATACGTTGTCTTTGTTATCTTCCAACTCTAAAAATATTTTTAAGGAGCTCTTTCATTTTTACAGTCTTAAAAGTATGTTAGAAGTATTATAAAATTAATATTGTAATGAAAATATTATGAAATAAAGAACTTTTAACACAATATTAACAAAAGGATTGCAGAACACATATCGTTTATTTCCTTAACGAAGTGTAGGTATCTGAGTCACTATTTAGCCATTATTATTTGAAAATATATAAATAAATGAAGTTTTGTAATATCAGTTAAAAAGTATTTACCACTACAGTGTTGATAGTCGAGTTAGCATCTACAGAAATCTAGCAAGTCTCGTAGCAGGTCTCGTAGCAAGTCCCGTAGCAAGCCGCGTAGCAAGCTTTGTAGCAGCGTAGACAATGTCTACGGTGATGTGGGATGGTTCATTATCATGTTATAATTATCATTAACTTCTGTAAAAATAAATTGTAATCATTAGTCAATTTATGCTCGTATTTTTCATTACAATTTCAAAAATGTCGCTTAAGTTTTTAGTCGCCTTTTTTCTATAATGTAAATATTAATCAAGGCGTTAGTTGAAAGACTTCTTAAAATTTCGATGAAATAATTCAAATCACCGCAATAAGAGAATGATGTCTACGAGATCACAAAATGAATATAGTCCAAAATATCTCATATTATAATAAGATAATAATTATTTAAATAAGACTAAGAATATGTTAAAAAAATAAGTCTGCGCTTAGGATGTAAATTATGTCTTCTCTACGATGCAATTTTTGTGTAAAGGCTGTAATTCACTAATCAAGTGATAAAGTTTACATTCAACAAAACAACAATCGACAAAAAAAAACGAAAAGAAGAGAAGAATAAGCCGACGGCGATAATATCCACGTGTTTCTTGAATGAATTAATTTAAAAAATATATTTTATGTTAAATTAGAACTAACTGCGTCCACGACTTCATTCGAGCGAAATATATTTTTTAAAATAAATTAGTCTAAGTAACTCTTATATCATAAACTATCTGCCAGTGAATTTCCTGTTAAAATCGATCCAGTCACTTCAGACATTAGGCGGAACAATCAGTCAGACATACGAAAGTTTTGACAGATAAAAAATTTAAAAATTGTGTTTTTTATATAAGTACCCTATACTTTCATATGTATTTAGTGAAAAGCTGTTAATTTGGAATTGCAAACAGACACTTCCATTATTTTAGATATAAGTATTTTTTTACTATGACTTTATACAAACAACTGCTTGAAAATTGATTAATTACCTACCTTTTAATAAATATGTTATTTTTAATCAGTTGTTTTATTGACGTCGATTAAACTATATAAAGTTCAGTCAAATATGATGTTACTGACATAAATAAAAAGTATACAGCTACTTGATGACAGTACGCTATAAATGAAAAGTTTGGAGAATTACCGCAAAAATCTAATAAATTTACTTTGGTGAGTAAAAATCAGAATGTTTAGTAATGTATCGAATAAGTAAGTTCCAACTTCAGTAAACAGATTTATTATAATCTGTAAACGGTGAAAGAACATTGTCTCTTGATGAGTTGTCAGAAAATTAAAAACTAAACATATGTATATATTATATATACATATAAATATATCTATATATATTTATCAATATTGAGGTCTGCAGGGAAATTATGAAAATATTTCCCATTTAAATAAAGTTGGAAAAAGTGGTCGCTCGCGATATGCGAGTATGATGTAAACCACATGCTCGGAAACTTTAGGGCATTCTAACTTCTAAACAGACTTGTAAATGTAAACTAGGTAAGATACAATAAGCTTTATTCCACGAACTAGTATTCACGAATATTGTAAGCAATTGCTTATATTAACATTACAAACAAAAGTTACTTACAAGTAATACCAAATTAGATGATAAACATATAATACAATATTTATCTAAACACCAGATTGACAAAGGGTTCATCTATACACGTAATAAATATGAAACTAATCGCTGTCTGGACATAGAAGGTATTTGGGAGAAGTCATTGCTGGGGGTCTCTTATCAATAGTGAGCAAAAACAATGATTTAAAATTTTTTGTCTCCTTGTCTGTTAATAGATAATGTATAAAAGATAATACTCTATTATGTTATCTTCTCGTCACTGATACTTTTTCTAGTATACTATTTCTTGTAACCAAACGCCAATTCACTTAATCTATCTTGCTCTTAAATTCACTACGAGAAGAAAAAAGTTCCCGTTGTCTTGGGTTGCGGTAAAGCGCCCTTCGGCGACGAAGTTTTCCCTAAAACTGTTTTTAACTTTACAACTTACAGAAAATAAATTTGTTGGCACGAAGTTTATAAATTAATACCTTCAAAACTGCCCGGTATTCCTCAAACCACTAGATAAAAGTTATCATAGTATAATAGTTTTTTTTAATAAAGTAAAATAACTGATATCAAACGTGAAAATAATAAAATCTTTCGTTTTTTTCCACTTCATTATTACATCGGTAATGTCTTGAAAAACATAAATATTTTAGTATTCTTTAACGACATAATGACCTGTTAATGCTCAGTTCAAAACTTGTAATCAAAGTTGTGATTTAGCAAAATATACTTTAAACAAGAAATAAAATAACTTTGCCTTCATAATAAATAAATTATATGAAAAACTATATTATTCAAGTTCCAAGTTCTGGGAAAAATAATAAGGCGGATTTGTAAGGGTGTGATTTCAAATATAATTATTCTAATTATTAATATTAATATAATAAAATATTTTGGAATTATTCTATATATACGATTCTAATATACAATAATAATTATATTTATAATTTAAACTTCATAATTTAAATAGTAATTAAATTTAAGTATAGGCATTTCGGCTAACATTTAACAGGAGAATCGAATTTAAGGTGGAAGTGTGACATTTAAAAGCTAATCTCCAATTGGGCGGAGCATCTATAGTAGTCTTGGGAGGGATTTACAGCCTCACATAATATCACAGATTATCCTCAGGGAGGCTGCGCTGCGCAAGCTCACTGCAGTCGCATTTTTAAGTAGAACCAGCTAACACGACTTAATCCACGATTTTTTAAACGAAGCCCAGTCTGTTAAAAACATCTTCAATTAACTTTTAAATAAAAATACTTATTCTGGTTTAAACTCAATTATGAACTTAAGTGACGATGTTTTCAAACTGTGATGTGAATGATTTTGTATTTATTTATTTTTATTATAAAGTATAAATCTTTCTTGTAAGTCAAATAATTATTAGGTATTTGAAGTTACGGTTTACTGAAACGAACTTCAGATACCAATTGTCCTAAACACGTTTTTAGTTTCAGTCTAAAAATACAAGACTATTTTCTGGTTGTTAACATTTTATAAAACCCTAATTAAAGTATCGTTCATAAAAAATTGTTACAGATTTCCGTTACCGGGATTAAACTCGGCAAGTTTTGAAACCACCTATAACCATGATGGTTGCAGTAATCGCAACGTTTATATTTATATGTTACTATTATTATTTTCGGATATTTTCCGATTGATTAATGCTTTTATTAATGTAATATATACTGTCGTATATATATTTATATATTATACTGGTAATGATTTTCCTTTAGATGAGAAGTTACAAAACATTTTTTTGTTCACAGTATATATTGAATATTTTGTTTTCGATTATTGCGTCATTTTCTTGGTAATTCTCAAATGACGTGAGAAATATATATCCCAATTATTGCATCTTAATATTTCATTTTGCATTTTTTAATATCTTTTTTTGTTACTTCATTATGACGTGATTCATTTAAAATGAATGTTAAAACGATTTAAAAAAATGTTTAACTTCGCAATGTTCCTCAAATAAGAACCATTTTTTTAATTGAAGGTTTTGTTTAATTAAAGCAGTTATTTGATATCGCTTCTGCGTTGCAAGATATGTTTCTCCTTATATTTATTATTATTTAAATAAAAAGTTTAAATAATGTACATGTATAAGATAACGATATATAAGTAACTATGTCGGATCTCACAAATAAATCGTTCAGTTGAAGGTATTAGATATGTTTAGAGATATAATAAACAAACAAATAAATACAAAAAATATATATATACAAATAGATATGAATATCCGATAAATATATGAAATAAGAATAAATCTTTTTGTCTTTGCTGTTAAATATAAGTTGAAGATATAGCTTCAAAATAATAACACTAAAAAAACAAAAAAAAAATGTAGTCAAGTAGATAAAATAGTTAATTAAAGTAAGAAAAATAACATATGGTAAAGCAAAAACTCTACTACTGAGTTGTTCAATAAATAATATTGATTAATAACATTACATTACATTATACTTTACACTTAATTATCAAAAAGCAATTAGTATCAAGTATAATGTTTTTATTAGAATAATCTTGAGTTAATACGAAAAATTGTACATATACATTAAAGGCAAGAAAAAAGGAGCAATGTATAGAAACTTACAAACAACTAGAATTTAAATGTAGTAAATAATTGTATCAGTTTCCATAAATCACATCATGGATCAACATTCCTAACCTCTCATTTAGGTTATTCTACTTCCTGTTAAAACGAAATACTGCACTCAAATATAAAAATTAATATACATCTTGCTACAAAAGAAATAATATTAGTTACATGTAAGACGCTTTTCTAGTTTAATATTAACCATGTTAGAAATTGTCTACAATCATGTTTATAAACTTCTGGTTTATAAATAATATATACATGTATATTTTGTATATTAATTTTAAGGTTTAACTAACTAACATGGCCATACATGGTTGTATACAAATTTCACGGACGCGGCCAGGACTCGAATTTGCCACCTCCGAGAAATGGACTCGGTTTAAATATATTTTTAACACATCTCCACTCTTTAAACTATTACTGCGCTCTCCCAAATAATTTAATTTCATTTTCATATTCATAACATCTAATAGTAATCATCATATTAATTGTATGTGGTTAGGTTAAATTAATCTTAGTTTTGTGTTTGTCTCTAATTAATTTGTATATAACGAAATTGACCTCATCTGGATGTTTAATAATTGTAAAAATACTCAAACGCGATTACGCGAACTGTATTTCATCTGTTAAGTAAATACCTAAATACAATTAAGTAGATATAAAATTAACATATAATATACCATATAAATTAAAATATAACTACTCTGTACATATATATTGTAATAATTTTAAAACTTCTTTTTACAAATTTGTAACGGGGGGTAACTTTAAAAAGTTTCATTGATTTGCCACCAACTAAATTTTTTTTTAACAAAAATATAGACATTTTAGGCAATATTAATAAAGGGAATATGGAGCAACTGGTGATTTGCAATATCTGTCAAAGGCTTGCTAAAATATCCGCTTGTCATACTATCATGATATGATAAAAGTTCGAACAACGTCGACCGTCAGCTTTTAGAACTACAAAGGCTTTTAACTCTGTTAAAGCCAGAGTTCAGAACTTGCAATATAAATATTGGTCAGTTTTAGAAGATAAGCTTGCTCGAAACATTCAGTCTCTTAAGTTCTGTCAAGTCAAAAATGGCCATTTATATAGAATTATTTTTTATTTTTGCTCAAGTTCAATATTTACATGTAATATTTATTAATAACATTAATTATGACCAGTCTAAGTATATACTTATTATTATCTCAAGAATTAAATAAATCATTGAGCTTTTTAAAGCCATAATATTTGATTTTGAATCTTTATTTTTACCTTTTCAAAATATTTCCCTCCTACCTCTATGAACTTATGCATTCGTGAATCAGCTTTTAAAACATTCAAAAAACGCCTCTTGCAATGTATCAAAAATAGCCGTCGGAATTCTTAGACGGTCACGAAATAAAAAGAAATCACATGGAACTAAATCTGAGCTGTACGGAGGAAGTCAAATAATTGATGGTTCTAGCAGCTGTGTGAACAAGCGCGTTGACCTGGTGGAAAGGAACGCCGCTGTCGCCGCTCCTTGGCCGCTCACCACACAACTCCCGAAAGCTTGGACCAGATAAACTTCGCAATACCACTCACTAGTAGTTACTACACTAGTAGTTAGAACAGTTGTTCTACGATCTTCTAATATAATTATTGCTACTGGCCCACTAAGCCGAAAAAAAAATCCAATCTATTTAATAATTATTTGAAATTAAAATTAAAACGAACACTTTATTAAATGTACTAATGTTTTTAATAACTTTAATGTATAATTTACTTTAAATAAATAAAAAAAACCTTAATCTTAATGATAAATAAAACAACGATAAAGCAGAAGAGTTAATAATGAAACTAATAAGAAAAGCGATTTGTTTTCCCTCGACGTTACTAACCTACCCTAACACGACCTAGACCCACGACGATGACCTACTTATAAGGTCACGATCGAGGACAAAAGAATTCGGTATAACAGGAAAATGATAAGGAAAATAGAGGATTAATTTAATATAATAAATACTTATTTGAAACGAGAAATTGGATGGAAGGTTTTATTGGACTCAGATATACAGTTTTCTGATATCCTATTAGTATTAGTATAAAACTAAATTTAAGATATTTCACTTCAATGAACATTTTTATATATTATTTCATTATATCTTGATATTGTAATAATCTAGTCCTGTATTAATTAATAATCTTAATATATAAAACACAAAGACACTCACTGACTCCCTGACTCATTCATCGCTCAACAGCCCAAACTGTAATACCTAGAAAGCTGAAATTTGGACACAAGACTCCTGACATATTGAATAGGTGCAATAAGAAAGGTTTTTGCAAAGGTCCAAACCGTTCCAAAGTTACAGCTAAAAAACTGCAAAAAATATAACGCGCCTGTTTGATACCTAAAAGGTGGTGTGGAAATTCAAACAAAATGTTTGATCACTTTCGCCATCCGTTGCGAAGCATGGGTAACCTGCTAGTAATATATAATCTGAACTAACCATATCTATGCAAATATATCAAGCAAAATATATAAAAAAACACTTTTATACAAACTTTGGTGAATACAAACCAAGTTAAACAAAATATAAATTACTCTACAATTTCAGTTTACCACATAATATTATCTGCTCCGACAGAAACTTACAATAATACTCGTATGCAGGTAATTACATGTTTTACAAAATACACTCAAAGTTGTTTAAAATACACTCAAGGTTATTTACTACATATGAGTTATACTCGTCCGGCTGTTCGTGATTTATTATTAATTATATCTAATGTTTAGATGGACATATAAACTGAACTTCAAGGTTTATTTATTTAATATGTTCATTAAAAACTGTTAAACTATTAAAGCAGTATAATATATAATTCAATGTATGATTATTTTCTTAATTTTTATCTGTCTGTCTATCAATTTAGACTCGTATCATGCTAAAATGACTAATGATATCATTTGAACTAGTTATAATATATATTATGATTTTTAAAATACACCAAACTACATGCCAGAAAAAGATAGTGGAATAAAATTAATTTTAAGATAAAAGATTTACAAAAAGTATGTTATAAGTACTTACTTAACTATGTGATGAGAAAAAGACCTTCTACGGAGCGTCTGGTTGAGTTGGTTGGTTGGTCACTGGTGGTCACTGGTGGTCACTGGTGGTCACTGGTGGTCACTCAAATATAACAATTTGTGGGAAATTAATCTTTGACAATTATCGTAAGTACAAGGTGTCTCAAAAGAAAGTTCACATTAAAAAAGTTTATTGAAAAAATGTTTATTAAATATTACAACACAGTGTTTGGGAATTTATTTTTTAAAAATGACATCGTTAAAATGTAAAACGTTGAGTTCACGGCATTCCTTTAATCAAGCACTAAAATAGCCTATGACGGCTCGGCAGGTATTCTCCGTGATGGCTGCCATTTTGTGACGGATATTTTCTTTTGTTTTGTGTGAAGTTGATCCATCCTGCTGGAATCATGTTCTTTGGTTATAACAATTAAAGTTTTGCAACTCAGGCACAAAGAACTTGTCTAACATCTCCACATAACGCTCTGAATTCATCGTAACTGTGCGTTCATCTTCAAAAAAGTAAGGGGAGATAATTCCTCGCGCAGACATTGCGGCGACTTACGGTCACTTTAGGCGTGTGTAGGGGTTTCTAATCTTTATGTTTTGAATGGGTTGTACTTCAGTAGTGACAATTTCGCTTGTTAACATGTCTATTAAGATGAAAATAAGCTTCATCTGAACACAAGTTGTTGGTAAATGTCAAAAAACTCAATCATCTGGTTTACGAAGTCAAGCCTCTGACCAGCATCCTGAGGCTTAAATCTTGCACCAACAGATTTTTTTTACCCCCAAAAAAAACTGTTTGTCTTTATACAAAATGCGGCATAATGACGATCTGTGCACGTTTAAGGCCACAATTTTTCTGAATTGAAAGGTTTGGATCGTCCGGAATAGACTGGGTGACACTGTCTACGTTGTCGATGGTTCTTGAAGATCTTGGACTCCCGGATTTTGATTTTTCCAGTATTGAGAGAGTCTTTTTAAACTTCTTGGCCCATTTTGCAATGAGTCGAGTGCTTGGTGTATCATCACAGTGACGAATAGGTCGAATGTTGCAGAATTTTCTTCGCGCTACAGTCGCCGAATTACCGTTTTTATAAAACTCGCGTACTCACAATGCACATTCCGCTCCCAAGAAACGCTCCATAGAGACTAAATTCTCAAGAGCCAGACTACCGATTGACACACGCACCGCGCCCCTCCGAAATAATTGCGTTCACGAAATAACCAAAACAAATGTGAACTTTCCTTTACAGATATCTTGTATATAAAAAAGCGTTATAAGGTTGAACAAAATTTCTTCTTCTACTTATAATATTATTACATGCACAGCTTATCATAATAATATATTTACTTTTCATTAATTTCTATCTTGAAATAAAGAAAAAAAATTTAAAAAAAAAGTTTGCCGATAAAATAACCGAAATTAAAAAAAATATATAAAACATATATTTATAATTAAGATTCTTAAAGATTTATCGGAATTAGAATTCTAATTAGTTACTAGAAATAATGTATTAATTTTGTTTAAAAACTTTCGCTACTTATTAAAGCTTAATAGATATTAAAAAAAAAACAAAATTTTTATATTTCGGTTTCTTGGATACAATATTTCTAGTTATTTTTTTTACACTCCGTCTTCATACGTATTTTCTTGCACGTTTTGGGTTGGCCGGTAGAAAATGCATTAGCATTAAGCCCACTCTTTGTACCTTGTCGTGCAATAAAGAAGTTGAATAAATATGTAAATACTAGATTTAAATACTCTTAATATATAAATATTGTGAAATTCTATTTATACATTAAATGTATAGAAAACTTACTGATTAAATAATTTAAGTAACTTGTTGTTCAATTTTATCTTCCAGTTCGTTATCTTCCACTAGTAGTGGAAAATCAGATGAGTGCCTTCCTTTGATAATTCTTTCATAATATATTCTAAGTGCGGTTATTACGTACAAAGGCAAGGTAGCTCAGATTATACAATATATTTAGATAGTTGGATAGTTGGATAGATAGAACCTTTATTGTTCGTTACAATTTAATATCAAACATAAATATCTCCAAATCTAAACTATAATAAATTTTGAATTAATAAATAAGTGATGTTCCGGTTTTATAATATATACGTTATTAATAACCTGTCATGTGTGACGGCGTCAAAATGTATCAAATTCAACTGAAGTAACAAAATGCTACAAATATTTAGTAAATATTTTAATGAATTAATGTTATAATACACACGCTAAGACGGAACACGCGATACAAAACAAACATGATATTTAAAACGTCGGTACAATGATGTGCGAACGAACGGAAACCATTTTTGTCACTAAAAGCCTTGTAATCCGATCAATTGCTAATCAAATACCAATCAGGAAGAGTGCACTTAGCTTGAAAGTTAAAAACCCATATCCCAGAAACGCTGCCGAAAATTCCGAAAAAAATGCAAATTATTGATCTAATTGGATTTATTGTAATATAATATTTACTTATTTGTATGTATTTCTACTATAGGTTATATATTAAAATTACTAAAGCCGAGCTTACTGCTACGAAGACAGCAGCAAAATCTAAGATGTACAATCATCTTCTTCACAGTTGTAGATGAGTAGAAAAACTACTAAACTATTATAAACAAAGATATGTACAGAAATATATGAAAAATAGATTATAAGAATATAAAGATACTGCATAGATGAGGTAAAGTTTTCTAACTTGACCTTTGAAAGCGTCAAGGGAAGAAACCTTACCAATTAAAAAAATATATATCAAATAATACATTTATATCCATTACAATTAAATATGTATATTTAATAAAAAGTTAATGTTATAGTAAAAACATATTATACATAACATAATAGTTCATACAATATTGGAAAATGCGTTAAAAGTATTTTAAACAGTCAACAGGTGGTAACAGACACCCGCCTCCCCCTGTATCGGTCTGACGGCAGTGGGTCACGTCCAACAGACTCTAACAAATCTCTTAAATTTGATACGTAGGGTGCATTTATGATCGATTATTATTTTTTATATTTTTAATCATTTCAGCATTTGTATGCACTATATTAATTATACGTATATATTAAATGTACTAAGTAATATGATATAACTTATAGATTATGTATGTTTATGAGATAAATATATAATACACTAGCTGTTGTGACCACAATTTTCATATACATTCAGTGAAAAACTGGAATTACAAGCAGATACTTCAATTTTATTTATATGTATTGATTAAAATTATTTGTTCTCTATAATTGCAAAGTGTTCAAAGTTTCATCACTTTTTTATAGTATTTTGAGGCAGACATGTGTTGTATGTATACAACATTTATTTTTAATACAAAATTATCCTCATAAATAAATACCTTTATTGTTTTAAGCTACCTATTAGTAAGTAATTGTAAATCTAATGAGTGTCCCTTAAATTACAATATTCCTTATTCACTAGACAGAGTTCATAATCCAGACCACCGAAGTAATTTAATTTTCTCCCGTTAAGTTTATTATTGCTTCGAGTTTGTACAGCGCCTGTCTCCGATACATCCTGTGAACGTATTTACAAATATTACCCTCTTGGTATATCTGTCTTTATATCTTTAATACTTCCGTAGCCATGATTTAACTCACTTATGCATGGTCCTTGCTTCACTTTAATATAATTTCAAAACCTTGTTACCTATGTGGTTTCTATTACTATTACTATACTATTCCTAGATTTATTTATTCAGAGGCATTTATTTTTCACTTAATATGTGAATTCACAAAATAAATTAAAATTAATGAAAAGTATGCGTTATGTTGAATTTTTCATCTTAAACATGGCGCTTAGGGTCCTGAGATAAGGTTCCTGTATAGGTAATGTAGCATATAGAGGGCAAAGATTAGTCGGTTTTTTGGTAAATATTGTTGGATGTAATAGGTGACTTATAGGTAATAGTTTGATGATATATAAATAACTAATTAATATATGAGATACATTAAATATTAAACTATTTTTAAATAAAAACAACAATTATTTGGTTCTCATTTAATTTTACCTGATGTATCTTAGGGGTAGTTTACCCTTTCTCATATTTTTATTGTTACTTTAAGGTACTCTATTTATTGCGTAATTTAATACTAAATATTGATAAAGAGTAAAATTTATTTTACACAAACATTCAAACAATCAAAACATAGTAATTAATAAACAATTAAAAGTCCAGGAGGTTTCTTGCCAGTTCCTTATTGGACCCACGATGTAACGCCATCCAATTACGTCACATAAGTGTACGACCATATGACTGATTGATAAAAAACTTTCACCTAAACACTTTGACTTTAATGAAGATGCAACAATAAATATTGTTTTCGAGAAAGAATATAAGTAATAAGTAAAAAACAAAGAGCTTAAATCCTAGGTGTAAGCTTAAAGAAATTCTGTCTCAATGACGCTTTTAGTTTGTTTCAACATTATATGTGGTATATTATGTGGTATTTTTATAAATGTTATCGCTTTAAAATTTTGGTTCAAACCTCATATATTATAAACATTAAATTATGTTTAACCACAACAAGAGACGAGAGACAAGAGACAAGAGAAGCTTCTTAGCATTCCATGGATCCACCGTGCGGGTGCCGGGTCCATCGGAAAATATGAAAATAAAATCAAAAACAATACTGACGTTTCCGCTTCGTGTTTACAAAATTCAATTCATTCACGACTTATCACCAAACGATCGTAAATATTCAATAACTTACACACACACACACACACACATACACACACATAAGTATACACACTCATCCATGTTAATATAATGTACTATACTTAGGTCTTGTTAAAAGGCAGACATTGCTTTTAAGCAGCAGGTTATTGAATCATTTTGTTACACAGATGCGTCCTTTTGATATGAGTGTGATTAAATTAGGGCGCTATCGACCGGACCGAGGCCGGCGATACTTTGTTTGATGTTAAACTTACACAGGAAACATTAATTATCTGCAACTCTCAAATATAAATACAAAATATTGTATGAAGTGTCATTTTTACGTCACTTTTTGTGTTTCGTTAATTAGTGTTATTATATTATTGTGTATGACTTGCAATATGGTACAATAATTATTACTCGCTTACGTTCTAGTTTATCACAAAATACAAAACAATAGAATAAGTAAAGTTATTCTATTTATCATATTTTTCTCTAAAGATATATGTGTAAGGAACGTGTGTTTCTGTGTGTGTGAAACAAAATAATGATATTCAGTTTTAATTATGATTCTCATTGATTGGTTACTTTAAGTGAGAACTGATCGCTGTTGGATATTTAATATGTACTGTTGGTTCACACATAAACAATTAAATAAATCATAAAAGTATTCACCGGACGACCTAGTAAAATATTATATTTAAAAGACCTTACATATAGCAATATCAGTTGAAATAAAACTATTACCTTTCATACACAAATACCTAGTTTGATAATACTTCATTAGCAGTCATGCTTTTCCTTTGACCGGTAGATTTTTAATTTTCGTGCAATATATACTAATCAGTAACTCAGTCAAAACAACTTCACACTGATTTCCTCTGTGGACACGCGGAAAAATAGAGAAAAATAACATCAATTCTGGTTGGGCCGTTTTGTTTGAAATTTCCAATTTAATATCTGTGAACTTTATGACAGGCGACGTTCGTTTTGGCGCGAAATACAAAACAAAATACTCTTTAGCTTTAATAAAGATTAAAAATATGAGTTCCAATTAATAATTTAATATACAAAATAATAATGAGACTATATTACGCAGTGAAATAGGATTTGGCTTATAAAGGTGGAAAATATATATATATTTTTTTTATGTTCCTGAAATTTCCATATCCATATCCATACTAAAATAATATAGCAGCTATCAAACACCCATACTTAATACGTGAATTACGAAAAAAAAAAATGTCAATTATAAATATATCCATAAATAAAATTCAAATGCTTCTTACATCGAGCGGGGAGTTGTAATTGCAGTCATTACTACCCCCCTCCCACCCTTTGGATCAGCGCCGGGGATAAATTGTTAAAAATAAATCACATATTTGAAAAATAAATTGATTAACACGTGCAATGTTACAATCTAAAGACAAAATACAAAATAATTTATTGTGGAAAAATGTCTGTTAGGATTAATGCTTTGTTAATAATAAACAGGTTTGGACGCATTCGGAGTGAAGCCAAAGTCAATTAATATCAATGCTGTGAATATCCTATAGAATTGTAAGCCTCGAGGTGATGTCCACTCACTTTGACATTACTATTTATCTGAATATTGGTAAGGCATAGTACACATGTATGTACTCGTTGTTCTCGTGTCATTTTGAAAAAAAAAAAAATTACAATTACAAAATAAAAACCTTCATCTCTCAGATGACATTGACAGTTATAAAACTGATATAAAATAAATCTTAGAGAAATCAATTACGATGTTCAATTATTTAATTTCATGTTCCCTTGACTTAGTGGAAAAAATTCATAATTTAAAATCGCTATAATTGAGCTGAGCGTAAGCGAAGTTCTTAACCGTTCATTTTGCTGTAATTTTAAAACCTATAGATGTATTTTTTTAGCATTTGGCACATGGCTAGACGAATTACTAAAGATAGTTCTGCAAAAAATGGAACAAAAATTCAGTCTAGAAAAAAAGTTAAAAAAAGTTGAGATTCATTTAAAAGACAGATATATGACTATAATTTTATTGATGATGAACTAATTTTCTTTTCAATTGAGATTCTAAACCGATAGTTGCTGAGCATGATATAGAGAAATATAATTAAGTCTAGAAATATCGATTATATATATGGACACTGGACAACAATGCAAACATTACATTATAATAGTAGGTGCTTAAAATCCGAATATTTAAGCCTGATATATTGTGACGCACCCTGACGACCCTATAGACTAAATATATTTAAATCTAGGTCCTGCACAAAGGCAATTACGCCCCAGCGTGTCAAATGGAGAGTAGGGCATCTGTTTTTAATTTCATTATGGATGTTTTTCTATCCTAATGGACAGGTGATTGTATTACACCAATACGAGGGTGTCTGTACTTTGACCATATTTTTAATAACCGTCTAAAATAAAGACATGGAAAGTTTATTAAAAATGGTATGACCTATTAATTATTGATAACATATTCAATGTCAATTATATAAATTCTAACTTGAAATATTTAGAAACATTATTTTTTTTATTATAATACTAGGAATATAATCAAAGTCAGTTTATGTTTCGTTTAGTATCATAGAATGATACCACATATATCTGTAACTTAGTAAATCTTTTCATATTAACAATGGGGATTGTCCAAGTCAATGTACATGTCCTGAAAAATTAATGAATGTTTGCTCCTCGCTTGACTGCATTCATGCCTGAAAGTATTCAGTACAATATATTCCACCTACCCCACCTATAGTACCTACCCCAGGCCTGCACGACCGGAGGCCTGCGTTCCGATACAAAAGTGATCTTTTTACTTTTTTCAGTGAGTAGTCGCATAAAAAACGTCTTCTCTGCGAGCACTCCACCGTTCCGACCATCACCTTTTCAATGGGGGAGACATAACAGAATTTTAAACGCAAAAAAAAACGTATGTTAGTAAATAAATCCACAAGTGCGATAGAAGTTAACATTTTTTTATAAACTTACTGTTGATAACCAATACTATATCTTTAACCTGTGACATATGAAGTGGTAGAGAAAGTTATAAAAGTATATATATATGCTCGTTTCACCCGGTATGGTAAATACTGCGAATTCTTAAAGTAAAGTTGTATTTTAAGTATTTTATTTTGATTCTTATTATTTCCGAATAGAATCCTTTAGAATAGAACATTACTATAAAGTACTAGACTTTAGAATAGTATTTTTTTATAAAAATATATATTTATAATATGTAATCTAATAACTCTTATACAGTTTTAAAGTATTGAAAAACCAATGATCAACTAAAAATATTCTACCCCCACCCCTACACCCCACACCCCATACCACCCACCCGCCATCAGATTTCGTTTATTGGTTTCCGACAAAATTTGAATTTCGGCTTCGTAAAATCATATACGTATAATAACATCAAATGTATAACATAGACGCCATATATACATATATATATATATATATATATATATATATATATATATATATATATATATATATATATATATATGATATGATATGGTGGTATTTCATTTGATTTTGCTTAACTCAGTACAGTTATCACATTACAAACCAAAGGATGTATCACTTTCAGGTACATAACCTTAATGAGAGGAATATCTCGGATGCATTAACATTAAACTTAGCTTTGAATGGATTTGATCTCTTCGAATGCATGTATCTCCCACCTTTTATACACGTGCTATATTTCAAAGAATGATTAATATGTATCTGAATTAATAGAATAGTAATAACCTTGTGAATTTCCACTCAGCTCAATGTACAGTTCGATTTAAATAAATAACTCCTGAAACAGGTTAATATAATTATGAATTTACAGCGCATTTCATCAAAATAATTCGTTCAACAAAGAATTCATTTTTTTATAATGAAACTACAATAAAGAAGAGTTCTCTTTTAATGATGAGTTTGAACATAATATTATTTTAAACGTCTTTTTAAAGTTCTTTTCAATCTACGTATAGGCTTCTTCGTAGGTAGTATTTTTCATCGCAGCCTTTAAACTCCCACTCGCTAGTCTCATCTTGTGTCTTTTAGTGATAACAAACTAATAGTCTTTTCTAGTATATAATGAAATATATAATAATTAAAAACGCAAACAAACTAAACAATAACCTTATTGGACTGACTATCCGATTTATAAGAGTTTGTCGTACATTTAGTTATTCATATGTGGTTATATTTTCAAGGTTTTTATAGTGTACTGTGTAGAGTAATAAATAAAGATTTAGTGTTGATATTTATTAAATACCATCACATATATGCACAGATGCAGCAGTGAAGTAGTTTGTTAATTTGACACGAGCCGAGTCACACACTTCCAGCTAAAATTACTATTTAAATACAAACATTAGTTAGTTTATAACTAAAAGATAAATTATATATTTTATGTTTTGTATAACATTTATATAATTTATTATTATATTATTTTAACATAGGGAGAAGATTATTTATATTCTAAAAATGTATTCAACAATTTTCCATGAATTGATTAAAAATGTTTCCACAAAAAAGTCAAGGTTGTCCAAATATTATATTTAGTACTTTAATAATACTTATTTAAATAAACAGTATAATTTTATTTAATCGGTTGCTGTAACTTATTATATACAAATAGATTCCTTTAATTCCATCGAAATCAAAAAGTTATTTCATATTTCGATGTCTTTCGTATAACTTTAAAAGCTACCTCTTATTTAAGTCTGGTAGAGATCTATCTATGTCTGTCTATAATATATGTCTGTAATATATGTCTGTGAAACCTCTCTTAAGTTATCATGACCTGTGAAAAAATATCTCTTGGAAAACTGAGAAAACTATATGCGTTGTACTCTTGACAAGAGTATCGTTTTTTACAATGTAAGATTAACACATAGGAGTATGTAAGACTTATATGACTAAAAGTCGCGAATAAAAGAGAAAACTTTTCTTTTGATAAAATGAAAACCACTGGGCTTGTCTTGAGTAACAAATATATATAAGTTTTAATTATTTTAATTGACTACAGCATCGCATTGTTCTCGATAGTTAAAGACATTACTTCAACTTAAGCCCCACCTGTTCAAATTAAAACTAATATGGGATACCAACATACATAACATATTGTTAGCAGTCGCCGAAATCAATATTCGATTCACAATTGTCGCCGTCTGTACGTAGAAGATATTTGCTAGAAATCTCTCCAGGGAATATGTTTAATGTTTAATGTTTAATTACGGTTTTCAAGAATTACAAATAAAAAAGTTATGTCAATTAAGAAAAGAGTGACGTACTACGTTTGTTTTAGGCTCTATATAAATGATATTAAGAATATTTTTTATCAAATTGTCTCAAACTAGCAATTTCGGTGTCTACTGAACAAATAAATCGCGCGAGCGGAGTCGTAGGCACTGCTACATGTAAAGATCGTTAATTGGCACTCATGAATCAAGAAGACAGATTGTATTTTCAATCCTTAATTGCAAAACTGTGATCTACAGCATAGGTTATTTACATAATTTAGGAGGAAAATTGTGTTTTTATTTTAGAGTTATATTTAAATTTTTTGATAACTTTATATGTTCACAAAGAAAATTATTATAAATTTTAATCTCGTTATTTTGAAATTCAACACGAATTTTGTTTAATAATATTCTACCTGTAATTAAATATAATTCGATTCCTGTCACAGGATATTTCCAGGAATCGCGGCTTAACGAAGTTTTGCGAGAATTTTTATTTAAAATGCAGAAATATAATTTGATTAAAATCAGTCATTTTCCCTTCCATTTACTTTCCTTTTACTATACTCTCTCGACTACTTATAAAATATTTATATTTCAACTTATGAGATTGATTGTTAGAAAATTATTGCTTTGAAACCCGTGTAGTGCTTCGAATACTTAGTTTTAGTTAATTATGCATGTAACATGGTACAAATCCTCTTAACTGAAGCACTCGCGTTTAGGTTCCTCGTACTTGAGTCGTTAAGACTTTAGATACACTTATATTTTATTTTAGGTTCATTTACGTTTGTTGTTTATTTTTGTTGTTTTCTTTTATTATTTCTTCTGAATTTAAATGTAAGAAATAAAATCTTAGTATATCTTTTTCCATTAATTTTCTTTTGTACTTTATTTTTATATTTCTTTCTTGTTTTTCTTCTTATCTTTTTAGGAGATTTATAGATAAAATTAATTTAAATGTTACACTAAAAATGTATTAACATTAAACAAGTTCATAAAAATTAAATGTTATCCTGTATGTACAGTACTCTTTAGCTTAATATGTAGATAGTTGGTGTACTTGAAAGCTCACTTCAACTTTAAAAACTTTATAAGGGTTTAGCTGGAGCTGAAGCCTAAGCACCGCAGCAATATAGTTTGTAAACTAATATTTGCTGCACTCAGACTCACGTTTTGGATTCCATTTCATTGTTATGTAATATGTTTAGATTCTATAAACATTTTCTAATGTGGAATTACTTCATCTGACTTTACTTGCTATTTAGGTTAAAGGTGTAAAGGTAAAGGTTAATAAAATTTTGTCTTCAATTTTTGAAATAAGTATAAATTAATTATTTTTTAATATCAGTGATATTGTGAAATAAGATTATATGTAGGTATGTGTGTGTGTCCGTGATGATTACATTAATAATCTTTTGACATGTTTGCTATTAAGATATCAATTAAATTAAATTAAATTAATCAGAAAACCGAATAAGTTAGTTAGTTCTCGTACAAAGCTTTTCGAGAAATCGGTTGTAAATGTATGGAGCTTTCAAACGCGATGGCTCTTATTTAGGGATAATCTTACTAATTAACATGTGTTCTAGAGCTATTAGTTACAAGGTTTTGAGTGAAAACTTCTAACTCCTTTTTGTAACTTCTTTTTGTCACGAATATTAAATTGAACATTGGCCTAAGTCTAATAGCGTAAGTATGAAAAAGAATTATAAATTGATAAATATTAAATGCTTTTTTATAAACTACAAAGTATGGTTTTTGCTTTTATAAGTCTCGATAGTGATAACTTCATTTACCTACCTACGTATATATAATATATATATATATATATATAATACCTGGAAGTGACAGAGAAACTAGATCAATGTTAGGGTCTGCAGCGCGCGCACTACGAGCGGGCGTTTCAATGTTGTTATTTTAATCTCGTTTACCTTACAATCACATTATTTTATGATCGATATATGAACCAAGTTTTCGGTTTAATTTTCTCTTTTAAATGTGTTTATCATTGCAATTATTACCGCTCCTACATAATGTAGCGTCATATTATATAAAAGATAATAAAATATACGACGACGCACGACTCTCAATAACCAATCAGAGGACGGGGAGAAAAATCAATACTTATGTACGTGCGTTATTGGGACAAGAGTTTTTTGTTTATTTTTCAGATGATGAAAAGAAAAAGTCCGACGGACTTCACCCATAACTAGAATTTTGCAAAAATATGTTAAGATAAGAATCAAATAAGAAAAGTTTCTAAGATATCTCTTTGAACGTTTCGAAAAGCGGATTTTAAGGGGTATTTTAATATAAATTAATTTTGTTGAAGATATCTATAATATTAGTTTGTTCGTCTTAGATCACGTACACTTGTTTTGTCCAATTCTATTCCTCTGGGTTAAAATAGATTGTAAGTATTACAACGAAATTGCAAAAGGTAAAGATCTAAATTGAAAATTATGCTTTTAATAATAAATAAGTTAATCTTTTGCTAACAAAATGTAGTATGTTTTCTATTTTAATTTAAATAATCTACGAGTTTGTATGAAAATCAAAATATTTCAGAGATGAATAACTATTCATAGAACATCTATCTTAAAAGTCCTGAAGACAATAAAATGTGTAACAAAGAACTTTGAAACTGCGGGCGTGGATATCATATGATATAGTATATGAAATGTATCTGGCATGCTCACGTGAAATAGATATATAATACACTCAAATAGTTCATACGATATCCTGAATATAAATAACTTAGAGTTAGACTCAGCTATTACGTCCACTATCAACTAAAAGTATATACATGTATATATCAACACAAACAAACAAACAAGAGATACTAATAAAATATTTCTAAAACCAAAAAGCACTTAATGAACTAGAACATTACATCATTGTCATTTTAAAATTATTAATCGAATTTCAATTTTCCTAATGGTATGTATGTGTTTAAAAGAAAAGAACACCAGAATAACTAAGATTAACTATTGCCAGCGACTTCTGCACACCGGACCCTCCGTCTAAAATTATGGCAAACGAATATATTTTTAGATTATTATTACAACCTAAACAAATTTATGTATTTTCAGAAATTTCTAATCGTAACAATTATTGTTTTACTACAAATGATTACATTATTTACTACGTTAATGAAATATTATATTTTAAAAACATTGAGGATGAAACGCTACAGTACAAATTATCAAACCTGAATCCCCAAGCTGGAAATGAGTACTCCCTTTGGAACGCTGTAAAAAGTAGCAAAGCTGCACCTCAGGCGGCACAGTATCCTATCAAAAATGGCAATAACACTTGGGCTAGAACTGACAAAGAACGTGCTGAGGTGTTTGGACAATTCTTACGTGAAGTGTTCACTCCGAACTGCGGCAACATAGGAACTGAAAAAGAAATACGAGACTATTTAAAAACAGATTTGCAACTATATCTCCCAATCCAAAGCTGCTCACTTAAAGAAGTCCGTAAAGAAATAAAAAGACTTAAATAAGGCTCCTGGCTTCTGTCTGATTACAGCCGAAATCATAAGACAACTTCCTAAAAACGCCATAGTAGGCATAACATATCTCATCAATTCCATATTTAGGATAGGATATGTTCCAATAATATGGAAAATATCAGAGATAATTATGATACTAAAACCTGGTAAACCTCCGCATCTTGTATCCTCCTACAGACCAATTAGCCTACTACCTATATTATCTAAGTTGTTTGAGAGGATTGTCCTACGAAGGCTAACACGAGAGCTAAATGATAATGCAGTCATCCCCCAACATCAGTTCGGTTTTAGAGTTGGCCATTCCACCATAGAACAGATTCACCGCGTAGTTGACAAAACAAGAGAAGCTCTCGAGAAGAAGCAGTATTGCTCTGCTGTATTTCTCGATGTACAACAGGCATTCGACAGAGTTTGGCACTTGGGATTGCTTTTCAAAATTAAGAAGCAACTTCTTCACAACTTCTACTTGCTCCTGAAGTCCTACCTGGAAGATAGAATGTTCAGAGTTAAAATCAATGACACCTACTCCACCTTTCAAGACATAAAAGGCGGGGTACCCCAAGGTTCCATACTGGGCCCCACCCTATATCTCATGTACACCGCAGATATACCTACAACGGACAATATCTTATCTGCCACATTCGCTGACGACACCGCTGCACTTTGAAACCACGAAAATGCCAGTGTGACGTCCTCACTACTGCAGAATTACCTGAACAAAGTCAACTCATGGATGGAGAGGTGGCGCATCAAGGCCAGCTCAAACAAATCAGTACACGTCACCTTTACGTTAAGAAAAGACAACTGCCCCCCGATTTAACTTGGTAACGACACCCTGCCTCACCAAGATTCAGCAAAGTACCTAGGCATGCATCTTGACAGGAAACAAACATGGAAGGCTCATATTAGAAAAAAAACGTGAAGCGTTAAATATACATCTTAGAAACCTGAATGGGTTAATGGGCAGAAGATCTCACGTCACCATGGAAAATAAGTTACTCATATATAAAGCTATAATCAAGCCAGTCTGGACATATGGCATTGTGTTATGGGGATCAGCAAAAAACTCAAATGTAGAGATTATACAAAGATTCCAGAATAAAGCACTCCAATTGATAACAGATGCACCAATGTTTATCAAAGTCTGTGAGTTGCATGAGTACACCGAAACGAAAACTGTTAAAGAGGAAGCCGAACACAGAGCGAAATCTTACAAAGACCGCATAAAGGCTCACACTAACACTTTAGCAACAGCATTATATGAACCAATACATGTCAGAAGGCTAAAAAGGCAACACATCTGGGATCTTGCTAACTAATAGCTCCATTTTAATAAGAGACAGCTTCTTCATTGGAGGAACAGTCTCCCCTGTCACTTTATTCCCACAACAAATCTGTTTAAGGCTTGTAAAGCCTATCGCAAGATAATACTAGAAAAATATATATATATATATATATATATATATATATATATATATATATATATATGTTACAAGGTGCTGTTATTGAACGTTTGTTTTTGTTTTTGTATCAACGTAGACCTAAGTGGTTTAAACAGCACCGGGGTGGTCGCCATATTGGAAATGTAAGAAGAAATATAATTATTCCAGCCACCCTGCGGGACCCTCACCCTGCCACTGCATCCTGCACTCTGTACCTAAATGTTATGATTAAAGTGATTTTAGGCTACTTTCCGACAGCCTAACAGGAAGCCTTAAATATCAATTATTGATTGTTTCAACAATAACTATAACATCGTTTTATGAACGAAGTTTTTCAATTTGGTACTTTATAAAGTTTCAGTACAGACTGACTGACATAAAATAAACATACTGATTTATTTAATGGCTAAGCGAGCTTTTTGTATTATACATTTGAAATTACATTTGAGCTGAGCTGAGGCGGGTCGCTAGTTATTAATAAAAGTGTGTAGCTTTGTTACACTTGAAATAAGTTCTATGAACTTTTACCAATCCAAATATAACTGTCAGTACAATTTATACATAGGTACCTATTAAATAATTGTTTGTTTTCGGAAATAATAACTTGTTTTTGTAATATAAAAGATAGATACTGGAACACTAGTTTTAATATTGTTTGAAGCCGAAATACAATACAATATTTGACTACAATATATAAAATATAATAAGATATTACCATTTATATATATAAGCTTTTATTTATAAGGTGCACTGGTAATCTCGAATATGGGTGTATTCGGAAATTGTTTTACATCTTTTCATTTACATTTACATTTACATCTTTTTACATCAACGGTCTTCGCAATATTTAATCGTAAACTTATCAGCCTAGATGCCAAATCTAATGGACTCGCTGAGTCAATCGTCACTAGACCGCTGGTGTCAATAGGTGGGGCGTATTATTATATTTTCTAAGGGAAGTAATTTACTCGCCATTTTCGACAACACGGAATTTACAGTACATCGTTTTTCACAAATACGTAACAGGAACATAATATCGGAGTTAGGTATTAAAAAAATAACGGAATTGCCCTTTTGGGGCTATTACTATGTATATTATATCCTAACAATTTCTTTTTTTGGCGGAATGTTGTACATTAAGCAACACATACTTTTTGGTCCTCTGTTTTTTAATTTTATTATATAGTGAAACTTTATATATATACATTATAAAAACTTACTTAATGTACTAGAAGCAATCCTACGTACCAGGCATAAATAAACTTTCACAACAAACAAGTTATGGATAATATCACAAATAGGTCTACACACACAACTACGTAAGAACATGGATGAGATTGTCAATATCTTGGAGTCCCGTATGGATCACTTTCACAAGCAACTTGCACTTTCACGAGCTTCAAAAACTTCTTCTGGCACTTGATCTCCCAGGACTTGCAGCTGAATACTCCGCTTTCAAGTCTTGTTTGGAAAACCCTATCCATGTTGCGGCAGCAGTTGCAATTATTATCCGAAGGCTTTGATGAATACAAAGCAAGATCACGAAGTAAAATTCTCCTGTTTCATGGTTTGCAAGAGACTACCAATGAGAAGACAGAATCCATAATGAAGTCTGTGACGTTCAACCGCATGAAGCTGCCAAGTTCAGTAATAGAGAACATTGATATCTGTCATCGACTCAGCGCTAAAACAGATAGACCACCGTCCCATATTAGTGAAGTTTCTTGGTTTAAAATATAGAAATCTTGTTTGGAATTCGGAAACCACACTTGGAAGTGGATGCACTTTATCTGAGTTCCTCTTATACAATGTCGACTTTAAATAAATTAATATATTTATTTTATATCAATTGTTCTGACATTTGTCAGTTAGTTGACACTAGCGAGCGTTCGGAAAGTTGTTACTGCAAGATCTTACAGGATTTTAAAATATTATTTTTTTATTTTTTTTTTATATTAATTGATATTGTATTAATCTTAGAATATGTAGCTGTTATTTTTTTTATTATTACTTTATTGTTAATCATTTACAACTATTTTTTTTCTTTTTATTATTTTTACTTTTACCTAATTGTTAATTTACTAACGATACTTTACCAGATTTTTTAAATGTATTTTTTATGCTATGCCGTGTGTGTTGTAAGATTGATTTAAGGAAAACTTTAATTATGTTGATTAACTTAACTTTATTAACTTTAAGTATGTTTTTTATTAATCTTGTATATCTTATACTAGCAGGTTACCCGTGCTTCGCGACGGGAATAAACAAAAAAAATTGACTTTCGTGCGTATTGAACTCATGACCCTACCCTTCAAACATACACGCTTTATCCTCCAACCCATCATGACTCGCTCTCAGTACGAGAAAGCCTTGAGCTTGATAACTACAGAGTTTTATTCCTATCGGGTTATAGGCTAACTCTTGTTTCTCACATCGCAGCGTGTTGAGACTAAACATAGTAACTGGCCAAATAATTTTAATTTCTACTGCAATGCAATGGGAGAAGAGAGGGAGCGGGGGGTATACTTTGCAGTTTTTTAGCTGTAACTTTGGAACGGTTCGGACCTTTGCAAAATCCTTTCTTATTGCACCTATTCAATATGTCAGGAGTCTTGTGTCCAAATTTCAGCTTTCTAGGTATTACGGTTTAGGCTGTAGAACGATGAATGAATCAGTGAGTGAGTGTCTTTGTGCTTTATATATTAAGATAAATAATTATTTTATTTTATTTTAATTTATTTTATTTTATATTAATTTTTTCTATTTTACTTTTTTTTCCATTTTTAAATTTATAATTGTATCAAAACAAAAACTTCTCAACGAAGTAAATACAGAGTGACGAAAGCGAATCCACTGACACAAAACTCCTGATATGAATTTTGCGACGAAAAAAACGTTTAAACGTTTAAACGAAGAAAAAAATTTTTATTCACAAACGTAAACAAAGACAAAAAATGTGAATGTGCTCGAAACATTGCACAAATTGCATTTTTGTTTTTATTGTATTAGATTGATCAAGACAATTTGGCAACGTTCCGAACACATTCACATTTTTTGTGTTTGTTTACGTTTGTGAATAAAAATGTTCGTGGTTTTTTCGTCGCAAAATTCATATCAGGAGTTTTGTGTCAGTGGAATCGCTTTCGTCACTCTGTATTTACTTCGTTGAGAAGTTTTTGTTTTGATATCAATAGTTTTGTAAAAGGATTGAAAACAAAATGCTGTGCGATTATTTTTCATGCAAATATATACTCATTTATATGGAATAGTTGCCTCTGACAAAATGAGAGTGTTTTGGCTCAGAGGATGAGCGTTGTAATGACAAAGACAAGACTTTGGGTTCGATTCCCAAAGGTGCCCGATTTTGTTTTCATTTGATTTTTTCAGTTTCCATTTATTTTTTTAACTCATTGCTTCAAACAGATTTTCTTCAGCATTCGGATTTTTTTCTGTAAATTTCGTATTATTTTCACAGTCGGCAATGCTTTCGTGAGTTTATTCACTGTGCAACTAGTAAAATTATCATGAAAATTTTGCCAACGTCAGAAACAAAACAAATAGTACAGAAAAAAAAATTCGAATGCTGAAAAAAAATCAATTTTGAAACCATTAACAAACATAATTAATGGCCATTTTTGGTAAATTTTCATGATTTTTTGAACTTCTCACGGCCATATCTCAAAATAACGAGTTTTTCCAAATATGTGCTATATACCAAATTTTAGCTCTAATTTGGGGCTACCAATGAGAAAATTTTGGAAAAAATCGTTGGCGCCGTTTTCGAGAAAATGGCCGATATGTCCCCGGCCAGTCGGCCATTTTTTGGTTTTTGACCAAAAATGTCACGCCAATAAATGTTTTTGCCATCAAAATGGATATCATTCAAAAGATGTGCTTGAGACCTTTCCAATGATGCCCAATTTGTCAATGTATGTCAACTGGTTTGGCCACAGTGCCTCTACGAAAAATGGTCATTTTTGGCCTTTCGAGGGCCGGCCACGGCCAACATGGCAGCCAAATCGAAAAGTCGTTGAACAAAAAAGTCTTAGTTTTTGATGTACTTCAATCCCTGAAAGTTTGAATAAAATCGATTGAAACTACGAACATACACACAAACAGACAAAGTACTTTCAAGAAATCTTCGATGGAGACTCAGACAAAATTTTTAAAATGTCATATCTCATCAACCGGTGGTCGGATTTTGGCTTTTTTTGGGCTTGTTGGTAAGGTCTCGACGAGAACCTGCAGGAAAACCCTTTTCAACGTAAAAATTAGTGATTTTATACTGGTGCGGAGCCAAAAACAAAATTTTTGTCTCATTTTTCAAACGGCCGTAGAGTTGGAGGCGGTGGGTATATTGCTAAGTGTAAATGCATTTTCTGGATCTGTGGGCCAAGGGCTTTCTAAAAGTACTACACTCATACCAGAAGGTCTCCTGTATAAAAAGTTCGATATTGCGCGTATATATACCCGAGTTAGACTTTCAGTACTATGGGTGCTTTCGTCACTCGGAGCTAGCTGACGCCCGCTTTGATATGTCGAATATACTGAATATTGATGATGACTATATCTCTTGTACTTCTAATGATGATTTTCTCAGTTCAAACTTCTTCAAAGGAGATCAATTCTAATGGTTAAATAGAACTAAATATTTAAATAACTTATAAAATGACGGCCTTGAATTTACCTAACAAAATGCTCCAATGCCAAAATGGCGTTCAGCAGGTTTGGTAATAGGGACGCGAAATGTTGCGTGTCTTTTTTTTACTAAAAAATGTAATCGATTTTGAAGTAATTTTTGGAATAAAATGATTTTGAGTTAATTTTTATTTGTGGCCCTTTGTGTTCAAGGAGCGTTCAAGTATATAAGTTCAGAACTATTGTTTTGTTTACTTTGAAAACATCTAGTACGCATTATTTTTTTTTTAATCCTTAAATGAATGCTTTATTTATTTAGTGAGGCTCTCTGGAAGAAAAGGAAGGGCGCCCAAAAGGTATTTGTTACGGGGGATTAAATAAGTTAAAATAAATAAGTATATAGATACCACTAAAATACACATAAAAATATAAAATACACGATACCAATAATTTTTTTTTTATTATTTTTTGATTTATTATTTATTGTACACCTCAGATATAATACGTAAACAAAATAACATATTTAAAGTACAACAGGCGGCCTTATCGTAAAGTTACATTAATAAACGTACATATCAATTTAATAATTCTGTCATAGACTGGCTTAAGTACAATTATTAGAATGTTATTTGTGACAGATTTTTTATAGTCATTATCATAACATAAAATAAGGGAATCATTTTTATTTGTCAACATTTCGTCTTTTTAAGGCAACACTTAACTCCCTCTCTTAGTGTCAATAACCTTTTGATAATCTCATATAAATACTTATTAATTTTAGTCTTGGTGCCAGTCTCAAAATATCAGAGCAGATAAGATATTCTGTCCCGTGGCTATCTCACCTGCCGGTGTCGTCTCTTCATTCCAGTGCACAGCGTCTGGGAACATAATATAAATCAAAGATAAAACTAATATACGTAGTGTCCGTACAAAAATACACCAGATGTAAATCTCTAAAACCGCTTCACACTTAGCTTACACACTAGTCTAGTACAAGAAATAGATGGATTTTAACAATAAAACTACCAATTACTACCAAAACCTCACATTGCGTGTTGCTTCCATCTGGATCCGGACAAAGATTTTAGTTAACAGTATTCCTAACATAGTCACTGAAGTGTGAAGGTACATCACTATCATCATCATCATCATCATCAGATATCTAAAAGTATCTTCGTTCTTGTAATATCGGTTACCGATTAACTATGCTGATGAACTCCATAATACCAGACTGTTTTTGGATCTAAGCTTTCAGAAGCTTCACACCTAAGTATTTACTATTCATTTAATTCTGTATTGTTATGTACTAGAATACGAACTTAACATGTATAATGTTAAGTAAAGCCCTTTAGTATATTTTGGTAGTATTAACTGGTTTGGTGCGGACTGTACATGATGTCATTAAATTACAAAAAAATATCTTATATATCTTTTGCTGTAGTACATATAAGGATTGGATATAATAGTCCCCTCCATAAACATCATAACAAAAAAAGAATGTCTTAAGATTTATATTATATTTTTAAAAGTAAACATATTATTTCTAACATAAATGTTGTATTTATGTTAAATAAACTATGAATATTATACAATTATCTTCTGCCGTCAAAGTTTTTAATCTATTATCAATATAAGGCTCCATTGGAATAAAAAAATCATATTATCTATATTTTAACTATTTTATATCTACAATATATACAATCCTTTGAAGTGAACTTCTTCAGAAACAAACACATAAATGTAGAGAGAATAAGATACAATACACATGGTCCACCGCTGTCATGGTGCCATCGATTGCTCAATCCTAAAACTAAAGTGAGGCATAATAGTTATTTTTAAAACTTACGATAGATGGCGTTGATACTTTTATAAAATTGTTAGTTGAGGTAAGTTTTTAATATAACATTCGGCGGTTTGAAGACAGGCGTCAGGGAAAGTCATCATCCTCGGCGACCTGAACGCCAAATTCGCGACTTCGGAGAACTACGCCACGGACGCTAGGGGCAGGGCTGTCCAGGTCTGGTCACCCCTCTCCGGTCTGTCCCTCGTCAATAGGGGTACCGAACCTAACTGCGTGCGGCAGCAAGGGAGTTCTGTGGTGGACGTATCGTTGGCCACTCCAGCTATCGCTCGCACGGTCATCGACTGGAGAGTGGAGTGGACCACCTATATGTCTGATTTGAGCTCTCTACCGCCCGACCGGTCCTGGCCAGGCCACCGCGGAGTTTTACCAAATCAGTTTTCTTTTCACATAACGATAAAAATATACATTGATTTAATGACAGACAAATTTAAAACTGTATATACTGACAGAAATTTGTAAAAAATATATACAATAAGAAGTGATAAAAAATATAAAGAACTTACAACATCAGCGGGCATCTTCACAGTTCCCTGGACAAGCGACTCGCTGTCGAGATTCTCTCTTTCTTCACAACCTTGAAATAAGGAAGTTGCGGCCATCTTTTAATAGGGGATATAAAATTTAAAGTATTTAATTATCATTGTTTTTGCTTAATTTTAAGCAAAAATAATGAATAATAATAATAATAATAATAATTTTAATTTATTTCACTTCAAATAATCATAAATACACAAATAAAGTAGAATCTTCTTTTAAAGATAGTTAGTTTATCCCTGTGCCAGAAGACTCTGCTCTTCCATAGCAACATAATTATAGCAAACTAAATTATTAATTAAATATTACAAAAAAACAAAATTATTAATTAAACATTACAAAAGTCTATTAGGTGCAATGTATGTGTGAGTGTGTGTTTGTGTTTTTGAATGTGAGTGTGTGTATGTGTAAGTGTGTATGTACGTCTGTGCATATGTGTGTGTGGGTGTAAAAATCAACTCATAAAACGTAAAAGTAACTCCACTTCTTCATATTTTAAAGAAAGAAGCCATTCTGCTACTGTTTTTTTACAAAAGTATGTAGTCATTGGATAGATCTGCAACTTGCGATTAACAATGTTGTAAAGATGGCTAGATAGCTTAATAAACTGATGACCGGCAAAGGATGTTCTAGTGATACTAGTAGGAGCAGCAAAATCTTTTCTTCGTTTCATAATTTGTTTATTATTATCATACGGAAGTGCTCGATGTTTCCTTAAAATAACATTAATGATATACAATTTTCTAACGGAAAGCACATTGCTCGTGATATATAGTTGATCGGTTGGAAATCTGTAGGGTTTGAAATATATAACCTTTAATATTGTCCGCTGAGCTCTTTCCAATTCAATAAATCTTGTCTTAGTGGCACCACCCCAGACTGATATACAGTAAGTCAAGATTGATTGAATCAGAGCTAGGTAAATCGTTTTCAAAATAGTGTTAGAGGCTACGTGTCTTAAGATCTTAAAAATATAAACAAGCTTCCTTACTCTATTTGCGACCAATTCAATATGCGGATGCCAAGATAAACGTTGGTCCAAAATCATTCCAAGATATTTAATTGAAGCTACTTTAGTAAGTATAGGACAACAACAAATCCCTTGTGTTTGGGAGCAATTATTATGCATTTTTAATACAAAATTATCTACTGGTTGTGATCGTTCAGACATAGTAAAACAAAAATACTTTGTTTTAAGGGTGTTAATAGAGAGGAGATTGATATTCAGCCATTCAACTATACGAGCCAATCCAATTTCTGCGTGGAAACGAACGTCCTTCCACGAGATTCCAGTAAATACCACGGCAGTATCATCAGCGAATGAAAATATTTGTCCATTAGTCAATTGCAGATTAGAAAGTTGATTAATATAGATTAAAAATAAAGTCGGACCTAGGACACTTCCCTGGGGTATACCAAATGTAACGTCGGCTTCATCACTTGTATAACCTTCAACTCTTACGTTTTGCTTACGGTCGGTTAAATAACTAATAAAAAGAGTCAAATATTGATTTCTAATGCCAATTGCCTCTAGTTTTTGTATAAGGATGGGAACAGAGACGGTATCAAAAGCCTTTCTGAGATCCAGAAATATCGTTATGCATTTTCGTTTATTGTCTACCTCATTTACTACTAAGGAAGTTAAATCTGAGACTGCGTCCTCTGTGGACTTTCCGTGTCTAAAACCATATTGATGACTAGAAAGAATATTAAATTTGTTTAAGTAACTTAGTAGTCTTACATTTATTATTTTTTCTAGAATCTTAGATATACTAGGAAGAAGTGAGATTGGCCTGTAATTGCTAATATCATCTCTATTCCCAGACTTATACACCGGTATAACGACAGATTTTTTCAAATAATTTGGAAACACTCCTTTACTGAAACAAAGATTTACCAAGTGACAGAGAATAGGTGATAGTACGTGACAAGCTATTTTTAAAAATTTTGTTGGAATATTATTCCACCCAGGAGAGCTGTCCGACTTTAGATTCATTATGATATTTTTAATTTCTTCTTCATCAGTATTTAAAAGTACAAAAGATGAAGTAGTTATTGGTTCAGGTGGAAAAGAAGGAAGATAAGATTTGCTAAAAGTAATGTTGCCAGCTATATTTTTTCCAATATTCGCAAAATATTCATTAATATGATCAACTGAATCCTTTGGAGTACGTTTGAGATTAATTAGTTCAGAATTTTTTAAATTTGAATGTTTCAGGTAAGTGATATTTTTTATGTTATTCCATAGGGCTTTCGAATTTTTTGTTGATTCGGCCAATTGATCCTTTTGATATTTGCGTTTGAGTTTCTTTATGAGGTTGTTGCAGAAATTGCGATAATTTTTATAACTTATAAGCAGTACTTCATTTACAGGGTCTCGTCGAAGCCGTTTTTGCATTTTATTTCTATTTCTTATGCAACGCAAAATTCCAGCTGTAATCCATGGTTTAATTATACGTTTGCTCCTAGGTATGTGTATTGTCTTGCTGTTTTCAGATACAGTTTGTCTTATTACATCTATCAATTTATTAACTACTATTTCAGGATCATTACAATGGAGGAGAGACGATATATTTTTTTCACCAATTGTATTAAGAGCTGAGTGATAGTCTATTTTGGTTTTATTGTTAAAATTTACGAGATTCTTATTAATCACATTACTCACTTTTAAAAATATCATGACATGATCCGTCACAGTGGTGGTAAGTACTGCAATAAAGGCTTTGTTGTTAACGTTCTGTATTCCAAGTATAAAATGGTCTAAACAGCTATATTCTCTAGTTGGCAACAGATGACCAGGGAATAGGCCATGAAGGCTTAACATATTCAGATAATTCAGTCTATTATCGCGTTCTTGTGCATTAGTCTTTGGAATTATGTTAATGTTCATATCGCCCGTAAGAATTATGTTTTTTTTAGTTTTTAAAATTTCTAGTTGATTATTTAATGAGTTTATGAAGTCCTCAGCATTGCTAAAGGACGGTGAACGATATATACCAAATATAATGCTGTTCTGAAGATAAACTTGTAAACAGGAGGCCTGATTCAGTTTCACTTCTTTAATGGCAGGATTATACGTATTCTTAACATAAATAACTATACCATCATTTTGGTTCATATGAAACATAGTTTTAAAGGAATTATAATTCTTTAGTTGCGGGATAGGTTTATTGCAACTGAGCCAACATTCGGTAAGAACTAATACATCAAATGCAAAATTGAGTGCAGAAAGAGATACTAAGAGGCTATCAAAATTGGAATAGATGCTTCTAATATTCTGGCATATAATTGTTAAGTCATTATTTGTTACTGACGTATAATTGGATAGATATGAAATATCGCAGCTTACAACTTGTGCAACATCTACTAAATCAAGTTCATTTTGTGTTTTGAGTACATTATTCATTGCAATGATATTAAATTAATGTATAAATTAATGATATTAAATTATTGTATAAAATATAAAATAAATTTAGAATCATGGCGGTTATATGAAATTTGAAGACTAATATTCGAAATACTAGTGGCTAAAATTATCGTTTTAAGAGTTGATAATTGTAATAGTATAATTGTGTTTCTTGTTTTTTTGTGTGTAAATGTGATGTGTAAATGTGTATGTGATGTGTGAATTTGTGTGAAACTGTATAAACTAAGATAACAATTGAAAAAAAACATTTTAAAATCAGAATTATAAGTGCTAATGTACTGAATTTATTAATATTATACAAAATTAATATTGTGTTGTGAATATTTCCCATACACTTAGATAAGTTATAATAATAATTATATAGACACTTACAAATTTGATATTACAACAATTTCATTGGGATTAATAATATTATACATTAATTTTATTATAGTATGCAAACTATATAAAAAAGTATAAAAACAAAAGTAATCATGGAAAAGATGCTTAAGAATTAAAAGTATAACTAATCCATTTCCATAATTATATTGAAATTTAATAAATTTATAAAAATTAATAATGATATGACTACGAGGGTCAAACTGAAAGTTCTTAGAAAATCAAAAACTAAGCATTCTAGCAAGTTATTAGTTTTATTGTAACTTTTCAAAATAGCGTCCATTTACATCAATACATCGCTGCATTCGATGGAACCATTGAGAAAAGCACCTTGCCCACTCGGCCTCAGGGGTCTCTTCGACGGCGTTTTGAAACGCAGCCACTGCTTCTTCGGCGTCTATAAAACGTTTTCCTCGAAGTTTTTCTTTTATTTTCGGAGATAAATAAAAATCGCAGAGTGCGAGGTCGGGGCTATACGGCGGGTGACCCAGTAATTCCACGTCTGAGGTCACCAAATAGTCGATCGTTTGCCTGGCGTTGTGCGACGAGGCATTGTCGTGATGAAGGAGGATCCTGCTGCGAGGTCGTTTCTCTCGAACTTTTTCCAAGACAAGTGGCAAACAATTGTTAGTATACCACTCTGCATTAAACGTTTTCTGATTCTCTAAGACTACTGTCGCGTAATGACCTGTCTTTCCGAAGAACGAGGCCACCATCTTTTTTCCAACACTTCGACCTCTCTTCACTTTAGTTGGCAACTCTTCGGAAGGAAACACCCACTGAGCAGACTGTCTTTTGGTTTCCGGATCATAACAGTAAATCCAGCTTTCGTCACCCGTTAGTATGTCGAACACAGCATTTGAGTCACCTCCGTTAAATTTTTGGATCATTTCTCGGCACCAATCAACACGGCGGAGTTTTTGAGCCTCGATCAAATTATGCGGTATCCAGCGGGCACAAAGCTTCTTGACCGCTAAATGTTCATGGAGGATTTTGTGCACTTGACTCATACCTATGCCTAGACTTGTCCGAATCTGCTGATAGGTCACTCTTTTGTCAGTCTCTATCATACGCCGCACAACACTGATGTTATCTTCAGTCGTCGCTGCAGAAGGCCGTCCCTCACGCAAATCATCGGTGAGATTAGTTCGACCACGTTTGAATTCATTAAACCAGTTGTAAACTGTGGCACGAGATGGGGCTTCATCGTGAAAAGCCAATCGAACTCTATTATAACTTTCTTGTTGACTTAAATGACATCGAAAGTCATAAAAAATCGTTGCACGAAAATTTTCTAGGCTTAAATTCATTCTGACGTGCACAGACAATTTTCAATTTGCCGCCAAATCGTGAAACAAATGACAAATGATTGAAATGTACACTCTATAATATTGGTAAAGAGTTCTATTTTCAAAATTTAAACTATTTTTTTTAATGTAATGCTTTTAAGGGGCCAGTTCTAAAAACTTTCAGTTTGGCCCTCGTAAAATAAAATTGTAGGTAGACAAAGATTTTAAAAGACCATATATAATTCTGATAAAACAAAATAGCAAAATGTATGCTTTTACACTTACGCCTTATAATAATATCGGAGCATAGTCACATTCCTTGCGAAAGTGATTTAATTTGTGATTCACTTTTAATATTAACGACACTAGAGTTTTCGTCCTTCCTTACGTAGATATTTCCATACGCAGTCCAACAAAACTTAAAATTACTGGTCTTTGTTAAGTCTCGAGCAAGAAAATAAAGTCGGGCACCTTATTGCGTAAGTTGTTCGGATATGAAAATAGGTGTATCGGGGGAAGCATGTAGGCCTAGATCCTTTGCACATCATTTTGTCTTATGTTTAGCATTATACATTTTGCACATCTTTAGCAGATCTATCTTTAAAAGTGCCGATGTTGCCTCGACAACTATTGAAGAATTTTTGCTACCCTCCTTTTTCGACTTTACTCTGTATATGTCTTTTATATTAGACAAAGAAATATTGCTACCGACCGTTTTAGCTAAACACGTAACCATTTCTATTAGATCTTCTTTTGTTTCATGGTTTTTGTTAGGAACATTTTTCATTTCAAAGTTAGTCTTTCTGTGTCCCCGCTGTAGATCCTCAATTTTATCCTCAAGAATGGCAATGTGCTGTTTATCTTCCTTCGATTGAAGTTGAAGCTTTTCAATTATTAATTTAAGTTCATCGTTTTGTGATGAAAGAAATGCTATAGTAGCTTCTATATTACGATTTGACTGTTGTATTTCTTTAAGAGTAGGTGATAAATTTTTTAATTCTTTTTCCTGCTTAGAAAAAAGAGTGGTTATCATTGTCTTCATGTCTTCCTTAAAAATTTGCATCTCAGCATAAATATCTGTATCTTTTTTTCTTTTTAAATTATAACGTAATGAATTAAAATTTGGTGGTGTTATCTTTTTTTCTGATCCATCTGACGTTTTTTTATCCATAATTTTATTATTTATATATTATTCTTTTCACTTAGTGTTCGTTAAAACACAATGATTAGGTGTAATTATTTTATTTATTCTTTTTCGTTTTGTATTTGGATCTATCTAGGTACAACTTTTTTATGTACCAGGATATCAGAAGGTATCAAGAGCAATGTGTTCAAGCAAACGCAGCTTTATGTTTTATTATATAAAGCTCAAAGTAGTGCACAATTATCACTTAAAATTCAACACTCTGAATTGAAATCAAAACAGTAAAGTTTTTCCAAATTAAAGAGATCAGAAGTTATAAATTCAAATATTGTATATTGATTAAAGTTATGGAATTACAACCTTATTAACACAGTATTTTACGAAAAGTACCAGGGTAGCATCAAACATCAACCATATGGTATGCACTATTGCAAAAGCGTAACAAGGAGTTATTATTGAGGGCGTGACTTACGCATTTGCTCTCACTCTTATGTTTGACGTCTCACTCATGCATTTGCAATTTTCAACGACACCAACACTACACTCACTTTATGCACTCCTATTATTTAGGGTCAATTTTAGAATTCAATTTGTTTTAATTGCAAAATAATAAAAAAAAAAATATAGTGGACACGTTTGTTCACATTCAGAGTCGGGAGGGAAGAGCGATGAATGACAATTCATTATTTATTTGTGCTTATATTTTTTTAATTTTTGTATAATATAGTATCAGAGACAACCCTCTTATAACGGATATTTTAAACCTCAGTGGAATCCTACATAAAAATCACGTACGTACGTGTGCTGTCGGTTTTCATCACTAGTACATGTACTGTCGCCTTTCATCACGAGTACGTTTACTGTCGGTTTTCATCACGAGTACATGTACTGTCGACATTCATCACGAGTACATGTACTGTCGCCTTTCATCACGAGTACATGTACTGTCGCCTTTCATCACGAGTACATGTACTGTCGCCTTTCATCACGAGTACATGTACTGTCGCCTTTCATCACGAGTACATGTACTGTCGCCTTTCATCACGAGTACATGTACTGTTGCCTTTCATCACGAGTACATGTACTATCGCTTTTCATCACGAGTACATGTACTGTCGCCTTTCATCACGAGTACATGTACTGTCGCCTTTCATCACGAGTACATGTAATGTCGACATTCATCACGAGTACGTTTACTGTCGGTTTTCATCACGAGTACATGTACTGTCGACATTCATCACGAGTACATGTACTGTCGCCTTTCATCACGAGTACATGTACTGTCGGCTTTCACCACGAGTACGTTTATTGTCGGTTTTCATCACGAGTACCGGTACTGTCGGCTTTCATCACGAGTACCGGTACTGTCGGCTTTCATCACGAGTACCGGTACTGTCGGCTTTCATCACGACTACGTGTTCTATCAGCGTAATAGAGTGCGTAGAGACCAGTTTATAGTATATATTGGCAATTTAGACTAAAATCTCTGTAGTATAACCTCTCTCTCTCTCTCTCAAAAAGTGACAACGAATTAACTCCAAACACACCAGTAAATCTTTGAGTGTGAAGGCAGTATTATTGTGCTATTTGCTACCTCCAGATATCAGATGCTCAAAATTGATAATTCCATCTAAAAATCAACTTATTTTACCATTTCCTAGAATCGTTATCATTGCGAACTGTCGTCATGTAATACATATATCTATTTAATATATTATATGTATAGCTATGTATTTATTATTTATTTATTTTAAGTACTATGTTTTTGCATTAGCACTATCCCCTACTTGTTAGTGAAGGTTATCTGTTAGTGATTGCTTTTTTGATTTTATCTCTGTCTGTTTGTCCGGTCGAGTTGCTTATCTATCTACAAGTGTTGGAAGTGTACTTTATTAAGTCTACTTTCTTATCTGTTCTTGTAAGTAATATATTTTAAATATTGTGAAGCCGTTATTGTAAATAGACATCCACAACATTGAAAACAATAGTGAAATACGTATTTTCAAACTTCATACTTTTACTTATATTTTCATTATGCGTAATATTATTTTATTTTAATATATATTTTTTTATTTAAGACAAATAAATTTTTATTATAAATTAATATATTAGTTATATTACTAAGTGTTTTATTCGCTTTATTTGTACGGTGCCTAATTCATCACCTCAATGCCTGATGTCTTAAGTTACAATTCGGATAGTGAATATTTCTCAGTAAGTTCGTCTTTGGGCAATCTATTAGATGAAGAAAACAATTCTCCTGCTGTGCCGTTACTATCTGAAAGACTGCGTGAAGCTTTCGTGGCTTATCCTGATAATTTTAATGTGGTACATATAAATGCTCAAAGTCTACCAGCTCATTTTTCAGAGATAATAATAATAATAATAAGTAAATATTGAAATTAAAAACATTCATACCATTTTAACATCAGAAACTTTTCTAAAGCCTTCCTTGGCTTCTGCTTCTTTCTCTTTACATGGTTATCGTCTGATACGAAACGATAGAACATATTTACGATCAAATGTTGGGAAAACTGTTGGAGGCGGTGGAGTGGCTATTTTCCTACGTGATGACATACCTTGTAGTATTGTTCTCAAATCAACAGCTACAAAGAATTGCTCTGAATTCTTATTTCTTAAAATAATCTTAAATCATATTAAAATGTTACTTGGTGGCGATATTTCTGACGGATTGCTTTGTTCGGATTGGCTGATTCCACCAGAATTATCGAGCTTTTCTGGTTGGGCCCACTAGCCAATCGGACACGTTAGTTCCGTCCTCGTCCACCTCCCACTGGGAGGTCAGTTCTCTACAGTAGAGACTCTACTTCGCCGGTCAGTTTTGTGTGTGGCGGTGGCGGTACTGTCGGTGCTCGGTTAGCTGTTGTCTGTTGTCTCTTACGATTAACGTGTTGTGATTTTGATTTGGTCTGTTTGAAAATTTAGGTAGGTACATATTCTAACATTATTGACGATATACGCTTGCTTTTATTATCTTTTTTGTTTACTATTTGTTGCAGAATGAGTTCACGTGCGACCAGTGATGATGAAAACAATCCGCCTGATACCTCGCCAAAGAAAAAAATTAAAATCGCCGCTTATAAACATCGCGTACAAAAATTCCGAGATGCCTGGCTCTCTATCAACGAGTTTAATACGTGGCTCGCCAAGGTTCCTGGTGACCCTCATAAAGCTCAATGCAAAACCTGCAATATTAGTTTTAAGGCAGAAATGACAGTCGTGAAAAATCAATTGAAATCACAAAGTCATCATCAGAAATTTGTCAACAAATCAACAGCACAACCAAAAATCCCTGTGTTTTTGAATAAAACTGAAACGTTCTCGGTGATTCTGACAAGGAAAAATTCTGGTTGTCTTTGAGCGCTGTTGTTGTAAGAATATTGGAACATTGGGGTGGACTGCAACTTTATTTTCGAGAGCAAGTGCTAACCGCATTACACGCAGTACAGCAGATTGTTCAAGCTCTCGAGAACCCGATCATAAAATTTTTTTACTTGTTTCTCGAGTGGGTCTTCAAAATTCACGAAGTTGAACGAATTGTTCCAATCGGAATCGGCAATTCTCACGAACCTGTACAGCAGAATGATCACGGTCATGTATCAAGAGCTGTTGGAGTCGTATCTGTCCAAATCGTACGTTAATCAGACGAGCTTAAAAGACGTTGATCCGTCGAACGAAGAGCAACGTTTGCGTCCTGAACAAATGTACTTTGGCGCTAAAGTCATGGAAATGCTGAGTAAACCCGAGATCCACAGCAATGAGCGATTAAAACAAGATTTTCAGGTGACCTGCGTTAAGTTCCTCGTGGTTGGATGTAGCCAGATCAAACAAAGATTTAATTTTGACGATCCTGTTCTGCAGCTAGTATCGAATTTGAACCCGGCAAAAACTATGTTACGGAAAACGAGAGACAAAATAGGATGTATTCAAAAAAAGCTTTAAGCGAAAGCGGTGATACGGACGATTCGTCACTTGAACGAAACAGAAAAGTAGGAGGAGAGTGATAATGATATCATAATTGAGTCATTCAACAGGGAGATTACAAAAGTCATTAGTTTGTAATGGATTTCGATAGATTCGTGCACTCACATATAAATAATAAATAGATAAATATATATAATGTTGAATATTACACATTTTGTCATTTTCATGTGTGTATGAAGAAATTTAACAATTTATTGATCAACTTTGGAAGCATTTAATTGACTGATCAACTTTGGAGCCATTTCATTTTCGTAAACGCTTTTTTCTACGCGGTGCACCCATGTGAAAATCGTAAAATTTGAAAAAGACGTGACGGTCCGTCGAACGCAATATAAGTTCGTGATAATGTCTATTTTGTTAATAACTAACGCCTTTTTATGTTATTTGAAAACGTACGATATTTTTTTGTCAGGTACAATAATTTTGCCAACACTGCTCTGTTACTGATGTCGAAACAAAGATTGCAGCATTAAACGAAATTGTTTTGGCATTATATGATAAGAGTTCCACTAAAAACTGTACGAGTTAAGCATTATCCAGCACCTTGGCTAACTCCTAGCCTAAAGATGACGATCTGATGTCGTCTCGTGATAAAGCATATTTAAAATATCGTCACGATTGTACTGATGCTAGCCACGAAGTATATAATTTCTTAAGGGCTAAATGCAACAAAAAGTGTCGTACAGCTAAAAGACGTTATATTCATATGAGGATTGAGAACTCTCCGCCTGAAAAATTATGGACTTTTCTAAAATGTCTAGGGGTAGGAAAAGACTGCAGCAGTTGGCAAACAGTGCTTGATATAGACGCACTTAATGTCCATTTTAATACATGTCCAGCTTTCCTCACTTCAAAACAAAAAAAACTAACTCTTGCTAGCCTGCAGAAGATGCAACAATATCTGCCGCCTTTTGAGATTGAGGAAGTGTCAGCCTCAGAAGTGTCTAAAATTATTAAGTCTTTAAGATCTAAGGCAATTGGAAGTGATGGCATTGGATTGGAAATGATTTTACATATAAATGAACAAATTTCTCCTGTTCTGGCTCATATATTTAACTACTCTCTTCATTTCGGTGTTTTCTCTGGAAATTGGAAGCTTGCTCATATCATTCCCCTTCCAAAAAGTTCGCATCCCACAGATTTCACTAATAACCGTCAACAATTAGTCAAGTATAATAATAGTCACTCTAAGCCGTGACATCTTACATCAGGTGTACCTCAAGGAGGAGTACTCTCACCCATATTGCTTACCTTTTTATTAATTACATTACTTCGATTCTCACTTGCTCATACTACCTTCATGCTGACGATCTGCAAATTTACGCTGCAGCTTTGATTATTAGTGAATATTGATGACGCTATCAAACAATTAAATGACAACCTTGTCTTAATTTCAAAATGGGCAGGAAACTTTGGTCTTGCATTCAATCCGCTCAAATCTCAAGCAATTATAGTGGGTAGTTGGAGCCATATCTCTAAGTTGCGCGGAATGGTGTTACCTAATATTGTTTTTGACGGTATTCCTATTCCATTTACTACTAAAGTTAAGAATCTAGGTATCATAATTAAGCAAACTCTGTCCTGGGCACCGCATGTTAATGAAATCAATCGCATGTTATTTTTTTCTGTTCACTCGCTTAAGAGATAACATTTTTTTTTCTAATTAAGACCAAGGCTATGTTGGCTAATTCTTTATTATTACCTCTCATTGATTATTGTAATGTAGTCTTTCTGGACCCTTCTTCGGAGATGTTATTAAAGCTCGAACGTCTTCATAATGTAGCAATAAGATTTGTTTTCGGTTTGCGGAAGTTTGAACATGTAACTGAATTTCGCAAGAAACTTAATTGGCTCCCGATTAAATTTAAAAGAAATATGCATATACTCTCACTCCTGTATAATATTCTTTTTAACCCCGCGTCACCAATGTATTTAAAAGAGCGTTTTAAATATTTGTCCACCCTAAGTAAAGATCACTTGAGATCCGGCGCTAATTTAACACTTGCAGTTCCTATTAGCAACTCACATTGCTACTCAAGGTCTTTCACTGCCCAAGCAGTGAAATTATGGAATAGCCTTCCGAGGTTCATTCGTGAGTCATCTTCTTTAGACTCTTATATAACGTCCGCAGGTCTTACGAAAACAAAAAATAAATACTTGTTGGAATATATATATTGACTGGAAGAAATCCCTTCAGGGGATAAGTCCGCCTTTGTGCATAGTTTTTTGTTGTTATACATTAAGCTATTTACTTAAGTATTATTTATGTACAATAAAGAGTATACAAATAAACAAACAAACAATAGATGAGTCAGTGAGGTGACCCTTGGACAGTGCAAATTTGTTCCATTTATCAGTCCGTGCGTATGAATAGATGTGTAATGAAATGAGCGGTTTGTAATTAATAACAAAATACACTATGTATTTTGTTAAGTCAGTCATATAACACACCATTATGTCTCAGCAATGCTTGCGTTCTTTTGTATATTTAATAAAATCTTTAAATCAATATATATATTATAAACATATACATATATTAATTTTCTACAAATATTTAAAATTATTATCGGATTTCATTGATAAATTAATATTCAAACGTGCGTAAAGAAGTATTATTCCAATAATTAAGAAATCACCGTTCGCGTAACGCTAGAAAAATAACACTTTTCGTAACGCTCTCACCACGCATTTATCAGAAAGAAAGATAAAGGGTTTCTGTCATCAATTAAGAATTAATAATGACCTGATGAAAAATAATTGGACCTACCTTCACAAGGAAGAGTTAACCAGAACTGAGATCTACAAGTATACAAAATGCCCGGGAGCAGCCAATACTGGGTCTTCTTCACTAAGGCAGCCAGGATCTTGGCCACATCCACGAGCAGTGAGGAGCGCCACGAGCCCGTGTAGATGAGGCGCGTGGGGACCGTGCCGCCGTCGAACACACCGTGGAGTACAGGGCACCATGGCGACGCAGGTTGTAGAACGATACTCCTGGAATGTGATATTTTATGTACGGTGGGGAGGGCGGTACACACATGACATTTTATGTACATTGGGTGGAAATGGAGCAAAGTATACATTACAGCACTTACAGCGTTAGGCCATTTTGGTACTAGTTGTTGGGTTTCATATATTACCAAAATAGGGACAAAAATAATTATAGATTGATACTTAAATGATAATATCTTGATGATCTTTCACTTTTACTTAAGACCATTGTATGTATGACATTGTTTCAAATCTGAGTATTGTATGAGACGGTGAAAATTATGATTTGAAACTATTCTCAGAAGATGGTAACCATTTCATTATTCAATCTATCTAGCACTATTTCGTAATGAAAAGGCTGTTAGTGATCTAGAGTTGGACACATATCACCTCGCTCATCTCCATCTCTGTCTAGTGGAACTGATCCCATCGCCAAATGTAAGGTCCTTTTAGTTTGGCTAACAAAACAAGCTCCCTTTTCTCCTGAGTATTAAGGATAAGGGGGTTTGTAGTTTCTTGAAGATTGTAACACTAGTTAGTGTAAAGCAATTGGTGGTTACAAATTATCTCTCTATTTCAGGGATCAGATAGTGCGTTTGAAATCATGGGTCTGGATTAGTTCATGGTTTAACGTAAGGTATCACAAACAATGGTCTTACATTCATCTAGGTCTAACTGTGGTCCTATACTAAGGTTGAATCTTTAGATATTACGTTAAATTAATTAACCAGACTTAGGCCCGAGACTGGTCCAAGTCTACGTTTTGCAATAAACGACCGAAGTGATTCTAAATGTAAAGTGATTTTGACGTTAAATTCAGTCGGAAATATGTAACATTTCCAGGTAGCGTCGGAGTAAAATTTATAAATTAAAAATTTATATAATACTGTCATTGTTGTAAAGATTTGTGGAATGCTTTAACTATATAATTATTTACTTATTTTTAAAAATATATATGTTTTACCAACCAACGACAAAGTGCTGGATTTTACAGCATTTCGAATTTATGGCACAGATAATAAATAACCTATCTTTAATCTGGACTTTAAATTTTTTTCTCTCTCTGTACTTATTGACATAGTGTTTGCATAGAATTAGTTATTTTTTTTATGATATAGTGAGATCTCTCTTCAAACAATAGTTTTAACTCTGGAAAACCGTTTTTTTAACGGTATTCGATTAATTTTTTTATCTTTCTTTTAATTCGAAACGGATATTCTATTATTGCACAGATATATCGCTCTTATCTCGCTAAAAGTGGAATGTTTTAGAAGATAATTAAAAAACATTCCGCTAGTTCACTGTCAATACAAATCCCCATTTGACCTTTGCGATAGCTTATCAGTTTATTCTGATATATATCGTATTTCTAATGTTAATTATATTTATCGAGAGGAGGCGCATAAGGAAGATCACCTGTTGGTCAATGACCGGCAATATGGCTTTCGCCATAGCCGATCTCCCTTCGGCGGTATTTCCAGATCGGTACGACATGGGTACCTTAAAAAAAGGCGTTTACTCCCACCTCCTAGGCCGGCAACGCTCCTGTAAATCCTCGGATGTTGCTGGAGTTAATGGGCGGCGGCGATTAAAATCACCTGTGACCCGCCAGCTCGTTTGCCCTCCTCTTACATAAAAAAAAAGGTTAAAAGGACTACACAATGTTCAATGTTTTATAAGTAACTTCAAAATGTACATTTTATTTAAATGGGAAAATGTATAGAAGCTTTAGAGCTGCTATAATATAACTCAGAGGGACTTTAATTAGTCTATATATTAATGTAAACTTAACCACTCTTCTAATATGTTACTTATTGGAATATAAGTATCAATTTTGTTATGACAATACATGACTTAAATATAACCAAATATTTAGATACAAAAATATATTTAATATACATTAAACAGATAAGAAAATTTACTTACAATATCTGCGTAAGTATCTGACTGACTTCCCAGTAATAATGGTAATTGTGATGTGAAGGGGTGTCACTCTCGGCTGCAGCAGTGCCAGTGCTGAAGAAAGGTTGGAATGTCACTTGTTTCTTGTCCTCGCTAATTAGGACCCAGCAGGTACTGGAGCTATCTGTTCCCAGCCCCACTCGTGTACTGTGAGCAAACCGCTGTTTTCTTCTCCGCACTTACAAGCGCTCAAACTGGGTACAGGATGTGGGACATTTCTTGTTCCAGCCTTGACAATAAGGAGTAAGTTGATTAGCAGACCTCGACACAATGGTATCAATAAAGGGCTCAAAACAGGAACATTTTAATTGCAAAATGTCTGAATTTCAACAGAATCTCAATGCTTCCATTCCTACAACGAGTCCAACTTCGCATATTGCAGCCCAACTTAGTATGTTCAGGTCCTTTGTGTTGACAGCACTTAGCATACACCTAGGCCTCCAGCTTAAGTCCAGTTGCTGTCTAAGCAACAGGATAATTTTGAAATGTAGAGTCGAAGGAAAATGTTATTGATTCACGGTGATCTTTTAGATAGTAGTCGATGTACTATGGTCTGCGATAAACCAAGACCCATACTTTTTAACTTTAAAGATCTGTCTGTAAGAAAAAAGGTTTGGTTCTCCTAAACCAATCTTAAAAATTCAGGACTTACTTTGTCAGAATTTCTGACTAAGCCAAGACATTAGGCGTTTGTCGCTGCAAGACAGCGTTTTGGATTATCCGGATGCTGGACGAAGAATGGCTTCGTTACGTATTTTTTTTTGTTTTCATCAAAATTTTACTATAATCAAATCTATGGTTTATTTTCTTTTAAAATTAGGATATATAACTTAGATTTTTGCGTTAAAAATATTTATTTTTTGATTTTATATCAATAATAGTAGTCATTTTTGAAGTGTCCTCTGTCAATTCAGCGAAATTAAAATAACAATATCGGCTTTCGTTATAAATTTATGATGTTGAAGTTAGTTTTTTTAGAAAATTTGTAACTTTCACTTGTATTTTATTGAAATGATTCGGTTAAAAGAATAATATCTATTTTTAATTATAAAATTACTCCGCAACACAAAATACATCCCTATGGAAAATTCCATTCCGTAACCGTATTTTATTGAACCTGTAAACAAAAATTACTAATAAAAGTTTTTTTCATTTTGCAAGGCAACTTAAGCATTAATTTTTAAAACAAACTGTTCTTGTGATTCGTTCATTTCGTGGCGACAATTGTTTGAAATAGGAGTGTCGGCCGCGGTGGCCCAGTTTCAACGTTCCATAAACCAAAACCACTACTACAGTAAGTTGTTTAGTAACTTTCTTGCAAATTATGCTAATTGTTTATAGATTTGCAATAAATTTAAATAAAAAGTTTAATAGTTCATTGTTTTAGTTCCTTAAAAGTTATTTAATTAAATTTAAAGCAAGATAAGTTTCCGTTACTTCCTTTCTGAAACCAAAACACTGGTAACGTATAACGTGAAACTCAAAAGTTTCGGAGTGGAATTCTTCAGGAGTTGATACAATGATATAATTTATATTTTGTATAAAATTTTTAACGACATTTACAATTATTCATTAGATAAATGGTCACTAGAAACAAACAAATACTTTAATTTCAGGATCATCTATATACAAAACTGATTGCATTATTGATTCACAATAATGATTGCAATAGCGGATATTGATGGTTTCTTAACCAAAAGTAATTTTATATCACTCGAAAAAGTTTTGTGGCCTTGGAAAATTGCATATTTCTCTCTCTGGTGAATGTTACGGATGTAAATATCCTACTTCAATTGATAACAAACCAGAGCGTTTTGTAATATATAATAGAGCTAAACTAAAGGATTTACTACTTTTTTTGGCGCCAACGATGCACTATTTATACCATATATTTCATTATCACTATTGTCAAGATGAATGCGATTATTGTAATTATAAACAACCAAAAAAGCAAAAGATGGAAAATAATCTATTGAAACCCTATTCCTCTACAGAAACATACAGCAGTGGAATAAATTACTATAACAACAATCACATATGCACTATTAAGAAGTTACGAAGAATGTACAAAAACACGATTATTAAAAATGGAAAACTTCATAGAAATATAGAAAATTTAAGAAAGAAATTCTACCGTCTTAAAAAACAATCTGCAAAGAATATATAACATCAAAATTTTTCAGAGATTCTGAGAAACACGAGATTTAGAGTAACATTGAGTGGATAGACAGCTGTACTGTGAAAACTATCACTGCATCCGGACGTTTCATCACATGACCAAAAATGGTCACTATCATCACTGTCACTCGATGACAAAATATAACATTAAAATATAACATATATACATTGATAATTTACCAATATAAACACAATAATATATAATAATAAATAATATAAAATATAAAATATATCTATGTATAAACCACTACTGATTACAAAAAAACAACAAAAATATATTACCATAAGTACTTGAAATAACCCGATGAGCCTCAGCCGCCGATTTTTTCATGTAGAAATGAAAAAGTAAAATCTCCCGCAAATGACGTGAATTCGGTTTATAAGTTGACATATTTAATTAAGTGTAACTATATGACGCAAACAAAAATTAACTAATATGGATATAAGGTTATATTTATAAACGTCAAAAGTGATGGAAAACAACTGTGATTTATTTATTTGAACTATTACTGGCTACTAGCGCCATCTTTTGGAAAATGGCGGGAGCAAAGTTGTAGACCTAATATATGTAGAATAACTATAATGATTAAAATTTAATTTAAGTACGTGTCTAGCAGTACATTAACCCTCCAGCTAAGTGGGCGTTAAAAATACAAGATAAAGTTTTAAACATTAAAAGCATACAAAACAAATTATTTCTGCTTCTCATTTCAAAACTATCATGCTGCTTGGATAGCAACTGAACTTGCAGTTGTTAGCCTTCAAGAGCAACTAGTACGAAGGTTCTGAAGGAACTAAACCATGCTGCAATATGAGAATTTGAACTTGTTACCGGTATTGAAGAATATAAATGTTGAAACTCGGCAACTTAAATCTGTTTTCGCTATAACATCCGCGTTCGGCTCAAACGTACATGAGAAAATTTTTAGCTTATTCTCTCGTCGCATTATGTAGACAACTAAACACAAAAAAAGGTCTCAAAAACAGTTAAGAGCTTTTCTTACGCTCAGCTCAAGTAAGTTACTTGTGAAAGTTAAGCAGAGGAGTTGTTCAAGTGATTATTATTGCAGGAGGGAGTGCTGGCAGGTACAGATAATTATTTGATTATAGATTAGACTAGTACAGAAATATTAACTTATTTGAGCTATTACAAAATTCAAATTCAGACTCAAACTCGAACTCATTAAAAATCATTAAAAATCACTAGACAACTTGTTAGTTATATAAAAATACTAAATCTTTTTGACTTGATTGCAGATGGTAAAAAATATTGGGAATGTTATTTAGCTTATATTATATATGCTTATGCCCGTGGCTTCGCACACCTGGAAGAAGAGAATTTAGACCAGAGGTGGGTTTGAAAATAAATTTCATCTATTAAATTCTATCCTAATTCTACATGGTAACCCGGCTTCGCTCGGGTTAAATGTGACTCGTCTCATATATATTTTACATAATGTTGGTAGATTATTGTAGTTACAGCTTTGATAAACGAAATCAAGATGGCCTCCGGTGTCAGTGACGTTTTGCTAGCATCCAAAATGGCGACTGCCATTCGTCTGTCATCGTCATTAGAATTTAACAACATACTCGGCGATCCGTATTTTGCGAATACATGTTGGCGATTCGAAATTCTTATGTTTTTATTTTATTATTAAGGCGAAGTTTTAATCGAAATTATTAATAAAGATTTACCTCTGTGAATGAAGGCTTCAGACAACGCAGTATTTGGACTCTTTACGAATAAAAGCTGCAAATAAAATATTTTACTATAGATCAAATAGTATTAAGTTAAAAGCTAATTATTATTAAGCATGTACTGTTCGAAACTACAGGTCTATACTTTATAAAATATGTATCATCTCAGTAAATAAAGAACTACTTCGATAGCCATAGCAAAAAAAATATTATCGAGCATTCATCGCTTTAAATAAATAAATATTCTTAATTGATTCTTACCTTTCACAGATCCAAAAGATATCTACATAATGATTTTTCTCCTTTTGATGCAGCGAAGTGTGAAGTTGTAACGTGTTAAAACTATTATAATGATAATTATGCAATGCGACTACAAGGAACCAATTTAATATAAAATTAAACAATAACAGTGATCAAATTCAAACCTAATTGGTATTCGATATATATATTGATGGTAGGTAATAATTATATAGTAGTTAATTTGACTGCAGTTCATATACAGGCTAGCTTGACCAAAATAGTACATCCATCTCACAGAAGAGTGTTTTAAAGTAACTTTACCTTAGAGCCAACAAAAGTACTCCTCTCTCTCTGCCTCTCCATGTGCGGCGGTGATCACTTACTATCACGTGGACTGTCGGTCGGTCCGCCATTCTGTCACATTAAATAATATCAATATTCAGAATCATATAAATGCTTTTAATTCGTACTTATGGTCTAACGTCTAACGTCTAATAAACATTTAATAACAGTTATCAGACCCAGCACTTGTTTTCAATTACATACAAGCTTGTATAGAAATAAACACTAAGCATCTGAAAACTTAAACCAGAAACTTGATTACATCATTAACTGCACCGCACCCAGCATTTGCTGGGCAGTAATTTTAAATCGTTACATATAAATAGTTATTAATATATTTTGATTTTATTTTCCCCAATCCTTTGTAATATTACTACAGATTTGTAATTTCTTTATCCGTTGGATCAATATGAATAACAATTATGAGAAAAGTATTTTTTTATAGCTTCTTCTTATTGAGAACACTGTCATTTAATAAACTATAACAATATTTTATATATATACATTAACAAAAACGTAATGAAACTGAAAACATAATTAGTAAAAATAATAGAAAGGACTTATTTAAAGATAATTTACCATTTCCGTTGCTTGTGTTGTACTTCTTTAACAATAATCTTGTGTTGAATAGAAAAGAAGAGGAAGTGGGCAGTTTCACTTCGATTAGAAAATATTATATTTCAATCTAATTTTAGAGATACTGCCATTACCACTTTTTCCTTTAGCTTCAATATTTCTTTAATGTTCTTGTATTTGATTTTCCGATCCTCCGTGGGATGAAGTGGAATGGAGCTTGTATTCACACAAGTTGTAAAGACACGTAATAATCCTAATCTCTTGTTATAAAACATTTTTTGTTTCTTTATATATTTAAAGTTGTAACTTGATAGTCCCTAGAAGCCATGGTGCTATCAGATAGTAGAAAATGAGGTAAACGATGCTTATTATACCCCTGAGTTATTAGATAATAAACAACGCCCAACTCCCTGCTTATTTCTTTATTCCCTGTCCATCCTGTTGCTAAGATTTGACACTGTAAAATAATGTGAAACTTTATAAAACCTACGAATACTATACAATTATAGAAAACGAAATACCATTTACTTAGAGTCTATGTTTAATTCTCTTTTTTAGTTCAGTCAGTATCTGGACGAATGATAAAAATAAATATCATTTTTCATAACTTTCACATCAATCTAGAAAAAGAGTTACCAAGACATAAAATTGTCGAGTTCATACACAAGTGTGTAGTAAGGTTGTAATGTTTTTCTGTCGTTTTATATTCGAGACATGTTCACGTCAACGCTTGACCTAATTTGACTTTTCTTATCGTAACTATGATAAAATTAGAGCAAAGAATAACCTGCTTTGAGCAAAAGTTATTGGAAACGCTAATACTCTTAGCAGGTTAAGATTAAAATAATTTAAAACATAAAAAAATATCTTAATATATACGACGACGACGAGATACTTAGCTAAAAATATTTTTAGCTAATTATCTCGTCGCGTTCTGTAGACAACTAAACACAAAAAAAGGTCTCCCAAACGGTTAAGAGCTTTTCTTACGCTCAGCTCAAGTAAGTTACGTGTGAAAGTTAAGCAGAGGAGTTGTTCAAGTGATTATTATTGTAGGAGGGAGTGCTGGCAGGTATAGATGATTATATGCTTATAGATTAGACTAGTACAGAAATATTAACTTATTTGAGCTATTATAAAATTCTAATTCAGACTCAAACTCGAACTCATTAAAATATATAAAAATACTAGATCTTTTTGACTTGATTGCAGATGGTAAAAAGTATAGGGAATGTTATTTAGCTTAAATTATATATACTAGCTTATGCCCGTGGCTTCGCTCACCTGGAAGAAGAGAATTTAGAGCAGAGGACGGTTCGAAAATAAAATTCATCTATTAAATTCTATCCTAATTCTAGATGGTAACCCGGCTTCACTCGGGTTAAATGTGATTCTTCTCATCAATATTTTACATAATGTTGGTAGATTATAGTAGTTACAGCTTTGATAAACGAAATCAAGATGGCCTCCGGTGTCAGTGACGTTTTGCTAGCGTCCAAAATGGCGACTGCGATTCGTCTGTCATCGTCATTAGAATTTAACAACATACTCGACGATCCGTATTTTGCGAATACATGTTGGCGATTGGAAATTCTTATGTTTTTGTTTTATTATTAAGGCGAAGTTTTAATCGAAATTATTAATATAGATTTACCTCTGTGAATGAAGGCTTCAGACAACGCAGTATTTGGACTCTTTACAAATAAAAGCTGCAAATAAAATATTATACTATAGATCAAATAGTATTAAGTTAAAAGCTAATTATTATTAAACATGTACTGTTCGAAACCACAGGTCTATACTTTATAAAATATGTATCATCTCAGTAAATAAAGAACTACTTCGATAGCCATAGCAATAACAATATTATCGAGCAGTCATCGCTTTAAATAAATAAATATTCTTAATTGATTCTTATCTTTCACAGATCCAAAAGATATCTACATAATGATTTTTCTCCTTTTGATGCAGCGAAGTGTGAAGTTGTAACGTTTTAAAACTATTATAATGATAATTATGCACTGCGACTACAAGGAACCAATTTAATATAAAATTAAACAATAACAGTGATCAAATTCAAACCTAATTGGTATTCGATATATATATTGATGGTAGGTAATAATTATATAGTAGTTAATTTGACTGCAGTTCATATACAGGCTAGCTTGACCAAAATAGTACATCCATCTCACAGAAGAGTGTTTTAAAGTAACTTTACCTTAGAGCCAACAAAAGTATTCCTCTCTCTCTGCCTCTCCATGTGCGGCGGTGATCACTTACTATCATGTGGACTGTCGGTCGGTCCGCCATTCTGTCAAATAAACACTAAGCATCTGAAAACTTAAACCAGAAACTTGATTACATCATTAACTGCACCGCACCCAGCATTTGCTGGGCAGTAATTTTAAATCGTTACATATAAATAGTTATTAATATATTTTGATTTTATTTTCCCCAATTCATTGTAATATTACTACAAATTTGTAGTTTCTTTACCCGTTGGATCAATATGAATAACAAATATGAGAAAAGTATTTTTTTATAGCTTCCTTCTTATTGAGTACACTCTCATTTAATAAACTATAACTATATTATATATATATACATTAACAAAAACTTAATGAATCTGAAAACATATCAATAAAATATTATCGAGCATTCTTCGCTTTAAATAAATAAATATTCTTAATTGATTCTTATCTTTCACAGATCCAAAGTATATTTAAAGTTGTAACTTGACAGTCTCTAGAAGCCATGGTGCTATCAGATAGTAGAAAATGAGGTAAACGATGCTTATTATACCCCTGAGTTATGAGATAAATAACAACGCCCAACTCCCTGCTTATTTCTTTATTCCCTGTCCATCCTGTTGCTAAGATTTGACACTGTAAAATAATGTGAAACTTTATAAAACCTACGAATACTATACAATTATACGAAACGAAATACCATTTACTTAGAGTCTATGTTTAATTATCTTTTTTAGTTCAGTCAGTTTCTGGACGAATGATTAAAATAAATATAATTTTTCATAACTTTCATATCAATCTAGAAAAAGAGTTACCAAGACATAAAATTGTCGAGTTCATACACAAGTGTGTAGTAACGTTGTAATGTTTTTCTGTCGTTTTATATTCGAGACATGTTCACGTCAACGCATGACCTAATTTGACTTTTCTTATCGTAACTATGATAAAATTAGAGCAAAGAATAACCTGCTTTGAGCAAAAGTCATTGGAAACGCTAATACTCTTAGCAGGTCTTTGTCTTTTTTTAGGGCTAAAACTAAAATTCTTAAAATAAATTTAATATATATATATATATAGAAGAAGTTCTGACTCACCGAGTCATTTAGCTCCTGTTCACCGTGATTTAGACAGAGCAGAGTTCAATTTATTGTACACGTAAGTTGTTAAAGATACGAGTACCTTACAATTATAACAATTTCAAACCGAAGCCTACCAAGAATCTATCGAGAAACTGATCTGAAACTAAGCTTAATCAATCAATTTTCTGGTACAAAATATAAAATATTACAGTACGTTCACGTTCACGGCTTCACTCATGTTTTAATTATAAAATTTATAACAAATCTTTTTTTTTTTTGTCTTATAATATTCTATTTCTAAAGACCAGTTTCTATATTAAAAATACAAAAGAATAACTGCTAACCGATTAACTCCAGCCTCTACTAATGACTCAACAAACCTCACATAGATTTATACTTTACGACATAAACAAGGGAAATGAGAATAACTTCTTAGAGATGGTACTCCCGAAGGAGTAAAATAGCAGTATCTACTCCTATTCAACTCCTTCTAACTAATCCTACTAACTTCTACTATTATACTAACTAATCTTAGTTAGTTTTTGTAAAAAACTACAACCGATATTATACTCTTTGACCTCAGGTTAAAAATAAAGAGAAGTGTTTTGTAGTTTATAGAAAATTAAGTCATAGATATTCTCTCTTACCAAGCTATTTTTAAAGACCATTTCTAGATATTTTTTTTATTTACATCTTAGACTAGACAGATTTCACATAGATTATAAAATCAAATGAATATCAAATATATTAAATTACCACTGACAAAAAGCATTACTTTTTATTTATTTATTTATGTACCTTCACGCCATATCCCTTGCGGGGTAGCCAGAGACGACGAAGCGCCAAACACTACGGTCTCTGCATACCTCTTTCACCTCGGCCACAGACATCAACCTCTTCATATATGCCCTCCGGGGGGTCCTCATGCTTTTTACGTGACCTTCCTCCGGTATCGTAGCTACTGTGTTTTCGAAGGTCACTCGAGGCCTCCCCCTGTCTCTCTTACCGCTCACTTTTCCCATATAAATCTTTTACCAATCTTTCATTACTCATTCGTTCAACGTGCCCAAACCACCTGAGCACGTTTTTCTTCATTCTAACCGTGACATCTTCGCTAGTACCTGCCATTCTGTGGATCTCTTCATTGCGTATTCGATCAGCTAGACTGACTCCGCATATTCTGCGAAGAGATCGCATCTCCACAGCATTCATCTTTCTTACATTCTTCTTCTGTGTTACCCACGTTTGGCTGCCGTATAACAGCGTCGGTAGCAAAACTGCATTGTGTACAGCCAAACGTGCAGCTATACTGACGTTTTGCCGTCTCAACAATGCAGTCAAAGCACCATTGACTCTGTTACCGGCAGCAACTATCCAAATACAAATTGAACAACCAAGCTGACATAGCGCAACCTTAACACCCGATTGGATGTCAAACCAGGGCGACATGCCAGCTCCTACTCGCACACAGGCTGAGTGATCTCGGTAAAGAGACCTTACAGCCTGTAGCAAGGGTCCGTTCACATTGTATCGGGGCGGTATCTCCAATAACTTCTTTCTCACAACCCTGTCAAACGCCTTTTCCAAATCCACAAAAGCACAGAAAACCTTTTGGTTTAGGACCAAAAACTTTTCCGTGATCATGCGGAGGGAAAATTTCTGATCTATACACTCTCTTACAGGTCTAAAACCTCCTTGGGCCTCCCACAATAGCCTTTCAGATCTCTCTTGCATTCTTCTCGCTAAAATTTTAGCATAAACTTTACCGCCCAAGCTAATCAAGCTGATGGCCCTATAGCTTGCACAGTCTATCTGTGAACCTTTGCCTTTATACAAAGGTACGATGACTGCACTTCGCCAATCGTCTGGGACCTCTCCCGATTTCCAGCATAAATTGCACAAAAACCAGAAAAAGTCCCAGACGCGTGGCCCACCATATTTGATCATCTCAGCAGTAACTTCATCTGCTTCCGCAGCCTTACCACATTTCAGACTTCGAATCACGTTCTCTACTTCTTCGAAACTGATTTCACCATCGGCTACATCTTGACTCAGCATTACGCTGGTAGTCAAGACCGAGGCGTCTTCACGTTCATACATTTCCTTATAAAATTCCGCCCACCGCTGCAAAACGTGTGCTTGCTCAGTTAAAATTTCACCGCTTTTCGAAAGCACCCCTTTCATTCTACAGGTTACCGAACAACCCCGGGAACCACTAACTTCTCGCCAGAAAAGCTTTGTGTTTTCCCGGAAGTTGTTCGTCAACCTTTCATCCCTTTCTCTCTCAGAATTTTCACGCTTCATCTTTATAAGTGCTTTCGTTTTGTGCTTTTGCAGCTTGTTCGCTCTTTTTCTTATCTCTCTCATACTCTTATCCTTACCAGAGGCTTTATAATCCAGCCATGCTTTCTTCTTTAACTCTACAGCGTCTTTCACTTCATCATCCCACCATTCATCGCGCTTTTTACTAAAACCTCTTTTCCTTTTACCACATACTTCTGTTGCTACTTTTACCATACCATTCCTAAGGTTCTGCCAGCATACTTCAACACTTTCATTTCCAGAATCACAGCTTTCAAGCTTCTTGGAAACCCTCTCTTGATATTCCTCTCTGATCGGTGGATCTTGAAGCTTCCAGCTTCTTATGCGATAATTCGACGCCAAGCTTGGACACGTCGTGCGGCTGCGCCAACCTGCGAACAAACCTCTTATTCTAGCAACGACTAGATAGTGGTCCGTTCCCAGATCAGCACCTCTGAACACTCGCGTGTCCATAACTTGACTTCGAATACGCTGGTCCACTAGGAATAAATCAATCATACTTCTTTCTTCCGCTCGCTCCCATGTGTACATGTGAATTTGTTTGTGATCAAACATCGTGTTTGCCACAAACAAATTTTTCTCCTTACAAAATTCCAAAATAAGCTTTCCAGCCTCATTTACCCTCTTATCACCATATTTGCCTAGCACGATTTCGTAACCACTTCGCGCGGTTCCAACCCATCCATTCATATCTCCACATACTATCAACTTTTCATTATCTCTGACACTACTTAGAACATCCCTGAAATTCTCCCAAAACTCCTCGAGCTCGCTCATTTGAGCTGAGGGTACTGGCGCATACATGGCTAACAGGAATACTCTTGTTATCTCCAGCTTAAAGCGAACCCAAAGAAGCCTCGGGTTAATCGCCTTGTATTCTACCATTGCATTAACCATTCGAGAGGACAAAATTACGCCTACACCTTGGCAACCTCGCTCACCCTCTGGAACCCCAGCCCAGAAAGCGACCCGGTTGCCAGGTAAATCGGTCGTATCATTGCCTTTTCGCTTGGTCTCAGACACATAAATAACATCCAGATCTTTGTCATCCATCACATCTAATAATTCATTCATCTTCTGTTCCATTCCTCCTCTTACATTCCACGTAGCTATTTGTACCTCCGTCCTCCACCTTCCGCCGTTCGGAATATGGCGTGTTGGTTGGCGGTTCCCAACGCCGTATTCGTTCATTCTATAATAAAATCATTAAAAATTGGTTATTACATAATTACAACATATCACAAAAAATATAATACTAAATTAAAATTAACATAAATTATAATTAAACAATAATACAAAAAAAAATACAATAATATTATGATTAGTAAAAAAAAAAGAAGAAATTAATATATTATATATATATAATTACAATTATAATATCGAAACAAAAATTTTTCACTCTGCTGTAAGTCTTTTGGAAAGCTTCTAAATTGCATCAGGACCGGGACTTAATGATTAAGCACTTGACACAATGTTTAAGCACATACTGCGGTGACTGCATTTGCTGAGATTTATTTATAATTAATAGTAACGGATGCTGTATGAATAAGGCTGTTACAGGTCTGGAATAAGCTTTTATTTGTCACTCCACCACGGAGTCTTTGATGCTGAACTGAATTGCCTCATCAAAAGTCTTTTCGCTTTGTTAACTTTTCGAATAAGGTTTAATATATTTTTGTATTGTAAAACACAGGAACACAGGAATTTTAGATAATTATAATTTAGATAAGCATTACAATATAAAATATTGCATATAATTTAAATACCTAATACACATAGGATATAATATTTGTATGTGTTATTATTATTTAGTGAGGGTCATTTGTCCCCTTCCTTCTTCCTCTTCATGTCACAAAATAAAAATTGTTTATTTACATAGTACTCGATATGCTTAATTAATAATTTTTTATATAATTTAATATGAGTAATTATTTACGACTTATTAATATTTTTTCTTGAATACGTAAAATTTCTCACGAGTAATACAAAATTCGCATTTAAACATGTAACAAACGTATAATATTTTGTTCATGAAATTATGTAGTAATAGGTCTTGTATATACATTATTGATTACTACATAATATAATAGGTCAATAAATTAAGTAGTTATTAATAAGATTTTGTCCAAGTTCTCTGGATGTGTTCAACAAATCCCCCGTAACAAATGCCTTTCTTATAAGAATTATTGGAAAATTAAATTTCCATGTGCATTTAAAATGTTTTCAAAGTAAATAAAACAATAGTTCTGAACGTATATCCTGTTAGAACAACGCGTACATATTTGCTATAAATTTTAAGTTTAAGTTAAGTTTTAATTAGTTGAGAAGTCTGAAAAATTATCTTTTTGTGGAGATTTCTTGAATATCAACATTAAAATATTGGATGTTTAAACATCATATTCTAATTTATTTATAACAAATTAAATAATTTTAGTAGGGCTTTAGATTTTAATAATAACTAAGATATCTTCGATTTAATAATTATTATAACCAGTTAATAACGTTCAAAAACTATATAAAGAAAAATTAACTAACAAGCGTGTGATTTTTTTTATACACGGTCGGATTCAGAGGAGAGCAGGCGGGGCTAAAGCACTAGGGCCTTCACAGGAGCCTCCCCTTTACTATTTGGAATAAAATTAATAAATAGGAGCCTCCACTCGATGCCCGAGAGCTTCCAGACTGCAAACTCGGGCTCTGGTTCTATATAATAATAATATTTATTTGGTATGAATTTTTCATTATTTATTACTTATTGTATTCATTTCGTCAAATTCATAAGATCATCATAAGATAACAATTGTTAAAGATTTTCCTCAACTGAAACGTGATTGAGCTAGTTTTGAATATATAAATCTTTTGGTTAGATATGTTTTTCTATACATTATATATGGTCTCCGATAATTAAAATTTTCTAATTAAATATTAGCAAATAAACCATCCAATATAACTTAATATTTGGGTGACGTACCAAATATTGAACACAGTTCTACTGTTATTATAACAATATACATTTATAATTTAATTCAATAATGAAGCTTTCATTATCATTCATATAACTGTCTACAGTTTTCTTCGAACTTAATAGAATACTCTTATCTGTACACATTTTTTATATACGTATTTTTCTGCTATAAATGATACTTTATAAATTAATTATCAAATTTCGAAGCAAAATTTTAAATACATTGATTTAATATGATTATAATATACAACAAAAAGAAAAAGATAGAGAGATAGATAAAAAGGGCAGATGGTTAGAAAGAGAGAGAGAGAAAGAGAGGAGAGCTCACAAAGATGGAGAAGGAGATTTAAGATTAATTTGTTTTTTTTTTTTAAAACAGCTACAATTTTAATACAATAATTGTTTTTACAATATGCATATTTCCTTTTATATTCCTCTATCGTCTATTTATTTTCTAAATCAGGAATCTTAATATATCGGCCATACCGTGCTCGAGCTAATATTTACAAAGGTAGTTCACTTTTGAAGTAGCAACAGTATTAGTACTTGTACGTGTTAAAATGATATTATCACTAATATTCGACTCTTCTGGGAGTCGTGAAGGAGATATTCTATACACACATTTTGTGTTTTTATACTAAATAAGGACGGCGTGTCTCGGGTAACTAGTGTATTAGGGTATTGAGTATTTTTACACAGTTGTTTTTATTTTATTTAAATTTTTATCTTAAGAATATTATTTAAGAATAGTTTATCCGATGTAGGTATTTTTTAAATACATTTTTTCGATTTATTTAAATATCAAATACTTTTCACTACTCTGATCTGATTGTTATAAGTAACATTGCTATTCTTTAAACTTTTTAAGGTGGCCGGAAGAGATGCCATAATAAATTATATATTTTGAAAACTTGTCTGTATTTAATCTTTTTAATTTTTTGGTTCCAAAAGAAATCCAAGTAGCGATTTATTCAAAATTCTCTCTTTTTGTGTATAAAGTGAAAAAACCTAAGAAACAATAAAGTAGAAAAAAATTAAGAAACAATAAAAATATGAAGCCGAATATAAATTAAGAAAAGAAAAAATAATTATTCAATAATTAGATATAATAACTAAATAAATTGTGCGTACCACATTATGTACATTCAAAGCTCCAAGGATTAATACAAGTGATTGAGGTAATCTTATTAAAACACCCGATTTCATATACAGACTATTTTAGTCAATTCAAGTGTCTCAATAAATGCACATTTAGGAAAAAAGATTTATATCAACTCTTAATTAAACTAATGCTTTGTCTATATTGAATTTACATTACAATACATTTCAATAATTTGTCTTTAGACGTTAGTGACTGACATGTGTTCCCAGCTACGGACACCGCGGAAATAGAAATAATGTTTTAAAATAATATAATCCGTCCATCGGGGCTTGGCCAAATAAATGATGTCTATTCTCATAGTGTTCTATTAATTGGGATTTAATATCAAATATGGTAAGCATTCAAGCTTTCAATTTCAAAGAAATATTAAGAAAAATCTATTCAAAACAAAAATATGTATATATTCTTTTGTTATAGGAATAGTGTATTTAAAAATCCTTCCCACATTAAAGAATAATCGTTCTAAAATAAACTAAGACTCCGTAAGTGACTCTCTGGATCATAGTAAGAATTGTCGCACGTAGGAATTGAACCCACAATCTTTGGTCCATCAGTCAGAGTCACTCTAACAGACTATAATAAATAATCTAATCTTTACATCCACACATATTAATCAAATTGAAGTGTCTGTTTGTTATTAGAAATTAACAGCTTTCCACTCAATGCGAAGTATAGACGGTAGCTCTTTATATGTCTGTCGGTTTGGTCCGGCCGGTAACCTCTGGAACGATTTTAACTGGACTTTTATTGTCGGATAGCTAATATTACAAGGAATAAGTTAGGCTGCTTTTATTTAAAAAACACATTCCTAGCGAACGAAGACTTGGACACAGCTAGTACATAATAAATTAGAATATTCTCATTAAGTATAAAAGGTGAAGATTATTGTTAAATATTTAAATAAATATTTTATAAAACGCGACAATAATGACATATATTTCAATTAACTTAAGGTTCACTGAAATGTATACTCTCAGTAGACATCTTCGGCTGTCGTCTGAATCGTTATCTGCTCTGTCGTTGTTCCATGTCAAATATTAGTTCTTAAATTTTGGGATACAGTATATCATAATAATCGTTAAAATTACAAAATGCATTGTATGTTCTCTTATTTCTCTCTCTCTCTCTCTCTCTCTTTGCTATCTTAGTGCATTAGATTTGGCATCTAACATATTCATATTCATATTCATATTTATTTGGTAATATTTTTGGTTTACAAAGTTCTTAAAATTATTTCCAAAAATATAAATTTGCCGGTTAGGGCGTCCCAAATCAGTCGTCAAAAATATTATTTATACATTACTATATTAATTAACATTCTCTGATAACACGTTAATAACAATATCAATTAAAATATTCAAATCATTATAATTAAACTAAAATGTAAAAAATGTAAAAAATAAATAAATAAAAAAAAGTAAAATACCGAAATCATAATAATAAATTTAAAATACGAGTGTCATTAAAATATTTGTATGTCAATATTATTCAAATTATCCTTTAAATATTCGTCATAACTATAATAAACCTTTGATGTCAACATTTGTTTAAAATCTTATTATAAAAAATAGTGTCCTTTTTAATTTCTTTAATTTGATTTGGTAACTTATTGTATGTCTTTATAGCCATACAATAACAACCTTTTTTTACTAAAGCCATCATTTTGTCACGAGGGTAATCTAAATGTTGTTTTCTACGACTGTTATATGTAGTTTTATTTAAGTGAAACAAGTGACGTTGTTTTCGTAAACATTAACATTTCTAGGATATAGATGGAAGGCATTGTCAATATTTTAAAATTTTCAAACCAAGGCCGGCAACTATCTGTAATTTTTATACCCGCTATTGCACGTATACATTTTTTTTGACAGATAAATATTTTTTGTGCATTTGTAGCATTTCCCCATAAAACAATACCGTATTTAATCCAGGCGTACGCATGAGCATAATACGCCGAAAGAGCAACATTTATGTTCGCCCCCTTTTTTATTTCTCTTAAACCGTAAATGAATTAATTTATTTTTAATTATGTCAATGTGTGAATTCCATGTCATATTACTATCTAAATCTATACCTAATAAATTAAAATTGTCAACAAGAGAAATGTCATTATTATTAAAATTAAACGTAAAATTCATTGCTGGTTTTTGATTTGGATAAAATTGTATTAATTTAGTTTTTGTAAAATTTATAATCAGACTGTGGTTGGATAATTTGTAATAATTTCTAGGCTGATATGTTTACTATTAAATGTTGCGAGGACCGCTAGTTTGTAAAACGATTTCGGAATACACCCATATTCGAGATTATCAGTGCACCTTATAAATAAAAGCTTAGATATATAGTAATTTCTTATTATATTTTTTTTATATATTGCAGTCAAATATTGTATTGTATTTTGGCTTCAAACGATATTAAAACTGGTGTTCCAGTAACAGGGGTGGCTTAACCTATAGTGCAGGGTGTGCAATGTTCACGCGCGCCGCCGTCTCAGGGGGCGCTGCGGCGCTCCCTGAGACGGCTAAGAGCATCATCTTTGACCATCATGGCAGGCCTAGGGGGTGCCAGGGTTACATTGCACACGGGCGCTACACGAGCTAGAGGCACCCTTGTACAGTATCTATCTTTTATATTACAAAAATATATTTTTATTTTCGAGAACAAAACAACTTCTTAATGTGTATTTAGTAATTACACCTCGGGTACCTATGTATAAATTGTACTGACAGTTATGTTTGGATTGGTAAAAGTTCATTGAACTTATTTCAAGTGTAACAAAGCTATATACTTTAATTAATAAATAGCGACCCGCCTCAGCTCAGCTCAAATGCAATTTCAAATGAATAATATAAAAAGCTCTCTTAGCAAAGAAATAAATCAGTATGCTTATTTTATGTCAGTCAGTTTGTACTGTAACTTTATAAAGTGCGAAATTGAAAAACTTCGTTGATTAAACCGACGTTATAGACATTAAAAATCAATAATTCATATTTAAGGCTTCCTTTTACGCTGTTGGAAAGTAGCCTAAAAACATTTTAATTTAGGTGCAGCATACAGGATGCATGGTGAAAGCTCTGTAGGGTGGCTTCAATTAGGCTGGAATAATTAGATTTTTCTCAAATTTCCAATATCGCGACCACCCGGGGGTTGTTTAAGCCACTTAGGTCTACGTTGATACAAAAAACAAAAACAAAAGTTCAACAAAAACACCTTATAACGTATAAATTAATAAGGATTTTTATTTAAATATTATAATAAATAAAGATTTATTTTAATATATTATTTGATAACTATTCGTTATTATTTTTAATAATTTCTAATTCTATTAATATTTTCTTCACTACTTATCTTATACTCGTCTCTCGCAGTCACAACAGTATCTGTATCGAGTTGAGAGTTGTATCTTTCTCCACGTTCCATATAATCCTCATAAGATTGTTGCGGAGTGCTGAGTGGGAGCACTCACAGACGTAATTGCTTCACTAACAAGGATACTGGGTAATTGTCGATGGTTTTTTATCAAAATAAAACACTCGACTTAACAATATGTTCTTTTGTATGGAATATTTATATTTGGTTATATTTTTTTTACTAACAAAGAACATCAACCATATTTTTAGCTCATTATAGGTAATAGGCAGACAACTAAGTACACACTCCTCAAGGAATTATTTGTATAAATACTATTTCATATATTTATAATTAATTAACAGTTCATTCTGTTCTTATCCGATGTCGCTGACAATAGTAAATCTTATTTATCCGGATGTTCTTTCCTTTTATACATATACGTACCATTAAGAAAATAAAAATTCGATTAATAATTTTAAAATGACAATAACGTCATGTTTATTATTTATTACTCGTGTCTCTTATTCGTTCGTTTGTATCGTTTATATAATCGATAATTTAATATATACATACTTTTAGTATAGGAGTGGACGTAATAACTGAGTCTAACTTTAAATTATTTATATTCAGGATATCGTATGAACTATTTGAGTGTATTATATATCTATTTCACGTGAGCATGCCAGATACATTTCATATACTATATCATATGATATCCACGCCCGCAGTTTCAAAGTTCTTTGTTACACATTTTATTGTCTTCAGGACTTTTAACATAGATCAAAATATTTCATCTCTGAAATATTTTGATTTTCATACAAACTCGTAGATTATTTAAATTAAAATAGAAAACATACTTCATTTTGTTAGCAAAAGATTAACTTATTTATTATTAAAAGTATAAATTTCAGTTTAGATCTTTACCTTTCGCAATTTCGTTGTAATACTTACAATCTATTTTAACCCAGAGGAGTAGAATTGGACAAAACAAGTGTACGTGATCTAAGACGAATAATCTAACTATTATTATAGGTATCTTTAACAAAATTAATTTATATTAAAATACCCCTTAAAATCCGCTTTTCGAAACCTTTAGAGAGATATATTAGAAGCTTTTCTTATTTGGTTCTTTTTGTTTATTAATTTTTTTTGCAAAATTCTAGTTATTGGTGAAGTCCTTTCTTTTCATCATCTGAAAAATAAACAAAAAACTCTTGTCCCAATAACGCACGTACATAAGTATTGATTTTTCTCCCCGTCCTCTGATTGGTTATTGAGAGTCGTGCGTCGTCGTATATTTTATTATCTTTTATATAATATGACGCTAAATGTATCGTTATTATTATATTATATTATTACCGCTGCTACATAATGTATGTAGGAGCGGTACTAGTTGCAATGATATACACATTTAAAACAGAAACATAAACCGAAAACTTAGATCATATATCGTAAGGTAAACGAGATTAAAATAAAAACATGGGAACGCCCGCTTGTAGTGAGCGTGTTGAGTCCCATTGACCTAGTTGCTCTGTCACTACCAGGAATAATATATATATTATATATACGTAGGTAGGTAAATGAAGTTATCACTACCGAGAATTATGAAAGCAAAAACTACCTCTAGGTTGTTCTTTTTAAATGCATTTAATATTTTTAAATTTTTATTGTTTCCTACCATGAACTTAGGATCCTATACTTCATAGAACCTGCTTAAATACTCTAACTTATTAATATTAAAGTGCCGGTGCTTAGGCTCCAGCTCCAGATAAACCCTTATAAAGTTTTCCCAGTTGAAGTGAGATTTCAAGTACACCAACTATCAATATATTACACTAAAGAGTACTGTAAATACAGGATAACATTTAATTTTTATAAAATAGTTTAATGTTAATACATTTTATTTAATTTTATTTATTTACCCTCCTAAAAAGATAAGAAGAAAAACAAGAAAGAAAAATATAAAAATAAAGTACGAAAGAAAATGAATGGAAAAATATATACAAAGATTAATTAAGATATGTAATTTCTTACATTGAAATGCAGAAGAAATAATAAAAGAAAAAGAAACGTAAATTAACCTTAATTAAAATACAGATATATTTAACGTCTCAACGCGTCTTTATTATCAGTCTGAAGTACCAGGAACTTAAAGACGCTGACGCGTCTGTTTCGGCACTCCGACCTTAAAGGCGTAGTCCCGGTCTCATGGAAGCGTGCCTTTGTCTATCCGATCCCTAAAAAAGGTGATAGTTCGAACCCAGCTAACTACAGACCTATCGCCATTAACTCTTTTCTCTCTTTTCTCCAAAGTTTTCTCCAAAGTAATGGAGAGCATAATCAATAGACAGCTCCTAACGTATCTCGAGGATCACCAGTTGGGCAATGACCGGCAATATGGCTTCCACCAAGGGCGATCGGCTGGTGATCTTCTGTTATATCTTACGCACCGTTGGGCAGCTACTATTGAAAGCAAGAGAGAGGGTATGGCAGTTAGTCTGGATATGACGAAAGCCTTCGATCCTGTATGGCACAAGGGGCTTCTTTCGAAGCTACCTTCCTATGTGCTTCCCGACAGTTTATGCAAGTGGATCACTAGCTTCCTCACTGGGCGGAGCATACAAGTCGTTCTCGACGGTTTTTGTTCGGACCCCAAGCCCGTGAACGCTGGTGTACCCTAAGGCTGCGTGCGATCCCCAATTCTGTTCCTCCTGCACATCAATGATATGTTGGATATTCCCAACATACATTGTTATGCGGATGACAGCACTGGGGATGCGGTATATTCCAGTCGTGCAGGTCTCTCTCGGGAAAACGTCGATGAGTGTCGAAAGAGACTTGTGTCTTCAATAGAGACCTCCCTGGCGATGTTCTCTAAGTGGAGTGAAACCACGTTCAGTTCAATCCTCTAAAGACACAGGTTTGCGCGTTTACCACTAAGAAAACCCTATTTGTCGCATCACCACTTTTCGAGAGCACTCCTCTTATTGCCTCGCCAAGTATCAGAATACTGGGTCTCGACATTTAGAGCGACTGTCAGTTTCGTGGTCATCTGGAGCCTTGCTCTCCAAGTTCTCTCTGTCTCAAGTTGGCCTCAATGAAATTGGGAGTGATCAATAGAGCGAGACAGTATTTCAAACCGGACCAAAGACTTGCGCTCTATAAGGCGCAGGTCCGGCCACACATGGAGTACTGTTCCCATCTCTGGTCCGGATCACCCCAATATCATCTTCTACCATTTGACCGCATACAGCGGAGAGTAGTTCGGATTGTCGGGGACCCAGTGCTCTGCGAACGGCTGGACTCTTTGGCATTACGGAGAGACGTTGCTTCTCTGTGCGTCTTCTACCGTATTTACAACGGGGAGTGTTCCGAAGAACTATTCGATCTGAAGCCTACCGCCGAATTTCATCACCGCACAGCTCGCCATCGCCTCCTTTACCATCCATACCACCTGGATGCGTGGCGATCCTCCACTGTGCGGTTTTCAAGGACTTTTTTCCCACGTTCCACTTGAATGTGGAATGAACTTCCTTCGGCGGTAATTCCAGATCGATACGACATGGGTACCTTCAAAGAAGGTATATATTCCTATTTCTAAGGCCGGCAACACTCTTGTGAATCCTCGGATGTTGCAAGAGTTCATGGGCGGCGGTAATCACATATCAACGGTGACCCGCAAGCTCGTTTGCCCTCCTCTAACATAAAAAAAAGACGCGAGCAGCTTCAGTGTAAGAGGATTACTAACATGTATGCTACTAACTAAAACTAAGTATTCGAAGCACTACACGGGTTTCAATGCAATAATTTTCTAACAATCAATCTGATAAGATGAAATACACGGAAATATCTTTCTAAATTTTTTATATAGATTAAACAATTAAAATATTTCAAATTAAATATTGTATAAGTAGTCGAGAGAGTATAATAAAAGGACAGTAAAATTGAAGGGAATATGACTCAGAAAATGTTTTTGATCAAATTATTTTCCTGCATTTCAAATAAAAATAGTCGCAAACTTTGTTAAGCCACGATTCCTTTCACAGGAAATATAATTACAGATAGAATACGAGTATTACTAAATAAAATTCATGTTGAACTTTAAAATAAAGAAGTTAAAATTTTTTTAAAAATAATTTTCGTTGTGAAGATATAAAGTTATCAAAAATTTTTAATAAAACTCTAAAATAAAAACACAATTTACTTCCTAAATTAATAACCTAATAGCTGATGATCACAGTTTTGCAATTAAGGATTGAAAATATAATCTGTCTTCTTGATTCCTCAGTGCCAATCTTTACATGTAGCACTAGTGCCTACGACTCCGTTCGCGCGATTTATTTGTTCAGTAGACAACGGAGTTATTAGTTTGAGACAATTCAACAAAAAATAATCTTAATATTTTTTATATTATTAGCCTGTAATAAACGTGGTACGTCACACTTTTCTTAATTGACATAACTTTTTTATTTGTAATTATTGAAAACCGCAATTAAATTTAAGCCGTTTCCGAGATTTGCGCCTACAAACGCAAAGATAAACAGACTCCCAGATTTCTATCAAATACCTATAGATAGATAGATTTCTAGCAAATATCTTCTACGTACAGACGGCGATAAGTTACATATTTATTATAAATATAAATGTAGGCAGCCCCATACGGTTTTGATCATAGTTCAATTACGAATTGTGGTTTGGATATTAATTTCGGCGACTGCTAACAATATGTTATGTATGTTGGTATCCCATATTTAAGTTGAAGTAATACTCGTATCTTTATGTATCGAGAACAATGCCATGCTGTAGTCAATTAAAATAAATGAAAATTATAAATATTTGTTACTCAAGACTAATGGGATTTTTTTATCAAAAGAAAAGTTTTCTCATTTATTTGCGACTATTAGTAATATATTTTTACATATGTATGTGTTAATCTTACGTTGTAAAAAACTATACTCTTGGTAACAGTCCAACGCATATAGTTTTCTCAGTTTTCCAAGAGATATTTTTCAGAGGTCATGATAGCTTATAAGAGGTTTAAGAGACAGATAGATCTCTACCAGACTTAAACAAGAGGTAGCTTTTAAAGGTTTACGAAAGACATCGAATATGAAATACATTTTTGATTTCGATGGAATTAAAGTAATCTATCTGTATATAATAAGTTGCAGCAACCGATTAAATAATATTATACTGTTACTTTAAATAAGTATTATTGATTATAATATTTGGACAACCTTGAGTTTTTTGTGGAAACATTTTTATCGATTCGTGGAAAATTGTTGAAAACGTTTTTAGAATAATCTTCTCCCTTTGTTTAAATAATATAAGAATAAACTATATTAATGTTATACAAAACATATGATATATAACTTATCTTTTAGTTATAAACTAACTAATGTTTGTAATCAAATAGTAATTTTAGCTGGAAGTGTGTGACTCGGCTCGTGTTAAATTAATAAACTACTTCACTGCTGCATCTGTGTACATATGTAGTGGTATTTAATAAATATCAACACTAAATCTTTATTTATTACTGTACACAGTACACTATAAAAACCTTGCAAGTTTAACCACATATGAATAACTAAATGTACGACAAACTCTTATAAATCGGATAGTCAGTCCAATAACGTTATTGTTAGTTTGGATGCGTTTTTAATGATTATACATTTCATTGTATACTAGAAAAGACTATTAGTCTGTTATCACTAAAAGACACAAGATAAGACTAGCGAGTGGATGTTTAACTGAGTACAGTTATCATACTACATTCTTTTGTTTGTAATATGATAACTGTACTCAGTTAAGCCACGTCTAATGAAATACCACCATATCATTAATATATGTACTATCTGTGGTGTCTTCGTAAAGTCATATATATGTTAGGCCCAAAGACCGAAAACGCTCAGTGGACGGAAAAAACGGCCACATCGCGTTCTGGCTGTCTTCAAATGCACAGAACGCGTTTTGGCTGCTATTAAACGCTCGCAACGCGTTCTGGTAATTGTCGAACGACCGGAACGCGTTTTGTCATTCGTCAAGCGCTCAGAACGCGATCTTAATGTTTGAGTCGTATTATGTGCCACTCTCTACATGCGTACTATAAGATTCAGTTCGTATTAATAAAAGTTTTGATTATTGTTCTACACACATAATGATCTTTTCAGTTAATTTTAAATAATTGAATCCTCTATGACTACAATTAAATACGAAGGACGTATGTTTTTCGAACTTTTTATTACATAAGAACATTACTTATTTTTACAAATACTGCTTGAATGACATTTCGAATTACACTTTACATTCAAATTTCGACAAGGGCATTTCTTATCAGTACAATATCGTTTACACTTACAATAAACAAAACCGTGTTTGCTTCCTGAAGATAGAGTTGAAGCTGATCGTAAAGAAATAGTTTTTTCCGCGGATACCTCACTTTCTTTAATCAATTTTTTCAATTGACATTGTTCACAGGTTGACAGGAACACATCGATGACTTCTCTGGTAATGTTGCAGTACTTTTTTCTTAGTTCAGCTTCCATAGCTACAAAAGAAAGAAATTATATATGTAACTATTGCTACGGAATTTAGATTTTCTTCCTCCCTACTCTAAATAGATATATTTCACTGGTAATAGGATATACGTAATAGCATGTATTTTTTCTCACCTCTAGTTCTCTTGTGACCAACGTCAATATGAGCTTTCTTCATTGCATCGTACAACTCACTAAAACTGCAATAGTATATAATCGGTGCACTGTCGGTGGATCGCTTCTTGATTAATTTTTCTTTCTCGTTCATTATCATGATGTCGTAACGTTTAAGCCGTCTATAGTCCTTTGAAGTCAAAGACTCCTTATTTTTGCGCGCATTTTGAGCAAGTTGAACTTCTTTTACAAGCGATTTATATTTTACCTCAGATAGCGACACAGATCTATCGTCACAATTATCAAAAATTGTTTTCACTTCATCGTAAAAAAAATCTTTCGCTGATATATCATTCATTTTAACGAAAGTTAAGCTTTTCAATTGAGTTTAATAAGTTGCTTGGTCAACGACAAACTGATCTTCTCCCTGCACTGACGAGAATTGTACTGATTTTTCATGGACTCAAGTTCGTTGTTATGTACCCAAAAACAATACCCCCGTTGGTATTATTCGATGTAATTAAATTGGAATATTTTCGAAAAGTTATCCCTAGACAATAGTACCATTTTGGAAATAATTGAAACAAAAGTTTGTAGTCATCGGTACGTGCATTGTTCTAAATTTGCTGAAAAGATCATACTAATTACAGAGGATCATAAAAGTAAAGGCTCTTTATTACGTAGTCAATAAAATGTTCTATTGAAATGATTAGAAAAGAAAAGTTGTACATTTCCAGTACCTAAAATTTATAACTGTTGCCAATAACGGTAAGTCTCTATTGTTCAAAATTAGTTGAAAAATCCCAAAATACGCACGCAATTGAACACAGGTAGAGAGAGCATATAAAACGACTCAAACATTAAGATCGCGTTCTGAGCGCTTGACGAATGACAAAACGCGTTCTGGCCGTTCGACAATTACCAGAACGCGTTGCGAGCGTTTAATAACAGCCAAAACGCGTTCTGCGCATTTGAAGACAGCCAGAACGCGATGTAGCCGTTTTTTCCGTCCACTGAGCGTTTTCGGTCTTCGGGCCTAACATATATATTATAACATCAAATGATTTTACAAAGGTGTCTACTCGATGAAACGTGAGCGAAAAATCCCTCTGAAATTTCGATTCGGAAACCAATAAAACAATCTGATGGCGGGTGGGTGGTATGGCGTGTGGGGTGTTGGGTGCGGGGTGGGTAGTATGGGGTGTGGGGTGAGGGGTGGAATATTTTTAGTTGATCAATGGTTTTTCAATGAAATTGTTTATGGAAATGATAAAAAATAAAGAGAAAAGTGAATTAAAAACTTATAAATGATATCTAAGCACTACGGGTGCGAGTACTTGCTTTTTATTGTAATAATTGTCGATTCCAGTGCGTGTAAAGGGCTGCTTTAATAAAGATATTTTTTATATAATTTCATTTTAATCTCAAAGAGATGACAGCTAAGTTATCTATTATTTTCTAATAGAATATAGTAGTAGACGGAGTACTAGCCGATAGCTAATATAAACAAACATAACATGTGTATTATATATTGTAGGTGCGTATTGTGAAAGTATCGTGTCTTGGCTTGTGACGCAATATCAATATCAATATCTTCTCAGCTCTTCTATCAGTATCGGCAATATGAATACGTATATTTTATCAATACTTTAAAACTGTATAAGAGTTAGTAGATTACATATTATAAATATATATTTTTATTTAAAAATTTTATTCTTAAGTCTAGTACTTTATAATAATGTCAAAAGAATCTATTCGAAAATAATAAGATACCAAATAAAATACTGCAACTTTACTTTTAGAATTTGCAACATTTACCGTACCGGGTGAAACGAGAATATATATATATATATAATACGAGTAGTTCTCCTACTTTTAAAACTTTCTCTGCCTCTTCATATGTCACAGGTTAAAGATATACTATTGGTTTTCAACAGTAAGTTTTGGAAAAAGGGTAACTTTTATCGCACTTGTTGATTTATTCACAAACATACAGGTACATATATATTTCTTTGGGTTTAAAATTCTGTTATGTCTCCCCCACTGAAGAGGTGATGGCCTGGGGTACTCGGGGATTGCTATTATAATTTTCGATGTTAATATTAATTATAATAAAAACTCTGAGTTCCTTATCAGTTCACATCTATAGAATATAGTTGACCGAACTAAACAGACGTCTACATAATTATTTAAGAACTATCTTTTTACTAACACTTATAAGGACGTAAATTACTCTCTCGAATATGTATATCATACACCTAAACCCTGTTAACAGATAAGGGTCTTAAGAATCTCTCGTGAATTCTTAAAAGTAAGGTGTCTTAAGATAGTGAAATCTTACAAATTAATTGAATTTCTATATAACGAGTAGAACTATATCACAAATATTTAATAAACGTTACTAGAAGATAATATATTTATTTATGAAACATAAATGAAGTCAAACTACAGTTGATATGATATTATTCTAGAATAACAAAGCTCTTATAAAATCGGCTAAAGAGGCTTTAAAAGATGTCCAATGTGTTTAAGCATAGCCAAGTATCCGATTTAACTGAATAAGTAGACATTAAATATGTTATCATGCATGAAATATTAGATCATAACATTTTAATAAACATTACATGTCTTTAAAGATGATTATTAAAAATATGATCAAAGTACAGACACCCTCGTATTAGTGTAATACAATCACTGACCAGTCCATTAGGATATAAAAACACCCATAATGAAATTAAAAAGAGATACCCTACACTCCATTAGGCACGCTGGGGCCTAATTGACTTTATGCAGTACCTAGATTTAAATCTATTTAGCCTGTAGGGTCGTCTGGGTGCGTCACAACATATCAAGCTTAAATATTCGGATTTTAAGCCTTTACCATTGTAATGTTTGTTATGAGTGATTCGGAACTAGCGGAGAATATTACAATGATTTGAAATCATGTTTTTTTTCCACTAAGTATCACTTAATGTCAGGAGAACATGAAATTAAATTGTTAAGTGGTTTATTTTTTTTCTTGTAGGCTCCTAAAATCTATAACATCGTAATTGATTTCTCCAAGATTTATTTTATATCACTTTAAAACTGTCAATGTCATCTGAGATATTCAGGTATTTATCTTATAATTGTTAAAAAATGTATACAAACCTTTTTTCAAAATGAACAAGAACAACATACGATGTGTACGATGGATTCATTACCAACATTCAGATAAATAGTAATGTCAAAGGGAATGGACATCGCCCCGAGGCTTACAGTTCAATAGGATATTCACAGCATTGATGTAAATTGACTTTGGCTTCACTCCGAATGCGTCCAAACCGGTTAGATATTAACAAAGCATTAATACTAAAAGGGTTCTGGGGCGAGTTATTCGTGTATATAGTTATCGCATGGAATTACTAAAGACTCGTAGGATACCAATGTAATACGACGAACCATTCATTACACTGTATTAATAAGTTTCCTCATCTGTGTTTTGTGGTGCATTCTATTACTTTTCCAGCTCTACGGATGTTATTTTATTTTTAATTCGAATATTGTTTGACACATCTTTTTTATTTTTTTGTTGCAATCAGACATTTTTCCACAATAATTATTATATCTTGTTCTTAGACTGTATCATTACACGTGCTAATAATCATTTTAAAAATCAAATATGTCATTTTTTTTTCAAATGAACCCCGGCGCTGATCCAAAGGGGTGAAAGGGGGGCAGTAATGAGTGCAATTGCAACTCCCCCGCTTGATGTAATAAGTTGATTTTCACTAGGATCCGCCATCGTGCGCTGCGGGAGTTGACCTGAACGCCCTCCCCTTCTTTAATGCTAACAAACTTAGCATATAATATTGCTTTATAACAGGCTAAGCAACTATAGGTTTAGAATCTCAACTGAAATGAAAATCAGTTCATCATCAATAAAATTATAGCCATATATCTGTCTTTTAAATGCATCTCAACTTTTTTAAATTTTTTTCTAGACTGAATTTTTTATTCTATTTTTTGCAGAACCATCTTTAGTTAAAGATCTAGTAATGTGCCAAATTATAAAAAAATGCATTTATAGGTTTTAAAATTACCGATGTCGTAAAACAGCAAAATGAACGGTTAAGAGCTTCGCTTACGCTCAGTTCAATTAATATATATTTTTAATAGTTATAATTTTTTTTTTTCATATTTAATGTCTTCAGTATGGATATTTGACAGCTACGGTATTATTTTAGTTTGTATTTATATAATTTTTAGTTCAAAGAACAAAATTTCTAGAAGATAAGTACCAGTTTAAAATTAATTACACAGGCACACAAAAAAAAAAAGTCATGAACCAGAGGGGAGACCCCATTATTCTTAGGTTTTTGGGATCACTCAAACCGAATATGACAATAAAAACTAATTTTAAATGCCAGTTTTCCCGCTAGCACCCCCTTACTACCTCTTAAGGGGTGAAAATTGAAATTTTTGTATAAAATCAAGATAGATGTCTATTTCTACGTTTTTTGGGATGCTGAAATCGAAAATGATAATTAAAAATAAATTCATGACCATTATCACCCCCTACCACCCCTTACGGGGGGTGAAAATTTAAATTTTTCTATAAAGTCAAGATAGATGTGTATTTCTACGTTTTTTAGGATGCTGGAACCGAAAATGACAACCAAAAGTGAATTTGATACCTCTTTTACTCAATACCACCCCATAACCTTCCCTAATGGGGGGTTTCAATTTTGTATAAAATCAAGATGTATGAAGAAATTTTAACGATTTACAGTAAGTGACATGTTTATCAAACTAGTTTGAGGTTACTCTCTCTCTCGCTCTTATATTAGAAATTCAAATGCTTTATCGATCAGAAGTATCTGATATATATTCATGATTTAATTCTACTCTAATCCTGATGGAACCTTGCATCTTGCTCCTCACTGTAGTCTTCTAAATTGTCAGGAAAATAGTCCCTTCTATTTTGGAGGTATAGAATTAGGTTCAGCATCTTTTAGTCTCCTAAATTTTCAGGAAAATAGTAACAATTCTATTTCGGAGGCATAGAATTATGTTCAGCATCTTTTAAGCGTTTTACAACACTGGATGGATAACAGTATAAGTAGTATTAAATAGAAAGCAAAAAAAAAAACAAAAAGTGAAAAAACTTGTGAAGAATAGGACAAAAATCATGATTCAGTCTTAAGGGTTGGTGAGGGGTGTTAATGGGTGATAGAGGTCTTAAATTTTATTTTTAGTAATCATTTTCGGTTCCAGCATCCTAAAAAACGTAGAAATACACATCTATCTTGATTTTATAGAAAAATTTAAATTTTCACCCCCTGTAAGGGGTGGTAAGGGGGTAATAGTGGTCATGAATTTATTTTTAGTTATCATTTTCGGTTCCAGCATCCCAAAAAACGTAGAAATATACATCTGTCTTGATTTTATAGAAAAATTGAAATTTTCACCCCCTGTAAGGGATGGTAGGGGGAGATAGAGGTCATGAATTTATTTTTAGTTATCATTTTCGGTTTCAGCATCCCAAAAAACGTAGAAATACACATCTATCTTGACTTTATAGAAAAATTTAAATTTTCACCCCCCGTAAGGGGTGGTAGGGGGTGATAGTGGTCATGAATTTATTTTTAATTATAATTTTCGGTTTCAGCATCCCAAAAAACGTAGAAATAGACATCTATCTTGATTTTATACAAAAATTTCAATTTTCACCCTTTAAGAGGTGTAGTAAGGGGGTGCTAGGGGGAAAACTGGCATTTAAAATTAGTTTTTATTGTCATATTCGGTTTGAGTGATCCCAAAAACCTAAGAATAATGGGGTCTCCCCTCTGGTTCATGACTTTTTTTTTTTTTGTGTGCCTGTGTTATTGGACTGGGATTATTAATGGTAAAATTATAGGCCCTTTTGAACTCCCAGGTAACTTAATAGGAGAAAGTTATCCAAATTTTCTTCAAAATGACTTACTCAATTCATTGGTAGACGTGCCCGAAGAGCTTCGCAACACATATTGGCTTCAAAATGCCGGCTGTTCAGCACACTATGCTGTTGCAGTACGTACATACTTGAACGCAAACTACCCTAATAGGTGGATAGACCGCCTGGGACCTATTCTATGGCCCTCAAGATCCCCGGATCTAAACCCTTTAGACTTTTTTTACTGGGGGTGTCTTAAGGAAGGGGTTTACCGGCAGCCAGTAACTTCATTAGAAGATCTACGAGACCGTGTTCAGGCTTCTGCAAACAAAATCAATGATCGACGTCACGCGCGATTTCTTCGAAGATCCTTTTTTCGTAGGTGGTGGTAGAGCCTAGCTGTAGTTATTTGACTGCAGCTCGTATTGGGCTGGCTCGACCGGGGAAGGACCACCCTCTCACAGAAGACCGACGTGTAGTAACCAAATTCATTTCAAGCCCAACCGCCTCCCCCCGCCAAACATGAAAGCGATGCCTGAAGAAAAAATACTCCAGGAGGGTACCGGCTCTGACAGAGCCGAGGAACCCCTCCCCTAGCAAAATCGGGGGAGCGATTCTCGGATTTTGCTCGGGCTTCCCGTCGTGTCTGGGGCGGGCAAAGTATCGCCTTTTATGTTTACTGAGGGCAAACGACGAGTCAAGGCAGCGGCACCCCGTCCTACTCTAAATGTGGACTTTTGCAACATCCGGGGACTTCATTCCAACTTAAACGCCGTCCATTACCATCTAGAGACGGCGCAGCCGGCCTTGTTGTTTTTGACGGAGTTGCAGATATCTCAACCTAGCGACACAGCGTACCTATAATACCCCGGGTATAAATTAGAACATAATTTTATACCACATGCCGGGGTATCTCTGTTCCTAAGGGAGGATATCTGCTACCGTCACCTTCAGGTTTTTGAAGGTCGGGATTTGTCTGTACGTACCGGACGTGGATAGCCTTCTTTGTGGGATCTTCTGCTAACTACACATCCCGGGAAATACCAAGTCACTGTCAAGGCTCCCTTAGGGTCCTCTGATCATTGCTTGGTACGGAGTGTAGTGCCCATTCAACGTCCGGCTAGCACAAGACCTGCGACTCGACGCGTTTGGCACTACAAGTCATCGGATTGGGATGGAATGCGGTCCTTTTTTTGCATCCTACCCATGGGGGCCGATTTGTTTCCCTTCCAGTGATCCTAGTTACTGCGCTGCGGCTGTAGCTGATGTGATACTTCAGGGCATGGAACTATTTGTACCAAGCTCTGTGGTACCACTTGGTGGCAGATCGCGGCCTTGGTTTGTTGCGTCTGTCAGGGCTGCAGCAGCTGGCAAACGGCAGGCTTATCACGCTTGGGCTAATACGTTAGCCACTAAGGATCCGAACTCTAGAGTTCTGAAGTGAAAATACACTCGTGCCTCCAGATTCTTCAAACGGAAAACTGCTAGTGCAAAGTTCAAGCATGTCGTCAAAATTGGGGATCAAAATCTCTCTCGGGAAAACTTCGACGAGTGCGAAAGAAACTTGTGTCTTCTATAAAGACCTCCCTGGGGATGGCCTCTGAGTGAGGTAAATTGAACCACGTTCAGTTCAATCCCCAGAAGACATACGTTTGAGCGTTTACCACTACGAAAACCCCATTTGTCGTATCACCGCTCTTCGAGAGCACTCTCCTCATTGCCTCGCCAAGTATCAGAATTCTGGGTTTTCAGAATTCGAGCGACTGTCAGTTTCGTGGTCATCTGGAGAGCAAGGCCAAGTTGGCCTCGATGAAATTGGGCGTGATCAATAGAGCGAGGCAGTATTTCAATCCTGGGCAAAGACTTGCGCTCTACAAAGCACAGGTCCGGCCACACCCATGTGTGTTCTCATCTCTGTACTGTTCTCATCTCTGGTCCGGATCACCCCAATATCAGCTTCTACCATTTGACCGCGTACAACGGAGAGCCGTTCGGATTGTCGGGAACCCGGTGCTCTGTGAAGGGCTGGACTCCTTGGCATTGCGTAGAGACGTTGCACTGTGTGGTTCTCAAGTACATTTTTTTCACGTACCACTCGAATGTAGAACGAATTCCCTTCGGTGGTATTTCCAGATCGTTACGACATGGGTACCTTCAAAAAAGGCGTTTACTCCCACCTCCTAGGCCGGCAACGCTCCTGTAAAACCTCGGATGTTGCTAGAGTTCATGGGCGGCGGTGATTCAAAATCATCTGTGACTCGCCAGCTCGTTTGCACACCTCCTCCATATAAAAAAAAAAGATGTAGGGCCTGTATCAGGATGGAGGGCAGACAATTTGAACAATTGCTCTTAATTAGTAATGTGTATGCAATAAATATCAATTAAAAATCATATTTTTTTGGGTTTATTGTATGTTTTTTTCAATTTTGCTAGTATTAAATAATTATCCCATTTTACACATTAATACCAATAGTTCAATATTTTGTCATTACAATAACGACATATTACATCTTTTTAGAAACGTCATTAACCAGGAATATTTTAAAGACATTGGTCACTGTTGCTTTCATTTTTTTTTACACCAGAGCTATTCAAATTTCCAAATCAAAAATATTTCTTCGGAAATTTTACAAAAAACAGTAGTTTAACATTATTTTTTGAAAAAACTACCACAATTAGCTATGTTATTTGATAGTTATTCACTGATACGGTTAATAATAAAAATTTAAGTATTAAATAATTATGATTTTAACTGATTTGACCTCGTTACGTGTAAAAATATGAAATCAGAGAAATAAAAATGATGTTTTTTTAAAGCGGCATTTTTCTAGCAGTAAGGGTTAACATTTTTTGATTTTTTTTTTGGGCTTGTCTTCACTTCTATTATTAGCCTTTCAGAGGTTATCCATTGTTTCCTGGACATCCATATTTCATATTTTTGTTTATAATAGTTTAGTAGTTTTTCTACTCATCTACAACTGTGAAGACGATGATTGTACATCTGCAATTTTGCTGACTGTCTTCCTATTAACAAGATTAAAAAAGTAAAGCAAGATATATAAGTAAATATTTCGTTTTGAGGTTCAATGAATCCAATTAGATCAATCATTTCGGCTTTTTCGACAGCCATTAAACAACTTTGAGTGTATTTTGTGAAACATGTAATTACCTACATATTATTGGCAGTTTCTGTCGGAGCAGATAACATTATGTGGTACATTGAAATTGTAGAGTAATTTCTATTTGGTTTAACTTGGTTTGTATTAACAAAAGTTTATCTCCGAGGATCTCTGCAAAATATACCTCTCATCCATAAGGATGACTGATAACTGACGAATCTTGAATCTACAATTAGATCCTTTCACGAAGCAGATATGCGTGCATAATGGATGTTTGAGAAGAAAGAGTCTCTCATTATATTTTTGCGCAGTCGGAACGTTAATAGAAACAGATAGCACTTTTTTTCGGCGTAGTGGACCAGTAGCAATAATTATACTAGAATATCGTAGAACAACTGTTCTAACTACTAATGTACTACTAGTGAGTATTATTCCGAAGTTTATCTGCTACAGCTTTCGGAGAGTTTTGTAGTGAGCGCCCAAGGAGCGGCGTCAGTGGGATTCTTTTCCAACAAGACAACGCGCTTGTTCACACAACTGCTTGAACCATCAACTATTTGACTTCTTTAACTAAACCTGAGCTATACAGATTTAGTTCCATGTGATTTCTTTCTATTTCGAGACCGTCTAAGAACTGCCCAATTATAATTACATGATTGTAACTCTTATACGGCTGACAAGTAACTATTATAATTGCTATTCATAGAGTGAGAGAAGAAACAGAGAGAGAGAGGGAGCCAAATGGTCAAAAGTACCTTTCTTTTCGGTACTTCCTTGTCCTCAATTTTTTGTTCATCATTAGGTACGTAAAACTCTTCACATGTAAAATTCCATTTTTGTTGATTCCCTGGGCATTACCAACCATTGTGGACTTGTGCTCGTTTATGACCAAATTACCAAAATTGTAATAAATATGCTAAAGTTTTATACCTAGATTTACCTCGGAAAAATTAAAAGTTCTTCATGACAGAAGAAATTTCATAATCGACTTCGTATTGAGCTTACTTTTTATAATCGGTTTAGTAGTTATTAAGCTGTTTTAGCTACAAACTAGTATACAAACAAACCACTTTCCTCTTTATAATATTCATAAAAGTTATTAAAATAGCATCTATTCTCATCTCTCTACAGACTAACATTTATTGTCATATTACAGAAGGGTAAAAAAAATCCATAGGACATTATATTAATAATACATTATTTGTTAATTTTATATCTACTTAATTACCGAGTATTTTTACAACAATTAAACAGCCAGATGAGCTCAATTTCGTTATAAACAGATTAATTGGAGACAAACATAAAATTAAGAATAATATAACCTTACCATATACAACTAGTCGTTCTGTGAACAGTAGACCTCAGTACGTTTTGGGATGAGACAATGTTTTAAGTGCCTTTTCCAAAAAGGAATAAGTATACCTATTAGTATACCTATGTACCGAACGAAATTTGGCTCCACCAAATAACAACGCAGTTATTCAACTGGAAAATTTTTGATAATTCGCTATGGCCGCCATTTTGGATTTTGAAATAACAAAAAAACACCTACGATTTCGGCAAACAATACTTAGACGAAAGTTCAGCCCGCTAGCTGCCGCAAAGTCCGTTTTTGTGGTACGGATCAGAAATCCGAAAAACGACTCGATATAAAAATTTAAATAATTCAAAGAACACACCTACCAATTTTCTTGATGATTGCATAAAAAATACGTCTGCTACGCCTAAACAAAAATTTAAGTCACCACCATTTTGGATGTTTCCTCCCAGTAAGAATAATGGCCGGACAAAAAAAAATAACTCAAAGAACATGATCACCAATTTTTGTAGCGATCCGATGAAAATTGCTCCTGCTACGCCAAAAATAAAACTAAAAAACGCCGCCATTTTGGATTTTTTCGCCCAATCAATCAAAAGGCTTGTCATACAAATTCAAATAATTCAAAGAATACGCCTGCCGACTTTCGTGACGATAGGATGAAAAAACGCCGGCTACGCTACGGAACACACGTACTGAAATACATACGGAAAAATAGCAGAATCGGCCTATCTAGTGGAAACGTAATCCTTCGGACAAATGCTTCACTACGCTCAGCATTCGTCCTTCGGTCAATTAATATGATGATTACTATTACATGTTAGAAATATTAAATAATAAACTCCAGCTGGTAAAGCCACGCAAAACTACGAAGAAAAGTATCCTATACACATTTGGGAGAGCGTAGTAACAGTTTATAGAGTGGAGGAGTGTAAAAAATATATTTAAACCGAGTCCATTTCTCGGAGGTGGCAAATTCGAGTCCTGGCCGCTTCCGTGAAATTTGTATACAACCATGTATGGCCATGTTAGTTAGTTAAACCTTAAATTAATATACAAAATATAGATGTATATATTTTTTATAAACCAGAAGTTTCTAAACATGTTTGTAGACAATTCGACATCGAACATGGTTAAAATTAAACTAGAAAAGCGTCTTACATGTAACTTATATTATTTCTTTTGTAGCAAGATGTATATTAATTTTTATATTTGAGTACAGTATTTCATTTTAACAGGACGTAGAATAACCTAAATGAGAGGTTAGGAATGTTGGTCCATGATGTAATTTATGGAAACTGATACAATTATTTACTATATTTAAATCCTAGTTGTTTGTAAGTTTCTATAAATTGCTTCTTTTTTCCTGCCTTTAATGTATATGTACAATTTTTCGTATTAACTTTTTATTAGTAGTTTATTTCTAATAAGAATATTATACTCGATATTAATTGTTTTTTGATAATTAAGTGTAAAGTGTAGTGTAATGTTACTGTTATATATTATAATTATGTTATAGTTTATTGAACAACTTGGTGGCACAGCTGTTCTTACCATATTTTATTTTTCTTACTTTATTAAACTGACTCTTCTTAACCACTTTTTTTGTGATTTTTACTTAAATAAATGCATTTCATAGAAGTTTTGGATACCTACTGCTTATTGTTTGACAAAACTAAATGTTTTAAAATACCGCCAATATCATAGGTAATGACGAAGCTGTCGACGTCAGTGTCAACAAATATTATCAAAATAATTTCTTTTCAAAATTATTTAGAGTTATATCATTACATTTAGATTTTTTTTCTAATCATTTATTATTTTATTAAAACTCAAGTCTTACGATTAAGTTGCATTTCACATTTATTTTAAAGTATTTCTATTTAAATGTTACTACAATCTGTTTAAAAGGGAGAAACAGACTTCATCTTTGTCTGTACTTTTTATGTTTATTTTTTTATCTGAACTTTTATTATATTTTCGTGACATTTACATTTAGATAATATAAAGACAGTAGTTTTATTATTATTTATGTCAATAACAATAAAACTACAGCCCTGTATTAAATTATTAGATAATAATAATACTTAGAAATAATAAGTTTGTTTTAATCCTTTTAAATATTATTTTTAAAAGCCAAATTGACAATGTGCGAGTCTTTTTTATTTTGTTCTTGTTTGTCATCTTTAACGTCATGTTAATAACTTAAATTGACAACATTTTAATGTTTCGTTGGTTATTCTATAACAATATAAATAACATACCTATATATTTTTTGATATAAACAAAATATAAAGGCCATTATATTAAAAAATATACTTAAGTAATTTACTTTCTTTCAAAATAAGATTTTAGCGCCCTTTTTATATAACTTTCCAATAGACAAAACCATATCGTTAAGAGAGTCAAGGTCATCGAGCCAATATTATCCGTCATAAAAAAAGAAGAAAGAAGAAATGGAAAACAGATAATAATAGTAAAATACATTAATAGTGAAATTAAGTCTTACCAAAACCCTGGAGCAGCTTCAATACAGCAAGTTTAATCGCGAAAAGAAGTATTATTTGTTTAATTTAATTAACTTATAAACAACAATTCAAATGTTCGAGTCACTTCAAATAACAAATCAAAATCACAATCATAATAAAACAGGATCGTGACAGTCGAGACCTCACGAGACGTGTTGTTTGATTGAAGTGAAATCCGCGACTGCAGGGTGCAGGGAAAAGAAAGAGGGAGGTCGGGAGGCTGGAGGGCGGATCCCTAGTGCATTAGATTTTCGCCCAATGGGGGAAAGGATGGGGGCGATTATTACACGTCTCCCATTTTGTCAAACTCTATAAATCTGATACACGTAAGCCAGTATTTGCCGTCGCTTGCATACATTTTGATTGAATGAATACTGAATTTATTTATTTGATGTTCTCTTAATTTCTATTTTATTTTTTACGTTATTAACTAGCCATCCTATAGTTTAATTTGAATTTTTATAAATATATTATTAATTTTAGTCTTATTAATTAATTTATTAAAATAATGATACTGTTTACAGTATTACATTATTATAAAAATGCTAATTTAAAGTATCAAGAATGCAGTCAGTCTGATACATTTTCATTTTAAATCACTGAATATTATTTATTCATTGTAATTGTAAGAGTTTTGTTATGAGGATTTTCATGAATTTTATTTGATTTAGTTTCTTTTATTTAATAGTATTTTATGATTTTAATTTAATTTATTTAGGTGTTTTGAATTTAGATTAATTTTAACTTTAAGAATCTTTATGAATTTTGTTCATTTTATATATTTTATTTCATTTTTCCGTATTCTTTGAGATTGTTGTGTTGAATGTACTAACATTAGTTACTTAAGCTAAAATGTTATTAACACATATAATATTTATGAATTATCTGAAATAAATTGATTTATTATTTATTATTGCTTTTATTAATAGTCGGTTGACTTAATTGAGCGAAGCGAGCGGTGCGCTCTATGTGAGACTTTTTGAATCCCATGTCCGGGGTTGGCATAAAAACGGCTTTACTGATCTTCATGAAATTTTGCATATTTATAGCGATGGTTATTGCAATGGTTTATAAAAGAAAGTGAAAAAAGGAGGAAGAATATTCACTAAAAAATGACAGTCCCATAGACTTTTTTTTTGATTGATTGATTTGATTATTCTATATTTTTTGTCTGTCTGTTTCAGCTTTGAACGCTGAATTGAAGATGGGTTACTCAATTTGCCGAACTTTACCGAGATTGCGAGCGCAGCGAGTCAAGATCGAGGTCCGGTTTGAATAATACATATATATATTATATTATATATAATATAATATATATATTTGTGATATTACATTGCTGGTACTGTTACAAACTTAGAAGGTGAATCAAAACAGTGTATTATAGAATAGTATATCTTAAAAAGATCTATAAAAAGTCCGCGAGTCTACTCATATATGTCTAACGCCTAAGAAAACCGGTAGTAACCATTTTTATCTTTTACATACTCTTTATTTAATCAATAAACGGTAGGTACATTATGATTCCTTATCTAATTAAATTAGTAAGAAATGTTGTGTTTTTAATTTAGATTAAAATTGTCATTCACAGCATGTCGTTATAATTAATACATAGGTATTAACAGATTTGCAGCGAACACTCGTGTTTAAGGAAACTCTCCAATTACGATTGCTATCTGTAAGTATGGATTTTGGGCTCTAAAATTTAACACATTTTCGATCGCTTTTGATCATTTGTACTAATTATCGTTTAAAGTTCCTAATCATTGTCATACTGCATTTATTTTTATTATTTATTTGATAAAAAACGTATATTACAATTTAAAGACACGTGCTTGGCTATTGGCTAAGAATATTATTTTAATTATCTGAACTGAACTTCATATTTTAATAAGACCGCAGTAACACTACAAAGACTACTATTTATTAAATATACATTGTCTTGTGTGTTATTATAATAAGTCTTAAGTTAACTTTTTATTGTACTGCTATAGGATATGTAATAATTCTAATTCTCCAGCAGTAGTAACATTCCCCTCACAAGTAGAGGATATTAATTAGACTACAATGCGATCCGACTACAATGGGTTAAAATGATATTACGAATAATATTCTTCTGGGAGTCGTGAAGAAGATATTCTATACACACATGTTGTGTTTTTACACTAAATAAGGACGGCGTGTCTCGGGTAACTAGTGTTGGTTATACTCGTATGTTTTTATTGAACTATTTTTATAAAGTATGTTTTTATTTATGTTTATTTATTTTTTTTATTTTAATAATATTATTTTAGAATCTCAGTATAAACGATTCAGTGTTAGTATAATGAATTATTTTAAGTGATCGTTTGTATATTCATGTTATTGTAAGTAATATTTTTAATACTGATTTTAAACACCTAGTAAAATTACGATTACCTTTTCTATATCAAATACTTTTCACTACTCTGATCTGATGGTTGTAAGAAACTTTTTAAAAACTATTAATGTTTTTTTTTAATCTTTGTAATTTTTTTAACCATTATAAGATGGTCGGAAAATATGCCATAATAAGTTATAAGTTTTCAAAAATATCATACTTGTATCAATTTAATATTTTTAATTTCTTATAAAAAAATTATAGTAAGTAGTAAAAAATAAGAAAAATATGACGCTGCATATAAATTAATAAAAAATAAATAGTTCTTCAATAATTAGATACAATAACTAAATAAATTGTGCGTACCACATTATGTACCTACACTCGGAGCTCCAAGGATTAATACAAGTGACTGAGGTAATCTTATTAAGCAGCCGATTTCCTATAAAGACGATTGTAGTCCATTCAAGTGTCTCAATAATGCACATTTAGGAATGAATTATTAATAGCAACTCTTAATTAAACTAACGCCCAGTCTATATTGAATTTTTAAACTCGCTATTACTATTACTATATTTTTGAAATGTTTAGTAATCTTCAATGATTTGTATTTATAAGTTAGTGACTGACCTGTGTTCCCAGCTGCGGAAGGCGCTGAAACAGAAATAATGTTTTAACATAATATAATCCGTCCGTCGGCGCGCGTCCAAATAAACCAAGCCTGTGTCTCTATTGAGAGGGATTCAATATCGAATATTGTATGAATTCAAGTTTTCAATTCCAATGGAACATTAAGACAAATCTGATCGAAATCATATTATATCTTTTTTGGTTATCGTAATAGTGTATATAAATGTGGGAGACATTAAAGAATTATTGCTCTATAAATATACCAAGACTGCAGTCTGTGGCTCATAGAACGTGTAGTGCCATGTGGGAATCGAACCCGGACTCTTTGGTTCATCAGTCAGAGTCACTTAACATTAATCTAACAGACGATAATAAATAATCTAATCTATACATATACATTAAATTGAAGAGAGATGAGAGATTCACAGTTTTACACTAAATGCGTATGGAAGTAGACGGTAGCTGTTTCTGTCGGTCTGCCTGTCTGGTTCGGCTAATCTCTGAAAATGCTCTCCCTGTTATTACAAGGACTAACTTGGGCTACTTTAATTTTAAAAAACATATTCCGCGCGAACGAATTCTTAGATATGGTAAGTATTTAATTAATTAATATCTTCTTAATGAGTATATAAAAGATAAAGATTATTGTTGAATATTTAAATAAATATTTTATCGGCTAAAATAATTTCTCGTCACTTTTTTTTCTTTACCTCAGAGGTTCAAGTCAAACTCCGTAAGTATGGGGTTCGTTTAAAATTCTATTATTTAACAATTTGTTACTATCTAATGTTATTGTAAAAATAGTAAAATGGAGATTTGAAATCTGAATATTTATTGTAACATCTAGAAAGAAATAAAGAGTGTTTGATTTGGAATAATAATAAATTAGGTTTTATTGAATCATAAATCGGAAAGAGATAAAATATAATAAACAACACTCCAGCAGTTATTTGATTCGAAAACCGAAATAAGAACGGGACCTGTGTAAGGAAACAAGTTTATCAAAAGGTACATTTTCTACTCGTCACATTTGATTACATTAAATAGATAGTTATGAAAATACAAGATTGGTTTGTATTGGGAGAGATAAAATATTTTTTTTATGTTTTCACCACAATTCTTACGTTTGTTAAAAAATAAAAAAACATAAAACAGTCGCAACTCGCAAGTTCGTTGCAAGTATCTTTTATTTTTGGTATTTTTATATATTTTTTTTATATTTATTATGTTTTCTTTTATTAAATTTAATAATTTATCTCCATTAGTAGCGTTTTACTATATTCTATAAAGTTTTAGTAGAATGTATAAGTATTTAATATTCTTTATTAAAAGTTTGTTTTTCTGAATTGTATTTCTTTATTTTTAAAACTACGACATTAGTATGCTCACCCAAATTTCAGAACACCTTCCGTTACATTTCAGCAACTTGTTGGGGCGAAAACCGAATTTAATCAAAACTTTTAAAGTCTCTTTCACTCATATTCAAGAACAATTGCAGGAAATAAGAAATAAAAAACTTAGTTACTGTTTAAACCACTTAAGAAGTAACTCAATCAGGACGTCAGTGTGTGAGTTAGAGGTTCTCGTTAGACGTGATCGCTTCACGAGGTGCATCCGGCGACTGCTGAGCCCGGGACCCCAGGAGCAGAGCGGGGTCGGGAGGCTGAGGGTGGCAAACATTTGCAAACCCCACCACCTCTCCCCAAATGCAACACATATTCACAAAAGGAAGGCCCGCCCTATTGCCTATTAAAGCAAATATAGGTTTAATTATTATCAACATTTAAATTAAGACTAATTATAAGACAGCGACGCACTAAAAATACGTTATTTAGAGTTTTACTTATCCAAGGTAACCTAAAAACTAGTATTAAATATAGTATGAAAAAATAATCAACACGGTAAGGACTCGTACCCTCGCCCTCTCGGTAATTATCCCGTAAATTACAGCTTAACACGGCTAAATGTGTTTATACAATATCAAACCCTAAATGTAGCTCATACTAAGATGAAACAATTAAAATAGGTATTTGAATATCTTCACATCATAAAGAGCGATGCAGTTCATTAAAATGGTTTCTGTTTAATTTTGACGTTATTTGATGATCAAGGGATGATAGGATGCTTATATTTTTTATTATGAATATAATATTGTTCAAAATAAATTACTATCACCGTATACGTTATAAGTTATTTAAAAACAGGCTATGCCAACTCTATTTATAGTGTGATATGACGATTATAGATAAGAATAGATGAAATGGATTCTACGTAAAATATTATATTTGCATACCTATTAAATGATATACATATTTTATGGGTTTAAAAATATAAATCTAAACTATTCTATATTCAATATATATAATACTATTTGAACAAATTCAAAATATCTTTATTAAAGTAAGCGTTTATGAGCGCTTTTGAATCGTCAATTACATTAAAAAGTTCTACCACCAGCTCGAAATGCCGCTCTGCAGAGAATAACAGGCCGGAAACTCAACAACTCTTCAAAAGAATTTGAAAAAACTGTAATGATATTGTTTTTGCTTCTTTATTGAGCTGAGCGTAAGCGAAGCTCTAAACCGTTTGGGACACCTTTTTTGTGTTTAGTTGTCGTCAGAATGCGACGAGATAATTAGCTAAAAATTTTCTCATGTAGGAGTATGTTTGAGCCGAACGGGGATGTTATAACGAAAACAGATCGAAAAAATATTTAGGCATTCAAAAGTTATCAAAAAAAAATCACTCCTGCATTAGACAATACATTAGAGCTGCCTTGCGCGTACGAGCAATGTGCTGAGCTAGAAGGTGGCAATTAGTCTTAATAAATCGATATTTCCTGTAGCTATTCAGATGAAAGGAGAGGGGCTTACCTAGCTTAGAAATTTGTGACAAATCGAATTACTCCGTCTCATCTCTCTCCAACCTACACCCTTATCAAAGTCGTATTTTAGGGAAGGGACTGCATTTTATAATACACCTATACCTCGCTTTGCTTCGATTCGTTTTGAGTTTTTTTAGATTTGCGCCGCTACTTAATTAGTACTAAGTTTCTCTGTGCCTCGTTAGATTTTTGATGTTGCGTTGTTTTGGGATCGAATTTTTTTTATTTTTTTTATTTTTTTTTCTAAAAGATAGCATCCCTTTAGTTCCTAATTTTTCCATGCCATCAAAGCTCGAGGATTCCCTTTCTAACTAAAAATCAACGCAATTTTAACACAGTTTTATTTTTACTTTGTTTTGCTAATTTTAAAGTTCAATGTCAATTAAGTAGCGTGTTGTGCTTTTATTAAAAGAGAATAAATAATTTTTACTTGTTATTTCTGGTTGCAAAAATAGGAAATATTTTTCCCATTTATTTACGGGCAGAGTTATATTATTCCTATTTTTTAAATGTTTACTTTGTTCAATTTTCTTTTTAAAAAGTAGTGTTTTCGTAACCCAGGAACATATCATCGATATTTACGTGGTTTGCTATAGAAAATCTTAATACACTTTGCGTCGTTTCAATTTCCGCCGTGTTTTTTTGAAACGTAACCACGAGGCAAAGTGAGGTATGGGTGTAAATAGAAATAATTCCAAAGTGTTTCAAAATCATACAAAATTAATATTTTTACATAGTGTAGCGATGGACAAGCGAAATATTTCCGTTAATAATTATGAACTCAAAGTTGAAAAAGTCACATGTTCGAGTCCTGATTGTGTTTAATTTATTATTATATTTAAATTTAAAATTCAAGTAATGAAGGAGTAACATGAGATGGACATTTTATTAATCTGATTAGCCATTTGTTAATTTGACAGTTGTATATATTATTGACAGTATAATCACGCTGGATTAGGAGGCGAAGATATTTTATCTTTTTATGTCAGTACGATTATATATTTAATTTAGGTAATGTTCCGATAATGATTTTGGCCTAATACAATATAACTCGTTTTTGGTCTAATACAATAAATGATAATCTCAATATAAAACTACTTTTAAGAAATAAAAGCACTGATTTGGTACAGTTTATTCTATTTAAGGTATAACCAGTGCCGGTTGTAGAGGAGGTGGGAGAGGGGGAGCAACTCGAACCAAGAGGGCGCCATGCTGTCAAACCGTTTTGATCCACAAAATAATTAATAAAAAAAAATTACCACAAAACAATAACCTTATAATTAATGATCTAAAGAAGGAATATATGTCATAATAGGGATAAAAGAATTCAAACCTCGGTAATTCGTACATTATTCCCCCTGCCGTCATACAGTGTGAACTAGTACGGAGGGAAGTCAATTTGACTATACTTAGACTCTGTTTTGCAACTTACCTACCATCTTTTATGTTTGACAAACCTTCATTTCTGTGCCTTACTTTATGGACCTTGTGCCTTTGATTGTTGTTCTTAATTTTTATACTTTTTACCTAATTTAGTCTACTATAGTTCTTAAGTCATTTTTTATTGTAATAGGTAAGTCTGTAAAACCTTTCCTGAATAAAGTTATTATTATTATTATTATTATCTTCTTGAGTTTATTAGAAAAAGATTTTAAAATATAAATTCTGTGTTGTCTGACAGTTTTAGTAGGTATACATTGACGATTTAAAGTGATGTAATTTATTAATTATTATAAATTATATTAAAATCAAATGTAATAGGTTAAAAAATAACGACAGTATGTAATCTTTATAATATTATTTCTTCGTACACTTGTAAATATTTTAATCTTAAATTTTTTTGTTGACTTTGAGATTCACTGACAATGTCGTCTCAAATTAAATGTATTATTATTGATAAGTAAATAATAAATATTATTATTAATATTCTTCTGTAGCAACAGAACACCTAAATATGAGATAAAATAATTTTTGGTAGGTACCATCTTTAAATATTTTATTTCCTACCTATTTTACGAACGCTACCTCGTATACTCGGATGGATGCAGTCGCAGGAAAAAGCTAGTACTAAATATTTCAAAAACCAGAAAGTCCATTTTTATATCCCTATTTGTAATAGTTTAATAATCTTAAACTTATATAATCCTATCCCAGTAAATACTACTTAATCTCTGAAATTAATTTATAACTGACTCAACTCAAGACTGGTTACAGTAATTACAATAATACTACTATTCTGAGGGAACTTTAACGGGTTCAAACTCAGCGGACGCACACCTCTGTACTTGATACCTTGTATCAATGATAGTATTAAGTATATATGTTATATTATGAAACATGTGCATATATATTGAACTTGTGTTATTGATGTACTTCTAAAAATAACTCCGAGCTGATCTGATTGGTCGGTGGAAGTGCGTCATCACACATATAGTCTCAGAGCTCGATGAGCAAAATACATCATTTTATTAATAATTTATTTTATTTCTTTTAAATGAGCTCTTTTTGTGAGTATGGGGTCAGTCGTTTCTGGTGTTCATCTTTATGTCGGCGACTTATCTTCTTATTCCACATCCTATGTAATGAGTCATCTAGATACTCATTACATATATATATATATATATATATATATATATATATATATATAAAATTTATATTTATATTGTTTTATTAGGATTATCAAATATATTTTAGTTTTCCCTAGGATGGAGGATGTAAGGATGTGTATCATAACTATTATGGTTAATCCAATTAGTGAAAATGAATATATAAACGCGTAGACAGCTCTTAGAGCATTAAAGGTTGTATAAGTGGTATAAGACGGCGGTCAGTAGATTGCGTGGTGCATGGGACTTCCCACTGACCTGGTTTCAGGTCATATACGGAATTTAAAGTACTTATTTTGAATAAAGGCTTATCATTGAAATTGAATTATTTTATTTCTTAACAGTGTTACTAAATTTTAGTATTTTGAATTTTAAAATATTTAATCACAAAAAAAACATTTTTATGTTTAAAGTTTGACAATTCTCGTAGCTTGTAAGGATAAACAGAATTTTTGATTTCAGAATCAAATATTTTTATTTACGAACGTGAAGTCGTCACGAACTTGAAATGCAAACGTAAACGTAACGAATATTCCCCTTCAGAAACAAAGGAAAAAAGACAGTAACAACAAATATGTACACATATATATATATATATATATACACAGCAGCGGCGTTAGGGTTACTGACATCCCGGACAAAAATATTTAGGCGCCCAGTTAAGGATATCGAGTATTTATTTTTTGCTGAACCAAATTATCTGACAGCTGAACATAATTGCGAATACGGCACATAGAGCACAGTATTGAGGGTACACAGCGCGGAAGGCAGAAGGCCGAGGCCCCAAACCTCAGCGCCCCCCAAATTTGGCGCTCAGGGCCGTCACCCCATCGCGCGCCCCCCTAACGCCGGCACTGTATATACAGATAACGCAATCCACGCAGACGCGCCCCACTAATCCTCCTATAGTATTAGAGTGCTATCTTTTGTCATGTGTGAGTGTTGTCGGTACACACTAATAACCTATGAGTGCACACGCACACTACAATGAATAGACTAATCAGGAGAGAGCGTCATGGTCGAGGTGAAAGATGCTCTGCTTCAATTTTATATTTTTTACCCAACTGAAAGGAAAGGGTTATGTTTTTTTTTATTTTTAGATATTTTATGTAATTATCAGTTATAAACGATAATATAACCATTTTTATAACGGGGGTAATTATAGACATAGTTGAAATACTTGAAAAAGGTTTATTGAAAGTTCAATAAACCTTTTTCAAGTATTTCATCTATCTCTATAATTACCTACATAATAATATACATAATTACATCTCAATAAAGTTATTGAGAAAAGAAAATTGTTATTCACTCGTTTCAGAAATATCTAACTCAGGGTCTGATGTATCACCGACATTTATAATAAAACTTAAATCAATATCAAAGTGTCTCATGTATTCGTCTTCTATTTTCTTTACGTGATCAAATGCGTCTTGCTTGGGACTGCAGGAACTGTCGCATCCATCTCCATAGTTATATTCGATTCCATAGCAGGTACTGTAATTTGCTTCATTGTGCTAGTATATTCCTTTCTTTTAATTAATTTAATTCTAGTCACTGTGCTTTCAGATACTCCAATAGCCTGTGCGGTTCTTCATCGCGCATCAGTGATTATTTCTGCATAATTTTTACTAGCTTCTTTTTTCATAAAATCATAAACTTTAGAAATATTTTCTCTTGCCTAAAATTGAAAAGTAAACATTAAATAGTTTTTTTTACTTTCCAAGATGAAATGAAGTCTTAGTAAAATTTTCTAATTTCAAACTTAAATTACTTTGCCTTTCTCGTGTGTTTTTAGTAACTACAAACTTCTAAACAATAAGTTGCATACTTTGCTTTTAACTATAACACGCCGATATATTCTCGACATTAAAAAAAATATAAAGTAGAGCAACTTTCGTGACGAGTCAACAAACTCCCCGTACCCCGCGATCCCCTCAACCAAAAATTGATTGGGCGCGTCTTCGTGGATTGCACTATCTATATTCCTGCTAACATTATAGAATATATATATATATATATATATATATATATATATATATATATATATATATATTGTGTTATATTTATGTTTGTGTATATATAGATATATATATATATATATATAAATATACACAAACACAAACAAAAGACAACGTATTTTCCCTGATTGTGTCCCGTGTCCTACTGAAATTCTTTTCATTCTTTGAAGGTAATTTACAAGAGTTCTTATATTGCCGGCAGATGCAAAACAAAATCTAAATGTTTTAGTAAACAATTTAACAAAAGCTATATTTTATAATTTAATTACTTTGAAATGAATTGAGTAATATAATTAACAAGTTTCGAATATAAATGTATTAAACTTATAAATTTATTACTTCAATTTGATATTGAAAAACGGACTGATTGAGTCAGATATTTTTCAATTAATATTCACCGTAAGAAATGGTATATATTAATAATTAGTTAAATTATAGGTCTGTGTACAACTAATAATAACCCGAGAGCAACAAGTGCTATTGTGGAGATATAAATATGACAAGTTAAATTATCTCAAGTATCGTGTTATCAGTCAATGGCATTTGTGTCAATACACTCAGGTACATAAGCGTGCTTTTTTAAATCTAACTTTAATTGAAAGAGGTTACTTAGTATTCAATTTTCGGTAAGTAGGTAAGTATTATAAGTAAGTATGGTAAGTATTATAAGTTTTTAACAAAAAAAATAAAGGATTTTAAAACTTATAACCAAAAGACAAAAAGTAATTTAAGCAATAATATAAAATATGAAACCATCAAAAGACTTACGTCTTAATATTACTTTAGAAATCTATAATAACTATACACGAAAGTGACATCATCAAATATATTTAAAAAATATCAACATTCCATTTAAGATGTTCGATCTTGTTATCCTCGAAGCTACATTCACACGACCAGACATTTTACACCAGATATATCAATGAAGAGTTACTTGTCTAATTGTATGTAAGTAAATGAACAGATCATCATGATCATCTTCGCTTTTACGATGCTTCAAAAAACACCTTTAGAACCAAACACGTGTGCGGGTGGAGGGGGGATGGGGGTGGACGTGTTTTTTAAACGAATGATGGGAGGAATGCACCTCCAATTTATTAAAAGATTAAATAAAAACAAGATACGAAAATTATCATTTTGCTGTTTAGATAAACAGGTAATAAACATCATTGTTTTAAGACCAGTGGGAGACAGTTAAGGTTATTTTGGGTGAGAGAAAAAAATATTAAGAAATAATACAGTTACAATATTGTATAGAGTTGTTATCTAACATCAGAAGTATACAAAATGACGATATTTTAAGTGAGAAATTGTAAATATTTCTGGAATCTACTAAGGAAGTTTATGAGAAGACTTGCTTATATAAAATTAAAAATTAATTATTTTCGGGGTTAATTACAGAAACATACACATAAAGTAAAAAGTACATAAAACGATTGTAAATTGAAATGTTATTAAAAATTAAATCAAATACATATATATTATAACTAAGAATTTAAAACTTATTAATAAATAACTAATGAGTGAGTGTAAATTAAAAAGCAAACGTAAATAAATAATGTCTTCTGTTTGAAATTAAGATCGTAATTTTTTGTATATTTCTGTGTATTCCTGGAACAATTTACTTTTTTTACAATTTACAACTTACTTTTATTTTAGTAGATATTGATAAAGAATGACTCATTTTACAATTTCCAATTAGGTGTGCTAAAAAATACTTCAAAATAAACAAATCGGAAAATTACATCAGAGAAAATATTGATATTTCTATCCCCTTCAAATGTCTGAGAACACGTCCCGCTGAACTATATTATTTTAGCAGACAGCAAAATGACATTAGGTATTTTTTACTCACTATACTTCAATATGGATTTTTAAATTTCAAGGGAGGAGCCTCATAGCGCCCGCCCACCCACCCGGTGACGCAGTAACAGCCACTCTGGCTAACTGCATTAACATTTCGCAAAAAAAATAATATGGTTTTAAACCCTTTATGAATACGTCTGAACCCTTTTAGTAGTATTAATGAAGTAGACTCGGGGACATTGGGTATAAAAGTTGAGGTCAATAAAATTTTCATTTTTATCAGATTATTCCAATACAATTAATGTAGTTATGTGGTTAATAGTATATAAATAGATGATTCAAACCAATCTCAGTTATCTTATTGGACCAGTTCTCTAAAGGATTATTCATTATATATTTATATTTAAAATGTATAAAGATATAACTTATCATTGTTTGTTACGACATAATTAACCGACTACTAAATAACTAACCTACTGAAAATTAATGCTCAATGAATATTTTTCCAAAGTATCGCCGGACACCGATATAAGTAAACAATTATCTTAAAATAAGTATTCTTATATATATTTGTATAGACAACAATTGCATTTTCAAGTTAAAATCGCGCTCCATTTGGTGTGGAGGGTCAAAATCGCTTTAATCTGTCCCTTATTATTCGACGACTCTCAATCTCAAGACTTGTGCATGAGTATATATTATTTGTAGATACAATATCTTCAACAATCATTGTAAATACTTGCACAATGCACAGATATGCATGTTATTACAACATAATGGAGAGATGATAGCGAACCTCAATCTGATCGGTCAATCTGATTTTGTCAATGTGATGTGTTTAACACGTGCTGTCACGTGGGGGGTGGGCGGGTGTTTGTGTCTGAAAGCGTTCTCTTGTACGCGTAATTAGTTTAAACTGGCCATCGAGGGCGGCGTGCGATTGTAATTATTAATAGATTTTCGTTAGTCAATATCGCTATGAGATTAATGAATATTTTTATATAAACACACATAAAGAGAAAGACAATTACACACACACATACAGATAAAGACGGTCAAATTTAAGAAACACCCAATGAACCTATATTGATATTTTACTTTAATTATGTTTTCTGGAAAACATATAGATTTACTTACATATTTGTTTACGATCTGTACAGATTGATATCTTGAGTAACCATTGCCAAAAACCGATCCCTGGATAATGTCTAAGAAGCCATCAGAGGCCAATCTAAATTACAGATTGTAGATAGGTTATTAATTTTGTCCATGAAACAGGTATTGTAAAGCGTTCATTATAACCAGAGTACTAATATAAATACGTCGCTGTCAGCTGTGAATGAACCGCGAAACAACGAGGTCGCATTTAAAATAACGTCCAAATAAATTATCATTGAAATCATTTTAATAAACTGCATCGCTCTTTATGATGTTAAAGATTCAATTTCCTATTTTAAATGTTTCATCTTAGTATGTACGCCATTTGTGTTTGATATTGTATAAACATGTATGCCGTGTTAAGCTGTAATTTACGGGATAAATATCGAGAGGTTGCGGGTTCGAGTCTTGTCCGTTTTGAATAATTTTTCATTCTAGATTTTTCGTCGTTTCGTTGGAAAAGTAAAAAATAAAAAGCAGTCTTAAATTAATTGTTGATAATAATTTAATATGTATTTGTTTTAATACACTTTATAATAAAATATTTATATATTTTTCATCTTTCATTAAAATGATTCTTTGTTTAGAGTAAAAAAAAAAAAAATCTAAAAATATTTAAAATTTTTCAAAGCGCACCTCCCTTTTGTTAATTACGCTTGCATTTGGGGAGAGGGGGTGGGGATTATCAGTATCTGCCACCCTCAGCCTCCCGATCTCGCTTGGTTCCGGGGGTCCCGGGTGCAGCAGTCGCCGGATGCACCTCATGAAGGGATCACGTCTAACGAGAACCTCTAACACAAGTGGCGATTGAGTTATTTCTTAAGTTGCTGTGAATAAGACTGAAAGAGACTTTAAAAGTTTTGATTAAATTCGGCTTCCGCGCCAACAAGTTGCTGAAATGTAGCGGAAGGTGTTCTGAAGTTCGGGTGAGTATATATTTTATAAAAACAGGAACATGTACGTTATTTTTTTTTATTTTTCGTAAAGTTATTTAACGGATTTCATTATCATACAAAAAATATTAAATCGAGAAAAATAAAAAGTAGCATAATAAAGCGAAATTCTTTTTAAACACTCTTCCATTAAACATTAAACACTCATCCGTCGGAATCTACGGATCGTACAGGCGTCGTACAGTCGTCGTACTGTCTGTCGTCTTACTGTCGTCGTCGTCTCACACTAATAAGAAAATATAAAATACGTCTTGGTAGATGAGAAAGAAATAAAAAATATTAATAATATGATTTTTTGAACAAAATTATGATGACTATTTTTTTTACCATAAAATACTATCGTTTAAACTAAGATATACTTTAACAGAAATATAATTTAAATTTGTGCATTTTGTATTGATTAAATAAGTAATAATAGAAAAAAGCAGTGAAGCGCTCTGAATTTCATCGTCAGGTCAAGTGAAGTGAACCAGTAACAAATACCTCGTTCGACAGGGTCGATCGTGTTAGGTAGATTCCCGTCACGCGAGTCTCGATATGCAATATTCGAAGGTAACAATGATTAGAATGAATGATTTACTTTAGTTGTGGGGGGGGGGGGTGGTCGGTTCGACAAAGAAAAATTAGCCAGCAGTATTCTACTAGTCATTACGAGTCTTATGAGGGGTCACTCGGCATATATTGGGTGAAGGGGGAACCACCACCCACCCCTATCTCCTAAACGGGGGGTCGCATCAAAACACTTTTCGTACAAAAAAGTTTCCTCTTTTAATTTGTTAATATTCTAAGATTTTTCCGACACCAAAATTTTGCCTTTTCTGTGACTTTTTTCGGTTTTTAACTTTCAACCGCCCCAGCCCCCCAACCCCTCGACCGATTTCCCCCGTTCAAGAACTTAACCTTCATTTTGTCCTTAAAAATGTGTATACCGAGTTTGAAAATCCTCCGTCAATATTTGCGACCTGTAGCGTGTCCCAAAGATTTACACTTTCGAGATGTTACGTTTGTCCTACTAATTTATTCTATTGACCTATGAAGTCAGATTTCGCCTACCATGAAATTGGACTGATGGATCATATATACAATATACATATATATATAGAGGGATATATAATTTTTTTTTTCGACGGATTCTCAATCTCCAGTTCATAAACGGCGTAGCGCCCCTACTCTGGGGTCTGGGTCCCGTCATCGCATCGATTACAATAGGTAGATTCATCTATGGAATCTACCTAAAACAATTTAAAAATATAGAAGTATATCAAATATCGCAGTTTTGAAAATAATGATAATACTTTGTAACAGAAACGTAGACTACTAAATGTATAAGAGTGTAATAAAGCGATATATGAATAAACATAAGGCGGTAATTATACAATAACAATAATAGATACTTGAGATTAGCGACTGCTTTTTTGATTTATTTTTTATCAGAAGTAAATTAAACACGTTACTCGGATCAAATAACTCATGGAATGATGTTAATTATACACCTATCCCCCGATTGACAAGGTAGATACGTTCCTGAAAAAAAACGTGTAAAACGAAAATTAAAAATTTTCATGTCAGAACCGTGTAAAGCTTGCAGAAAATGCATAATTTTGCTATTTAACAGTTGTAATTTTTTAAAATATTTTTAGGTGTACACAGAAATAAAAATAAAATGCATTCACAGGTTAAAATATGTAATATATTACGAAAACACTGTTTTTTTATTATCCTTCATCGCTGTCAGAAATTACTCTCATTCTTCGTTTATTCCAATTAAAATGTTTTAATTTTTTTATTTTAATTAAACCTACTTGGTAAATTGCCATCATTTCCCTCCCAAATTTTCCGCATTTTTCTTTCTGAATTTTACTTTATTCAAAGCCGTTAATTTTTAATAATCTAAATCATGCACTCACTTGTAATTTACGAATATGGCAAATTAAATCTTTATGAAACTGTGAAACTTTAATTCAAAATCCAATTTTCCGTAGATAATACTTTATTTTATGCGGAGAAATACAGACATAGTTTGAAAAACTCGTATTTCTTTCTAGATATTACAATAAATATCTAGATTTCAAATATCCATTTTACTCTCTTTACAAAAACATTAGACATGAATGAGTTGTTAAATAATATAATTTTAAACGATCCCCATAATTACAGAGTTGGATTTGAACCTCTGAAGTAAAAAAAAGAAGACGTCTACAACAAAAAAAAACAGAGAGTGAGAAAGAGAGAGAAATAACAGGTAAATTGAAATATATGTCATTATTATCACATTTTATAAAATTTTTATTTAAATATGTAACAATAATCCTCACCTTTTATATACTTACTGAGAATATTATGTATTATGTACTAGCTGTGTCCAATATTTCGTTCGCGGGGAATATGTTTTTTAAATAAAAGTAGCCTAGCTAGTCCTGTTAAAATCGGGCCAGTCGTTTAAGAGATTAGCCGAACCCGACAGACAGATAGAGCTACAAATTTTACTTTCATATTCATTTAGTGAAAAGCTGTTAATTTGAAATTACAAACAGACGCTTGAGTTTAATTTATTATGTATAGATGTATTGATTAGATCAGGGCTTCTTAAACTGTGGGTCGCGACCCCCAGGGGGGTCGCGAGACTACTGAAAGGGGCGTCGCAAAGATCTGATATTATGATCATTATAGGGAGGAGGGGGTCGTTTAAAATTTCCTAAGCTTGAAGGGGGTCGCTATATAAAAAAGTTTAAGAAGCCCTGTATTAGATTATATATTATCGTCTGTTAGACTAATGGTGAGTGACTCTGAATGATGAACCAACGGTTCTGGGTTCAATTTCCACATGTGACAATTTTTACTATGATCCACAAATTGCCGAGGCTTGGTATTTTTATAGATCAATTATTGTTTAATGTGGGAGGGTTTATATACATTGTCCAATAACTAGAAAATAAATATAATATTGTTCGAACACATTTGTCTTAATGTTCCACACGAGTTGAAAACTTGGACTCATACAATATTTCATATTGAATCCCTCTCAATAGAGACGTAGACAGCTTTTATTTAGACGCGCGCCGACGGATGTTTTTATTTTTTTGTGTCTCTGCTGTTAGCCCTACTGGCCATGACAGCGTCACCGGTGGAAGCCGACGGATTATATTATCCTAATACATTATTCCTGTTTCAGCGCTTTCCGTAGCTGGGAACACAGGTCAGTCACTAACATATAAATACAAGTCATCGAAAATATTTTGAAACAATCAAGATATTCCAAAAAAAGATTATAACAATAGCAGATTGAAATTTAAGTATAGATAAGGTTTAAGTTTAATTAAGAGTAGTTATAAATATTTTTTTTTGTAAATGTGTATTTATTTACTACTTGAGAAACTTGAATAGACTAAAATCGTCTTTATATGAAATCAGCTGTTTAATAAGACAACCTTACTTAGACGAATTGAATTAAATTAAACCTTGGAGCTCAAAATGTACGAAATGTGGTACGTACAAGTTATTTTGTTATGTCTACTTCTTATTAAAGAAATACATTTTCTTTTATACTACGTCATAATTTTATTGTTTCTTTTTTTTTTCTTTTTTATAGATATAGATTGATAATTTTGAATAAAACGCTACTATTATTTACTTTTCGAGCTAATCAAAAAGAATAAATTTAGAAAGTATGATATTTTTCACAACATATAATTTATTAAGTCAATATTAAAAACTGAAAAATAAACACTTAAAAGTGTGCTGACCTATCATAATTTGGATATTATTTTAATCTTTATTGTTGGGGCCCCTCTCCTGTGAAGACCCTAATGCGGTGCGGTAGCTCCGCCTGCCCTCCTCTAAATCCAGCTCTGTATACAACTAATAAAAAAGCACACGCTTGTTAGTTAACAATATATAATGACTGAATGTTATTAATAAGTGTTGAGAAATTGTATATAACAGGGAACATAATAGGGAATAGGGGTGACAATAAATTAATGTAGGTAATAGAATAGCTTTTGGCTTGAATTTGTGATTTGTTTTAAAATACTCTTATTAATGCGGTAAAAATAAATCTAAATAGGATCATAAAAGTAGTACTCTCATAAATATTTCATATTTAAATAATAAGTTGTCACACACTTCTTTTGTTTAGGCTATGAGTATTAGGTGTTCAATAAATACCAAATAACAATATACATATAACATTATTTAAACGTAATGGTTAATTTATATAATTGTTTTGAGCAAACATAAAACCGAAACTTAAACTACGAGTATTTATAGCAACTTTGTGGGCGTTGTTCTAACACGACATACGTTTAGAACTATTGTTTTGTTTACTTTGGAAACATTTAGTGTTAATTGTACTTTCTTTTTCATAAATCCTCACTAAAATGCGCTATTTATTTAGTGGAGCTTTCTGGAAAAATTTAAGGCCCCCCAAAACATTAAACATTTGTAGAACATATCCACAGAACATGGACACAAGATTATTAATAACTACTTAATTTATTGACCTATTATATTATGTACTAATAAATAATCTGTTTTACTACGAATTTTAAAATGATTATGTTATGTATTTAAGAAATACACATGTATTTATGTTATATGCAAGGTTTTATATTACAAAGCTTTTTGTCAGTGGTAATTAAATATATTTGATATTATAAGTCTAACAATTAAATAAAAAATATGGTCTAGAAATGGTGTCTTTAAAATAGTTTGGTAAAATACATCATTGTTTTAATGTATTTATGGTAAATCATTATTTGTTTATAACTTGTATGAGTTCTATGAGTTCCTCTCAGACTGTTGTTACACTGAGGTATTCTGAGATGTAGTTAACATTATCACTTATAGTAAGTATTAAGTGTAATCATATTAATCTTGTTGTAGTCGCTAATTGTGTTTAATATATACCTACCTATATAATAATTGTTACTGTTGTATAATTTAGATAAATTAGATCTAATTTAGATAATCGACAATCCGTGTTTGAAATCAATATTAGTATGTATTATTATATGTATCGAAATATTGTTAGAATATTTCAAAAGTGAATAAATAATTGTTCACCTTCCTTGTTTTTATTAAATATCTCATATTAAAATTCTATTAACACCATTGCATATCTTTTAACAATATGATAAAATGTTTAACTTAAAAAATATAACAGCACTAAGAAAAATGAAAATTTAATTAATATTAGTCTTTGTAGTGTTATTTCGGTCTTATTAAAGTATGAAGTTCAGTTCATGATAATTAAAATAATGTTCACCATATATGCAGAGTAGTTACTACTATCTCTTCTCAAGAATTGAGATATTATCATTATAACGGGCAAGTTTTCTATCAAATAACTGAGGCTAGTCTATTACTTTGGTCAAGATATACATAATACTTTATAGTCTCTATAGAAGTATATAATAATTTATAGTCTCTATAGAAGACACAAGTTTTTTTCGGCACTCGTCGACGTTTTCCCGAGAGAGACCTGCACGGCCGGAATATACCGCATTCCCAGTACTGTCATCCGCATAACAATGTATGTTGTAGATATCCAACATATCATTGATGTGCAGGAGGAACAGAGTAGGGGATAGCTCGCAGCCTTGGGGTACACCAGCGTTCACGGGCTTGGGGTCCGAGCAAAAACCGTCGAGAACGACCTGTATGCTCCGCCCACTGAGGAAGCTGGTGATCCACTTGCATAAACTCTCGGGAAGCCCATAGGAAGGTAGCTTCGAAAGAAGCCCCTTGTGCCATACACGGTCGAAGGCTTTCGCCATATCGAGACTAACTGCCAGACCCTCTCCCTTGCTTTCAATAACAGCTGCCCAACGGTGCGTAAGATATAAAAGAAGATCACCAGCCGATCGACCATGGCGAAAGCCATATTGCCGGTCATTGACCAACTGGTGATCCTCGAGGAAGGTTAGGAGCTGCTTATTGATGATACTCTCCATTACTTTGGAGAGAAAAGAGGTAATGGCGATAGGTCTGTAGTTAGCTGGGTCCGAGCTATCACCTTTTTTAGGGATCGGATGGACAAGGGCACGTTTCCATGAGACCGGGACTACGCCTTTAAGGTAGGAGTACCGAAATAGACGCGTTAGCACTGGTGTCAATTCAGGGGCACATGTTCGTAGTACCACTGAAGAGATACCATCTGGCCCACTCGACTTATGAACTTCCAAGGAAAGGAGGGCTTTTCGGATGAGTTTTTGCCGAAAACTATTTCCGGCATTAAGCTCGGGCACCGCGGGATGATAGGCGGTGTCTTCCCCTGGTCGTCCAAAGTCGAGTTTGAGGCAAAAAGAGTGCCCAAGAGATCGGCTTTCTCTTTTGCCGTTTAGGCCAAAGAGTCGTTCCCAGTGTGCAATGGCGGTAGGGATGGCTGACAAAAGTTTCCCAGAGTGGCTTTAGACAGCGCCCAGAACTTGCGCGTGCCAGGCGGGTACTTTGCCAGCTGATCCCCAATTTTGACGACATGCTTAAACTTTGCTCTAGCAATTTTCCGTTTGAAGAATCTGGAGGCACGATTATATTTCCTCTTCAGAACTCTAGAGTTCGGATCCTTAGTGACTAACGCATTAGCCCAAGCTTGATAAGCCTGCCGTTTGCCAGCTGCTGCAGCCCTGACAGACGCATCAAACCAAGGCCGCGATCTGCCACCAAGTGGTACCACAGAGCTTGGTACAAATAGTTCCATGCCCTGAAGTATCACATCAGCTACAGCCGCAGCGCAGTCACTAGGATCATTGGAAGAGAAAAAAATCGGCCCCCATGGGTAGGATGCAAAAAAGGACCGCATTCCATCCCAATCCGCTGACCTGTAGTGCCAAACGCGTCGAGTCGCAGGTCTTGTGCGAGCTGGGCGTTCAATGGGCACTACACTCCGTACCAAGCAATGATTAGAGGACCCTAAGGGAGCCTAGACAGTGACTTGGTACTTTCCGGGATGTGTAGTCAGCAGAAGATCCAACAAAGAGGGCATATGGCTGTCCACGTCCGGTAGACGAGTGTGCGTCTTTACCAGCTGGGACAGACCATTTGCCAGAGCAAAGTCTAACACAGATCTCCCCGCGTAGTCGGTGGCACGTGACCCTAGCCAATCGGCATGGTGCGCATTGAAGTCCCCGAGGACTACGACTTCGGCGGAGGGAATCTGTGAAAGCAGATCGTCAATCTTCGCCTGAACATGACCCAAGAGTTGAACCGTTTCTGCATTACCACTATGGGACCTGTAGAGGCAGGCGTAGACTCTAACATGGTCGTCCATGTCCACGCGCAGGCAGAGTACAGACAGGTCCCGACCTTCAAAAACCTGAAGGCGACGGTAGCAGATATCCTCCCTTACGAACACAGATACCCCGGCGTGTGGTATAAAATGGTGTTCTAGTTTATACCCGGGGTATGACAGGTACGCTGTGTCGCTAGGTTGAGATATCTGCGTCTCCGTCAGAAACAACAAGGCCGGCTGCGCCGACTCTAGGTGATAGTGGACGGCGTTCAAGTTGGAATGAAGTCCCCGGATGTTGCAAAAGTCCACATTTAGAGTGGGTCGGGGTGCCGCTGCGTTGACTCGTCGTTTGCCCTCAAAAAACACAAAAGGCGATAGTTTGCCCGCCCCAGATATGACGGGCAGCCCGAGCAAAATCCGAGAATCATTTCCCCGATTTTGCTCGGAGAGGGGGTCCCCGGCTTCATCAACGCCGGTATCCTCCTGGGGTATTTTTCTTTTCGGCATCGCTTTCATGTTTGGCGGGGGGGGGGGCGGGGGGCTCCCGGATTCTCTCACTCACCGACGGAACATAACCAAATGAGTTTGATTACTACACGTCGGTCGTGTGTGAGAGGGTGGTCCTTCCCCGGTCGAGCCAGCCTAATAGGAGCTGCAGTCAGTTAACTGCAGCTAGGCTCTACCACCTATTAGCTAATATACAATTAGCGGTAAAAACTTCTTTTAAAAGTAATCTCACAGAGCAAAAAAATAATCAAAATAAACTCATTATTAATTTGTGTAATCAAATTTATTTATATTGTATTATATTTAGATAGAAAGTAAATTACATAAGCAAATTTTTTAATAGTATTACGTTATATTTTGTTTATATCAAAAAATATATACGAGTATGTTATCTGTATTGTTTCAGAAAAACCACCGAAACATTAAAATGTGTTCAATTTCAGTCATTGTCACTGTCAAAATAACTGTCAGGATGACAAACAAGAACAAAATGGACTCGCACATTGTCAATTTGGCTTTTAAAAAAAATGTTAAAAAGGATTAAAACAAACATCATTTCTAAGTATTATTATTATCTAATACATTAACATAAATAATAATAAAACTACTGTCCTTATATTATCTGAATGTAAATGTAAAGGAAAATATAATAAAAAAGCAGATTTAAAAATAAAAAAGAATAGAGATATCAATATTGTAATGACATTTAAAAACATATACTTTAAAATAAATGTAAAATGCAACTTAACATTAAAATAATCCTAAGACTTCAGTTTTATTAAAATAATAAAAAGTTAGTAAAAAATGAAAAAGGCATAAAATCTTAAAACAAGAAAATGTAATTAATTTTAAAATTGCCAGTAATAAAAAATATCTGTAGATAATATAAGTTTAAATAATTTATAAAAGAAATCATTTTGATACTGTTCGTTGACACTGACGTTGACAGTTTCGTCGTTGTCTATGATATTGGCTTTTTTTAAACTAAATTGTCAAACAATAAGCAGTATCCAAGACTTTTATGAAATGCAATATAATTCAAACGTATGAGTTTATTACATTTCATTTGAATTTTTAATTTGTAATAATAATCTTATCTTTAAAATATTCTTATAATAATAACACAGGCACACAAAAAAAAAATATCATGAACCAGAGGGGAGACCCCATTATCCTTAGGCTTTTGGGATCGCTGAAACCAAATATGACAATAAAAACTAATTTTAAATGCCCGTTTTCCCGCTAGCACCCCCTTACTACCTCTTAAGGGGTGAAAATATAAATTTTTGTATAAAATCAAGATAGATGTGTATTTCTACGTTTTTTGGGATGCTGAAACCGAAAATGATAACTAAAAATTTATTCAAGACCTCCATAACCCATTAACACTTTCTTACTACCCCTTATGGGGGTGAAATTTTCCATTTTTGTATAAAATAAAGATGAATGTGTATTTCTATGTTTTTTGGTATGATGAAACCGAAAATGACAACCAAAAGTGAATTTGATACCTCTTTTACTCAATACCACCCCCTAACCACCTCTAACGGGGGGGTGGGGGTAGTTTCAATTTTGTATAAAATCAAGATGTATGAAGAAATTTTAACGATTTACGAAACGATTTACGAAAAATGAAAAAACTTGTTAAGAATAGGACAAAAATCACGATAGTCTTATCATCATAATAACAAATATATGCATATAATAAGGTTACCGTATACTTAATAATCATTTTTTCTCTCAGCATCTTGAAAAACATAGAAATTCACATCCATCTTGATTTTATATAAAAATTTAAATTTTCACCCCCCGTAAGGGTTGGTGAGGGATGTTAATGGCTGATAGAGGTCTTAAATTTATTTTTAGTAATCATTTTCGGTTCCAGCATCCTAAAAAATGTAGAAATACACATCTATCTTGATTTTATGGAAAAATTGAAATTTTCACCCCTTAAGAGGTAGTAAGGGGGAGCTAGCGGGAAAACGGGCATTTAAAATTAGTTTTTATTGTTATATTCGGTTTCAGCGATCCCACAAACGTAAGAATAATGGGGTCTCCCCTCTGGTTCATGATTATTTTTTTTTTTGTGTGCCTGTGTTATTGATCCTGAATACACATATTTTTGATCCTTTTTATAAATATATTGCTTTTAATTTAAATACATATACATTGTAACTCATAGTCTGTATGTTAATATCTTAAGCAAATTTAATACGAATTTAATTATTAAACTTTAAAAAACGCCGATTATTATATAATAATAAATATAATAGATATAAAAATAATTATAGTAAATAAAAATATGTACATAATAAGAAATTGGATGAATATTCAAGAGCAATAAACTATATCATAAGAAAAGCCAGCAGGCGTAATGTATATATAAAGTTATTACAACCGCCGAATAGTAGATTTAATATAGTCTGTAATAATTAGTGTTGTACGTTTTTAGTAATATAAATAGTGTTTTTGTTGGTTTTTAAAAAGTTGCTTATTAAAAAAAATGTAAATAAATCAATATAATACTCTCCGTTGTTAAATCCGGGCAATAAACGGTTATTAATTATTTTTTACGGTATTTCGAAAGATGCCTTCAATTTATTGAGATAACAAGCTATTTGGAAATTTTAAAATTTTTCAAACAATAAACTTTTCTATTCAACTAAAATCAATTCAATTTGTATTAAGATAAAGTTATAGCTTATTGGTTATTATAATTTTTTTTACATTAATCATTATTATCACTATTTTGTAGATTCGGATAGGAATAATCATACATCTGTCCTTATCCCAATTATTTGGGATCGGCAAGATATGTCAATCCCATTCAGCCTTTTCAGTGAGGTTGCTTCTTTTGCCATATGTCTTCTTCGGTCGCCCTCATCTATATTTAAAATTCGTAGGAACAATTGTTAATATAAAAATGCAAAAGAGGTCAACACGGGTATTCGAATATCTTCATAATATTCTATAGAAATAGCTTTTAACCGTGGCTTTACTCTAGTAGACTTTATACAAACAACTGCCCGTAATTTAATTATTTACCTACCTTTTAATAAATATGACATTTTTAATAAGTTATTTTATTGACGTCGCAATTAAACTATAAAAAGTTCAGTCAAATATGATGTTACTGACATAAATAAAAGTATACAGCTACTTGATGAAAGTATATTATAAATGAAAAGTTTGGAGAATTCACGAAAAAAAACATAATAAATCAACTTTGATGAGAAAAAATCAGAATGTTCAATAATGTATCGAATAAGTAAGTACCAACTTCAGTAAACAGATTGAAATTGAAAAAACATTGTCTCTTGTGGAGTTGTCAAAAAATGAAAAACTAAACATATGTATATTACTGTATTATATATATCTATATATATTTATTAATATTTCCCATTTACTCTCTGGAATCATATAATACAATATAATACGATTATAATTTACAGAAAAAGTAAAAGGTGGGTAAGTGTGGTCGCTTGCGATAGAGAATGTAAACCACGTGATTGGAAACGTTAGGGTATTCTAACAAAACAGACTTGTAAATGTAAACTAGGTAAGAAGAAATAAAAAAAAAATCCACTTTAGGATATTCACTTCTGTGCCACTTCAGTGCAGCACCATTTCTTTAAGAAGGATAACTCACCACCACCGCTGTAATATATACCGTCCTACGTATATTTATACATTATACTGATAATGATTTTCCTTTAGATGAGGAATTACAAAAAAAATTCTTGTACACAGTATATATTGAATATTTTTTTTCGAGCATCGCGTCATTTTAATTCATTGTAAGAGAGCATTAGAAAATCTAATTCATTAAACACTCGACGTGGTGAATGATAAAGTCTTGGTAATTCTCAAATGACGTGAGAAATAAATAACCCAATCATTGCATCTTAATATTTGGTTTTGCATTTTTTAATATCTTTTTTTGTTATTTCATTATGGCGTGGTTCGTTTAAAATGATTTTTTGATCGATTTAAAAAAATGTTTAGCTTCTGCAATGTTCCTAAAATAGAAACCATTTTTTTAATTGAAGGTTCTGTTTAATTAAAGCAGTTATTTGATATCGCTTCTGTGTTGCAAGATATGTTTCTCCTTATATTTATTATTATTTAAATAAAAAGTTTAAATAATGTACATGTAGAAGATAACGATATATAAGTAACTATGTCGGATCTCACAAATAAATCGTTCAGTTGAAGGTAGTAGATATGTTTAGAGATATAATAAACAAACAAAAAAATACTTGTTCAATAAATTATTACTAAATTGTAATCTTAAACGATAACGATAACATTACACTTTACACTTAATTATCAAAACACAATAAGCATCAAGTATGTTTTTATTATAAATAAACTACTAATAAAAAGTTAATACGAATTGTACATATACATTAAAAGCAGGAAAAAAGGACCAATTTATAAAAACTTACAAACAACTAGGATTAAAATGTAGTAAATAATTGTATCAGTTTCCATAAACCACATCATGGACCATCATTCCTAACCTCATTTAGGTTATTCTACGTTCTGGTAAAATGAATGTTGTATCTAAATATATTGTAAATATAATGTGCTATGGATTTTTTATTTATCCTTCTGTAATATGACTATAAATGTTAGTCTGTAGAGAGATGAGAATAGATGCTGTTTTAATAAATTTAATGAATATTATAAAGAGGAAAATGGTTTGTTTGTACACTAGTTTGTAACGACAACAGATTATTAACTACTGAACCGATTATAAAAATTAAACTCAATAACCATGAAGTCTTACAAAATTTCATCTGTCGAGAAAATTGTTAGTAAAATGAAAACTAGCCGAATAGCAAATCTTTATTTTTACCTTTTCAAAATATTTCCCTACCACTTCTATGAACTTATGCATTCGTGAATCAGCTTTTAAAACATTCAAAAAACGCCTCTTGCAATATATCAAAAATAGCCGTCGAAATTCTTAGACGGTCACGAAATAAAAAGAAATCACATGGAACTAAACCTGAACTATACGAAGGAAGTAAAATAGTTGATGGTTCTAGCAGCTGTGTGAACAAGCGCGTTGTCTTGGTGGAAAGGAACGCCGCTGTCGCCGCTCCTAGGCCGCTCACTACCCAACTTCCCGAAAGCTTGGAGCAGATAAACTTCACAATACCACTCACTAGTAGTTACTACACTAGTAGTTAGAACAATTGTTCTACGATCTTCTAATATAATTATTGCTACTGGCCCACTAAGCCGAAAAAAAATTCAATCTATTTAATAATTACTTAAATTAAAATGAAAACTAACACTTTTTGTTAAATGTACTAATGTTTTTTATAACTCTAATGTATAATTTACTTTAAATAAACAAAAAAAACCTCATACATCTTATAATCTTAAAGTTAATCAAATAAAATATCAACAACAACATTGCATTGAATTAAACAACAATAAAGCAGTAGAGTTAATAATAAAACTAATAAGAAAAGCGATTTGTTTTCCCTCGACGTTACTAACCTACCCTAACACGACCTACTTAGAAGGTCACGATCAAGGACAAGAGAGTTCGGCATAACAGGAAAATGACAAGGAAACTGGAGGATTAATTTAATATAATAATTGCTTATTTGAAACAAGATAATGGATGGAAGGTTTTATTGGACTCAGATATACAGTTTTCTGATATCCTATTAGTATTATTATAAAACTAAATTTAAGATATTTCACTTCAATGAACATTTTCATGTGTTATTTCATTATATCTTGATATTGTAATAATCTAATCTTGTATTAATTAATAATAATATATAATCCGAACTAACCATATCTATGCAAATATATCAAGCAAAATATATAAAAAAACACTATTATACACTTTTGTGAATACAAACCAAGTTAAACCAAATAGAAATTGCTCTACAATTTCAGTGAACCACATAATGTTATCTGCTCCGACAGAAACTTACAATAATATGCAGGTAATTAAATGTTTTACAAAATACACTCAAAGTTGTTTAATGGTTATTTACTACATATGAGTTATACTCATCCGGCTGTTCGTGATTTAATATTAAATCTATGTAATATAAACATGTACATATAAACTGAACTTTAAAGTTTATAAATATAAAATATGTTCATTATAAACTGTTAAATTATTAAAGAAGCATAATATATAATTCAATATATGGTTCTTTTCTTTATTTTTATCTGTCTGTCTATCAATTAAGACTCCTATCATGCTAAAATGACTAATGAGGGATTCTGATATCGTGTGAAGTTGCACCATCCTGCAGGAATCATGTTCTTTGGTTATAACAATTAAAGTTTTGCAACTCAGGCACCAACAAATTGTCTAATATCACATAACGCTCTGAATTCACCGTAACTGTGCATCCCTTTCATCTTAAAAAAAGTAAGGGCCGATAATCCCTTGCGCAGACATTGCGGCCCATACGGTCACTTCAGGTGAATGTAGGGGTTTCTGCGGTTTTTATTTTGAATTGGTTGTACTTCAGTAGTGGCAATTTTCTTTGGTAACGTGTCTATTAAGATGAAAATGAGCTTCATCTGAACACAAGATATTGGTAAACGTCAAAAAACTCTCAATCATCTGGTTTACGAATTCAAGCCACTGACCAGCATCCAGAGGCTTAAATCTTGCACCAACAGATTTTTTTAGAGGTAAAGGTTTAAATCTTTATACAAAATGTGGCATAATGACGTTCTGTGCACGTTTAAGGCCACAACTTTTTTGAATTGAATAGTTCAGATCGTCCCGAATAGACTGGGTGACACTGTCTACGTTGTCAATGGTTCTTGAAGGTTTTGGACACACGGATTTTGATTTTTCCACTCTTGAGAGAGTCTTTTTAATCTTCTTGGCCCATTTTGCAATGAGTCGAGTGCTTGGTGCATCATTACAGTCTAGTATAGGTCGAATGTTGCAGAATTTTCTTCGCGCTACAGTCGCCGAATTACCGTTTTTATAAAACTCGCGTACTCATAATGCACAATCCGTGCCCAAGAAACACTCCATAGAGACTAAATTCTCAAGAGTCAGACTACCGATTGACACACGTACCGCGCCCCTCCGAAATAATTGCGTTCACGAAATAACCAAAACAAATGTGAACTTTCTTTTTAAACACCTTGTATATAGGAAAGCGTTATAAGGTTAAACAAAATTTCTTCTTCTACTTATAATATTATTACATGCACAGCTAATCACAATAATATATTTACTTTACATTAATTTTAATCTTGAAATGAAGTAAAAAATAAAAGAAAAAAAAAAGCCGATAAAAAATATCTGAAATTTATAAAAACTAAGGGAACATATATTTATAAATAGGATTCTTAAATATTTATCGGAATTAGAATTCTAATTAGTTATTAGAAATAATGTATTAATTTTGTGTAACAACTTCCGTTACTAATGAAAGCTTAATAGACATAATAACAAAATAAAATTATATTTCGGTTTCTTGGATATAATATTTCTAGTTCAGTTTTTTACACTCCGCCTTCATACATATTTTCTTGCACGTTTTGGGTTGGCTGGTAGAAAATGCTTCAGCGTTACGCCCACTCTTTGTACCTTGTCGTGCAATAAAGAAATTAAAAAAATATGTAAACACTAATTTTAAATATTCTTAATATAGAAATATTATAAAATTCGATTTATGTATTAATTGTTTAGATAACATATTGATTAAATAATTTAAATAACTTGTTGAGAAAGTCAGATGAGTGCCTTCCTTTCATAATTCTTTCATAATATATTCTAAGTGCGGTTATTACGTACAAAGGCAAGGCAGCTCAGATTATACAATATATTTTTGTACAATATAGAGCGTAATAGATAGTTAGATAGATAGAACCTTTATTGTTCGTTACAATTTATTATCAAACATAAATATCTCCAAATCTAAACTATAACAAATTTGTATTAATAAACAAGTGATGTTTCGGTTTTATAACATATACGTAATTAATAACCTGACATGTGTGACAGCGTCAAAATGTATCAAATTCAACTGAAGTTACAAATTGATTAAAAATATTTAGTAAATATTTTAGTTAATTAATGTTATAATACACACGCTAACACGGAACACGCGATACAAAACAAACATGATATTTAAAACGTCTGTACAACGAAGTGCGAACGCACGGAAACCATTTTTGTCACTAAAAGCCTTGTAATCCGATCAATTGTTATTCAAATACCAATCAGGAAGAGAGAGTTTAGCTTGAAAGCACAAAGCTATATCCCAGAAAAGCTGTCGAAAAAGACGAAAAAAATGCAAATGGTTGATCTAATTGGATTTATTATAATATTTAGTTATTTATATGTATTTCTACTATATATTATTTATTAAAATTACTAAAGTCGAGCTTACTGCCAGGAAGACTGCAGCAAAATCTAAGATGTACAATCATCTCCTTAACAGTTGTAGATGAGAAGAAAAACTACTGAACTATTATAAACAAAAATATGTACAGTATGTATGTATAGTAGTAGTAGTATATGTATGAAATATAGATTATATAAATATAAAGATACTGCGGAGATGAGGTAAAGTTTTCTAACTTGACCATTGGAAGCGTCAAGGGAAGAAACCTTACCAATTAAAAAATATATATCAAATAATACATTTATATCCATTACAATTAAATATATATAATTTTGTATTGTATTTTAAAGCAGTCAACAAGTGTAACAGACACCCTCCTCCCTCTGTATCGGTCTGACGGCAGTGGGTCACGTTCAACAGACTCTAACAAATCTCTTAAATTTGATACGTAGGGTGCATTATTGATCGATTATTATTTTTTATATTTGTAACCATTTCAGCATTTGTATTCACTATATTAACTATACGTATATATTAAATGTACTAAGTAATATGATATAAGTTATAGATTATGTATGTTGATGAGATAAATATATAATTACATTAGCTGTTGTGACATCAACTTTCATATACATTCAGTGAAAAACTGGAATTACAAGCAGATACTTAAATTTTATTTATATGTATAGATTAAAATTATTTGTTCTCTATAGTTACAAAGTGTCCAAACTTTCATCACATTTTTATAGTATTTTGAGGCAGACATGTGTTATATTTATACAACACGTATTTTTAATACAAAATTATCCTCATAAATAAATACTTTCATTGTTTTACGCTATCTACTAGTAAGTAATTATAAATCTATTGAGTGTCCCTTAAATTACAATATTCCTAATTCACTAGACAGAGTTCATAAACCAGACCACCAAAGATATTTAATTTTCCCCCATTAAGCTTATTATTGATTCGAGTCCGCACAGCGCCTGTCTCCGATACTGTGAACGTATTTATAAATATTATCCTCTTTGAACTTTGTATCTTCAATACTTCCGTTGCCATGACATAACTCACTTATACGTGGTCCTTGCTTCACTTCAATTTAATTTCAAAACCATTTCACCTAAGTGGTTTCTGATACGATAAAAGATCGGAGAAGAAAAATATTGTTCCTAGATTTATTTATTTTTCACTTAATATGTGAATTCACAAAATAAATTAAAATTAGTGAAAAGTGAATTTTTCATCTTAAACATGCGCTTAGGGTCCTGAGATAAGGTTCCTGTATAAGTAATGTAGAATATAGAGGGCAAAGATTAGTCGGTTTTTTGGTAAATATTGTTGGATGTAAAAGGTGACTTATAGGTAATAGTTTGCTGATATATTAAATAACTAATTAATATATGAGACACATTAAATATTAAACTATTTTTAAATAAAAACAACAATTATTTGGTTCTCATTTAACTTTACCTGATGTATCTTAGGGGTAGTTTACCCTTTCTCATATTTTTATTGTTACTTTAAGGTACTCTATTGCGTAATGTAATACTAAATATTGAAAAAAACATTCAAACAATCAAAAACGGTAATTAATAAGCCATTAAAAGTCCGAAGGTTTCGTGCCACTTCACCATTGAACCTACGATGTGACACCGTTCAATTAGTGTTACATCACATAAGTGTATTACATGACTGATTAACAAACACTTTCACTTTAATGAAGATGCAACAATAAATATTGTTTTTGATAAAGAATATAAGTAATAAGTAAAGAACAAAGAGTTGAAATCCTGGGTATAAGAAGGTTGCACAATACCGTACAAATGATAGAGACAAGAAAAATATATTTATTCTGTTGCGTATTTACTACTTTCTCAATCTATTTTAAATAGATTGCTGAGTTATTCAAAGTAAACTTAAAGAAATTCTGTCTCAATAAAGATTTTAGTTTGTTTGAACATTATAATTAAATGTGGTATTTTTTATAAATGATATCGCTTTAAAATTTTTCAAAAAAGTTCAAACCTCATATATTATAAACGTTAAATTATGTTTAACCACAACAAGAGACGAAGCCTCTTAGCATTCCATGGATTCACCGTGCGGGTGCCGGGCCCATCGGAAAATATGACAATAAAAACAAAAACACTTCTGAAGTTTCCACTTCGTATTTATAAATTCGATTCATTCACGCGAATTGCGTTTGCGGCAGTCAGAAGATTGAAAAAAAACCGAATAATTATTAATTATTTATTAATTATAATTACAATAATTATCTTTAAATAAGGACTGCTTTAATCGAAGTGGGAATAAAGGGTGATCAAATAAAATTACAATTAATAAAGTAAAATTAAAACAATTAGAGATTTGACCATTTTATGTTCCTTAAATTTCCATATCCATACTAAAATAATATAGCACCTACCAAACACCCATACTTAATACCTGAGTTACGAAAAATAAGTATATATACATAAATAAAATTCAAATACTTCTTACATCAAGCGGGGGAGTTGTAATTGCACTCATTACTACCACCCCTCCCACCCTTTGGATCAGCGCCGGGGATAAATTGTTAAAAATAAATTACATATTTGATAAATAAAATGATGCAGTCTAAAGACAAGATACAAAATAAATTATTGTGGAAAAATGTCTGTTAGGATTGATGCTTTGATTAATATCAAACAGGTTTGGATGCATTCGGAGTGAAGCCAAAGTCAATTTACATCAATGCTGTGTACAGCCTATTGAATTGTAATTCTCGAGGCGATATCCATTCACTTTGACATTACCATTAACCTGAATGTTGGTAAGGGATAGTACACATTTATATACTCGTTGTTCTCGTGTCATTTTGAAAAAAGGTTTGTATATATATAGATAGATATATATATATATATATATTTAACAATTATAAAATAAAAACCTTAATATCTCAGATGACATTGACAGTTATGAAACTGATGTAATATAAATCTTAGAGAAATCAATTACGATGTTATAGATTTTAAATGCCTAAAAAAAACCTCTCAATTATTTAATTTCATGTTTTCTTGACTTAGCGGAAAAAATTCATGATTTCAAATCGATATAATAATGAAAGAAGTTAGTTATGGAAACTAATATAAAACGAAATATAACACTGACGGCTTCCCTTAGCTCCAATTCACCCATAAACACTGAACAACAATGCAAACATTGCATTACAATCGTAGGTGCTTAAAATCCGAATATTTAAGCTTGATATGTTGTGACGCACCCTGACGACCCTATAGACTAAATATATTTAAACCTAGGTCCTGCACAAAGGCAATTACGCCCCAGCGTGTCAAATGGAGAGTAGGGCATCTGTTTTTAAATTCATTATGGATGTTTTCCTATCCTAATGGACTGGTGACTGATTGTATTACACCAATACGAGGGTGTCTGTACTTTGACCATATTTTTAATAACCGTCTAAAATAAAGACATGGAAAGTTTATTAAAAATGGTATGACCTATTAATTATTGATAACATATTGAATGTCAATTATATAAATTCTAACTTGAAATATTTAGAAACATTATTTTTTTTATTATAACACTAAGAACATATTCAAAGTCAGTTTATGTTTCGTTTAGTATCATAGAATGATACCACATATATCTGTAACTTAGTAAATCTTTTCATATTAACAATGGGAACTGATTGTCCAAGTCAATGTACATGTCCTGAAAAATTAATGAATGTTTGCTCCTCGCTTGACTGCATTATACCTGAAAGTATTCAGTGCAGTATATTCCACTCAATTTGGACAGCACTTTGAAAAATGTATTAGGGATTTCGTCCTATTCAGTTAAATTGGATACTTACTGGATCTTCTAAGGACTCTTTAACACGAACCGATTTTACAAGAGCTTTGTTATTCTAGAATAATATCATTTTAAGTGTATTGTACATTTATGTTTGATAAATAAATATATTCTCTTCTAACATTTATTAAATGTTTGTGAAATAGTCCTACTCGTTATATAGAAATTCAATTAATTTGTAAGATCTCACTTTCTTAAGACACCTTACTTTTAAGAATTCACGAGAGGCTTATGTGTATGATATAAATATTCAAGAGAGGAAGTAATTTACTTCCTTATAAGAGTTAGTAAGACGATAGTTCTTAAATAATTATGTAAACGTCTGTTTAGTTCGGTCAACTATATTCTATAGACGTGAACTAATAAGGAACTCGGAGTTTTTATTATAATTAATATTAACATCGAAAATTATAATAGCAATCCCCGAGTACCCCAGTATTAAAGTATTGATAAAATATACGTATTCATATTATTGAATAATTAGATATCTCTGAAAGAAGAGCTGGAAAGATTTAGATATTGCGTCACAAACCAAGACACGATACTTTCACAATAAGCACCTACAATAAATAATACACATGTTATGTTTGTTTATATTAGCTATCGGCTACCCCGTCTACTATAAAGTATATTAACTTCTACTTAACCGTCATCTCTCAGTTTACAATAATATTATAGATAAAATATCAATTAAATTTATTAAAGTAGTCATTTACACACACTCGAATCGACAAATATTACAATAAAAAGCAAGTACTCGCACACAAATCATCAATATCCACAGCATTGAACAACTAAACATATTTCACCTCTCACCCCCACCCCCCACACTCCACACCCCATACCACCCACCCGCCATCACACTGTTTTATTGGCCTCCGACAGAATTGGAATTTCGGATGGATTTTTCGCTCACGATTCGTAAAGTCATATACATATAATAACATAAAATGTATTACATAGACGACATGCATATATAGTACATATATGATATGGTGGTATATCATTAAATTTGGCATAAATCAGTACAAGGATATCACATTACAAGCCAAAGGATCTATTTCACTAAATACTGATACACCTTAATGAGAGGAATATCTCGGGTGAATTAATATTGAATTTAGCTTTGACTGGATTTCGTCTCTGAATGTATGTATCTCCAATCTCTTTTACACGTAACATATTTCATAGAATGATTAACATGTATCTATCTGAATTAATAGAATAGTAATTTCCTTGTGAATTTCCACTCAACTCATATATGCTTCAATTTAATTGAATAACTCCTGAAGCAGGTTAGCTTAATTATAAGTTTGCAGCGTATTTCATTAAAAATATATAATTAAATACATAACGTTGTTTCGTTTCATAAAGTAATCATTTTTTTATAATGAAACTACAAAAAGGAGTTTTATTTGAATTATAACTCTGAACTAATATTATTAAAAAAGACGTAAGTTTTTTTTGAGGGATTCAATCTACGTAGAGGCTACTTCGTAGGTAGTATTTTTCATCGCAGCCTTTAAGCATCCATTCGCTAGTCTTATCTTGTGTCTTTAATCGATAACAGACAGTCTTTTCTAGGGTATAATGAAATGTATAATAATTAAAAAGACATAGGAACTAAAATATAACCTTATTGGACTGACTATTTGATTTATAAGAGTTTGTCGTACCGGTACTTATTATTATTTGGTTAAACTTTCAAGATATCTATAGTGTATTGTGTAGAGTAAAAAATAAAGATTTAGTGTTGATATTTATTAAATACCACTATATATATATATATATATATATATATATATATATAGACAGATGTAGCAGTGAAGTAGTTTGTTAATTTAACACGAGCCGAGTCAGACACTTCCAGCTCTTATTCAAACTAAAATTATTATTTACATTAGTTAGTTTATAACTAAAAGATAAGTTATATATTTTATGTTTTGTATAACATTTATATACTTTATTCTTATATTATTTTAACAAAGGGAGAAGATATTTATATTCTAAAAATGTATTCAAATATTATATTTAGTACTTTAATAATACTTATTTAAAGACACATAATATTCTTATTTAATCGGTTGCTGTAACTTATTAAATACAAATAGATTCCTTTGATTCCATCGAAATCAAAAATATTTGATATCTTTCATAATTATGACTTTAAAAGCTACCTCTTGTTTAAGTCCGATAGAGATCTATCTATGTCTGTCTATAATATCTGTCTGTGAAACCTCTTTTAAGTTATCATGACCTGTGAAAAATATCTCTTGGAAAACTGAGAAAACTATATGCGTTGTACTCTTGACAAGAGTATCGTTTTTTACAATGTAAGATTAACACATAGGAGTATGTAAGACTTATATGACTAATAATCTCAAATAAATGAGAAAACTTTTCTTTTGATAAAAAACCCATTGGGCTTGTCTTGAGCAACAATTATTTATAATTATCAATTATTTTAATTGACCACAGAATGGCATTGTTCTCGATAGATAAAGATAATACTTCAACTTAAACACCGCCTGTTCAAATTAAAACTAATATGGGAGACCAACATACATAACATATTGTTAGCAGTCGCCGAAATTAATATCCAAACCACAATTCGTAATTGAACTATGATCAAAACCGTATGGGGCTGCTTACATTTATACATATAATAAATATGTAACTTATCGCCGTCTGTACGTAGAAGATATTTGCTAGAAATCTCTCCTGGGAATCTGTTTATCTATGCGTTTGTGGGCGCTAATCTCGGAAACGGCTTAAATTTAACGGTTACGGTTACGGTTTTCAAGAATTACAAATCAAATTACAAATAAAAAAGTTATGTCAATTAAGAAAAGTGTGACGTACTACGTTTGTTTCAGGCTCTATATAAATATTATTAATATTTTTTTTTTGTTAAATTGCCACAAACTAGCAATTCCGTTGTCTGCTGAACAAATATATAACGCGAACGAAGTCCTATGCACTGTTATTAATATTTTAGAGTTTTATTAAAAAATTTAAACTATATATCATCACAACGATCATTATTTTTTTATAAATTTTAACATCGTTATTTTAAAGGTCAACATGAATTTTATTTAGTAATATTCTACCTGTAATTATATTTCCTGTGACTGGAATCGCGGCTCAACGAAGTTTGCGAGGATTTTTATTTAAAATGCAGGGAAATAATTTGATTAAAATCATTTTCTGGCTCATTTTCCCTTCAATTTACTTTCCTTTTACTATACTCTCTCGACTACTTATAAAATATTTAATCTGAAATATTTTAAATGTTTAATCTATATAGACAATTTTGAAAGACATATCCGTATATTTCAACTTATCAGATTGATTGTTAGAAAATTATTGCATTGAAACCCGTGTAGTGCTTCGAATACTTCCTTTTATTTAGTTACATACATGTTAGTAATGCTCTTGCACTGAAACTAATCGTTTCTGTAGGTTCCTCGTACTTGAGACTGATAATAAAGATCCGTTGAGACGTTAAATACACCTGTATTTTATTTAAGGTTCATTTACGTTTGATGTTTATTTTTGTTCTGTTTTCTTTTATTATTTCTGCTGAATTTAAATGTAAGAAATAAAATCTTAGTATATCTTTTATCATTCATTTTCTGTCGTACTTTATTTTTATATTTCTTTCTTCTTTAGCTTTTTAGGAGGGTAAATAAAGATAAAAATAAATTAGACGTTACAATAAAAATGTATTTAAATTAAAGTACTTCATAAAAATTAAATGTTATCCTGTATGTACAGTACTCTTTAGTATATGTATAGTGTAGTTTAGTATAATATGTAGATAGTTGGTGTACTTGAGAGCTCACTTGAACTTGGAAAACTTTATGGAGCTGAAACCTAAGTACCGGAGTAATATAGTTTGTAAACTAATATTTGCTGCACTCAGACTCACGTTCTGGATTGCATTTCATTGTTATGTAATATGATGAGATTCTAGAAACGTTTTCTAATTTGGAATAATATTATTACTTCATCTGACTTTACTTGATATTTAGGTAAAGTTCTATGTATAAAATTTTGTCTTTAATTTTTAATAAGTATAAATTAATATTTTTTTAATATCAGTGTCATTGAAAAATAAGATTGTATGTATGATTGTGTGTCAGTGATATTCATATCAATAATCTTTTGACATCTTTTCTGTTAAGATAGCAATCAATCAGAGCCGAATAAAGCCGAATAAGTTAGTTAGTTGAGCTGAGCGCAAGCGAAGCTCTTAACCGTTTGGGAGAGTTTTTGGCGTTTAGTTGTCTCCAGAATGCGACGAGTTACTTAGCTAAAAATTTTCTCATGTATGTTTGAGCCGAACGCGGATGTTATAGCGAAAACAGATCGAAAAAATGTTTAGCCATTCAAAAGTTATCAAGAAAAGAAGAAAGGAGAGGGGCCTAGCTCAACACCCGCCGCGCACGTTTGGCGGATCCTAGTTAGTTCTTGTACAAATAGCTTTTCAAGAAATCGGATGTAAATGTATGGAGCTTTGAAGCGCGATGTGTCGCACACCGCAATTTACACATCCTCAAGGGATCCTTATGAGATCTCTCAACGCCTCCAATCCGCAGCCGACTCCCTCGGGAACTGGTTTCGGAAATGGAGGATTGAGGTGAACCCGGAGAAGAGCACCGCGGTACTCTTTGAACGGTCACGATCCACAAGGGGCCCGGAGATTAAACTCTTTGACAAACCGATTCCTTGGAAAAACAAGGCCAAGTACCTAGGAGTGACGCTGGACAAACAGCTAGTATTCACTTCACATATCGAGGACGTTCGCAACAGAGCGGCCTTTATCCTAGGGCGACTTTATCCCCTGTTAGGCAAGCGGAGTAAAATGTCCCTTAGAAATAAGGTCACACTTTACAAAGCCTGCATACGCTCCGTCATGTCCTATGCAAGCGTTGCCTTCGCTCACGCGAACCTGAAGCCCCTTCAGGTGCTTCAGAACAGATTCATGCGGCTCGCCACTGGAGCACCGTGGTTTATGCGTAATATCGACTTGCACAGAGACTTAGATCTACCGACGATCGCACAGTATTTCAAGGGGCTCTCCAAAAGCTACTTTGACAATGCTGTGGGACACCCAAACCCGCTGGTGGTTAAGGCCACAGGATACACGGCCCGTAAGACTCCTAAAGTCAGAAAGAGAAGACCCAATTCGGTACTTTTCGACCCGGACGACGCGATTACGTTAGGGAACGCTACGTAAAAGCGGCAAAGCGAACATAAATACTACACATACACACACACAGCGTCTTCGCCGGCGAAGACGAGGCCCCCATCCAAGCACGTTGCTCCGGCGTTCTGCCGTCGGAGGACGTTAGTGTCAAATTCTAACCCTCATCCAACCCTCGTTTCCCACCTAACGGCGTCCTGAGCCGTGGTCCGAGCCTCACAGGAGGCGCCCTCAGGACGCGCGTTCCCCTGGGGCCCTTCAGGCCCCCCTTTTCAAGGGCGGGTCTCTGCACCCGTCCATTACACCGGTGACGCTGTCATGGCCAGTAGGGCTAACAGCAGAGACAAACAAAAAAAAAAAAAAAGAAAAAAAAAAGATGTGTCGTATTAGGGATAATTCTATTAATTGACCTGCATTGTACAGGTCCTTAGTTATAAGGATATTAGGGAAGTCTATTCACAGTACTGGTTCAGTATTGAAAAGTGTCGAGTGAAACCTTTTTGTCTGTTGTCCTTTTAGATATTAATAAGTTAAAAGTATTTAAGCAATTTCTCAAGAATATTTAAAATATTTTAAACGTTATTTGAAGTATAGGATCCTAAGTATATGGTAGGAAAAAATATAAATTGGAAATATTAAATGTATTTAAAAAAAACAACCTAGAGGTAGTTTTTGCTTTTATAATTCTCGGTAGTGATAACTTCATTTATGTGAAATATTGAAACCAATATTTACGATACGTACCTACCTACCTACATATATAATATATATATATATATATATATATATATATATAATTCCTGGAAGTGACAAAGAAACTAGGTCACAACCCGCCCACTACAAGCGCGCGTTTCTTTGTTTTTATTTTTATCTCGTTTACTAAGCCATGGTAAGAGCCTTCCTACTTCTAACTTAAAAAAATAAATAAAATTAATATAAAATCTTTTAGTTCGTATTTTTTCTTTACAATCACATTATTTTATGATCGATATAATATGAACCAAGTTGTCGGTTCAATTGTCTCTTTGTAAATGTGTATATTAATGCAATTATTACCGCTCCTACATACAACGCTTCCTGCGTTATATTATATACAAGAAAATAAAATATAAGACGACGCACGACTCTCGATAACCAATCAGAGGACGGGGAGATGATGCTATTATTAGAATTACAATCTCAAATCAATATTTTTGCACATGCGTCGATGGGAAAAGTTTTTCTTTTGTTTTTTATTATTTTAAAAATATATGTTGAATAAAAAAGTCCGATGGACTTCATCCATATCTAGAATTTTGCAAAAAAATGTTAAAATAGGTACCAAATAAGAGAGCTTCTAAGATATCTCTCTAAAGGTTTCGAAAAGATCATTTTAAGGGGTATTTTAAGATAAATTAATTTTGTTAAAGATACCTATTATATAATAATATCTAGATTGTTTGTCTCAGATCATGTACACTTGTTTTGTCCAATTCTACTCCTCTGGGGTAAGTTAGATTGTAAGTATTAACAACGAAATTACAAAACGTAAAAAAAATATAAACTGACACTAATTAAGCTTTTAATAATAAATAAGTTAATCTTTTGCTACAAAATGAAGTATATTTTCCATTTTAATTTAAATATTCCACGAAATTGTATGAAAATCTAAATATTTCAGAGACGAATTACTCATAGATCATTTATCAGAATAATTTATAGATCATCAATCTTAAAAGTCCTGAAGGCATAATAAAATGTGTAACCAAGAACTTTGAAACTGCAGGCATAGATACATTATATTTATTTATTATTTATTTATTTATTATTTATTTATTTATTTAGCTTCACGCCATATCCCTTGCGGGGTAGCCAGAGACGACGAAGCGCCAAACGCTACGGTCCCTGCATACCTCTTTCGCCTCGGCCACAGACATCAACCTCTTCATACATGCCCTCCGGGGGGTCCTCATGCTTTTTACGTGACCTTCCTCCAGTATCACAGATATTGTGTTTTCGAAGGTCACTCGAGGCCTCCCCGTCTCTCTTACCGCTCACTTTTCCTATATAAATCTTTTTAGCATAGATATCATATGAGTATAAATAAAACAAAACTCATAATAATCACAGACAGACAGCTATGATTTAGTATATGAAACATATCTGGCATGCTCACGTGAAATAGATATATAATACCAGTCAAGTCGTTCATACGATATCCTGAATATAAATAATTTAAAATTAGACAAGTTATTACGTCCACTATCAACTAAAAGTATATATATATATATATATATACCGATACAAACAAACAAACAACAGACACGAATAAAATATTTCTAAAACCAAAGTACTTTATGAACTAGAACATTAGGTTATTGTGATTTTAAAATTATTAATCGAATTTTGTCTTCGTATGTGTGCAAATTTATATTATGCAAAATATTAAATTTATAGTAATCTATAAGGTATGGTATTTATATTATTGATATATAATCAAATATCTATAATATGAAAGAAGAGGACACCCGAATATCATTAAGAGTATCTTTAACTAGATCTTTATTATATTCTATTCAAACCTAGCTGTTGCCAGCGACATCTGCCGCAGGACCCTCCTCCGTCTCCAATTATGTCAAACCAATATATTTTAAGATTATTATTACAACCGAAACAAATGTATTGAATCGTAGCAATTACTGTTTCACCACAAATGATCGATAGATTTGCATATTTAGCTACATTCATTAAATATTATATTTTTAGACGATAATATTATAAACATCAACAAAAACTAATTTTTATTAGATTATAGATTAGATAATAGTTCGAACCTTTCATTTTATTTATAACATTGCTGAGATACTGTAAATGTAATAGTTAATTAACTATTACAAGTGTGTTTAATTTATTTATTCGTATGTTCTCGACTTCTAACATTTGTTATATATATTTACATAAAACCAGAAATCCTTGTAAATCCGTGTAATCCTGAAGTCCATATTTTTGAGGCTCTTCTTCTAATCTATTTAATTCTAATAATGAATAGTTATTGATAAGAACATAGTGAACTTATGTTAATTATCCTGATTATATTGAAATATGTTTATAATTAATAGTAAATGTATGAAATAGTATTTATACAAACAATTCCTTGAAGAGTAGGTACTTAATAGCCTACCTATTGCCTATAACGAGGTTAAAAATATAGTTGATGTTCTTTGTTCTTTAGTAAAAAAATATAAACAAATATAAATATTCCAAAAAAAAGAACATTTTGTTATACAATCAACAAATATTCAGTATCCTTGATATTAAAGCAATTACGTCTGTGAGTGCTCCCACTCAGCACTCCGCAACAATCATATGAGGATTATATGGAACGTGGAGAAAGATACAACCCTCAACTCGATACAGATACTGTTATGACTGCGAGAGACGAGTATAAGATAACTAGCGAAGAAAATATTAATAAAATTAGAAATTATTAAAAATAATGTAGAATACTTATCAAATAATATATTAAAAATAAGTCGCTATGTATCATTATATTTAAATTAAAATCCAAAATAATATATATGTCACAAGGTGCTGTAATTGAACGTTTGTTTTTGTATCAACGTAGACCTAAGTGGTTTAAACAACACCGGGGTGGTCGCCATATTGGAAATGTAAGAAATCTAATTATTCCAACCACCCTGCGGGACCCTCACCCTGCCACTGCATCCTGCACTCTGTACCTAAATGTTATGATTAAAGTGATTTTACGCTACCTTCCGACAGCCTAACAGGAAGTCTTAAATATCGATTATTGATTTTTTCAACAATAACTATAACATCGTTTTATGAACGAAGTTTTTCAATTTGGTACTTTATAAAGTTTCAGTTCAGACTGACTGACATAAAATACACATACTGATGTATTTCTTTGCTAAGCGAGCTTTTTATATTATTCATTTGAAATTGCATTTGAGCTGAGCTGAGGCGGGTGGCTAGTTATTAATTAAAGTATATAGCTTTGTTACACTTGAAATAAGTTCAATGAACTTTTACCAATCTAAATATAACTGTCAGTACAATTTATACATACTCGTAGGTACCTATTAAATAATTAATTTTGTTTTCAGAAATAAAAACTTGTTTATGTAATATAAAAGATAGATACTGGTACACCAGTTTTAATATCGTTTGAAGCCGAAATACAATACAATATTTGACTACAATATATAAAATATAATAAGATATCACCATATATATATATATATATATATATATATATGCTTTTATTTATAAGGTGCACTGGTTATCTCGAATATGGGTGTATTCGGAAATTGTTTTACATCTAACGGTCTTCGCAATATTTAATCGTAAACTTATCAGCCTAGATGCCAAATCTAATGGACTCGCTGAGGCAATCGTCACTAGACCGCTGGTGTTAATAGGTGGGGCGTATTATTAAATTTTCTAAGGGAAGTAAATTACTCGCCATTTTCGACAACACGGAATAACCCCAACGTCATTTCCTTACTTTAAGTTACTTTTACAAATACTCGTTTTTTTATAGTACATAGTTTTTCATAAAAACGTAACAGGTACATAATATCTGAGTTAGGTATTAAAAAAATAACGGAATTGCCCTTTTGGGGCTATTACTATGTATATTATATCCTAACAATTTCTTTTTTTGGCGGAATGTTGTACATTAAGCAACACATACTTTTTGTCCTCTGTTTTTTACTTTTATTATATAGTGAAACTTTATATATATACATTATAAAAACTTACTTAATGTACTAGAAGCAATCCTACGTACCTGGCATAAATAAACTTTCACAACAAACAAGTTATGGATAATATCACAAATGGGTCTACACACACAACTACGTAAGAACATGGATGAGATTGTCAATATGTTTGAGCCCCGTATGGATCACTTTCACAAGGAACTTTCACTTTCACGAGCTTCAAAAATTTCTTCTGGCACTTGATCTCCCAGGACTTGCAGCTGAATACTCCGCTTTCAAGTCTTGTTTGGAAAACCCTATCCATGTTGCGACAGCAGTTGCAATTATTGTCCGAAGGCTTTGATGAACACGAAGCAAGATCATGAAGTAAAATTCTCCTGTTTCATGGTTTGCAAGAGACTACCGATGTGAAGACAGAATCCATAATGAAGTCTGTGACGTTCAACCGCATGAAGCTGCCAAGTTCAGTAATAGAGAACATTGATATCTGTCATCGATCCAGCGCTAAAAAAGATAGACCACCGTCCCATATTAGTCAAGTTTCTTGGTTTAAAATATAGAAATCTTGTTTGGAATTCGGAAACCACACATGAAAGTGGCTGCACTTTACCTGAGTTCCTCACAAAGTCCTGGCAGAAGGTTTTCATGACTGCACGCAGGCATTTCGGGATCAAGAACTGTTGGACTTCAGAGGGGAATATAGTCTTAGTCTTGCCGGATAAAAGTAGGATAAATATATATAGGATAAATAAAAAAATTCTTTAAGTGAGCTACAACTGCTACTTGACAGATTTCCTACTTCGACTGATTTCTCTTTGACAAATCAGGAACATAAACAATCTTCCAGATCTCGCCGGGCTCTTAAGGTGACTAAGTAGTAAAGTTAATTAGTTGCTTGAAGAGTTGTGTTCACTTCGCGATCGCTATAGTGTCTTTATAGTTTTTATGTTTGGTGTTACACTGCGTTCCCTTTCATTTGCTTTAATACTTTAACCACTTATACAATGTCGACTTTGGATAAATTAATATTATTTTTTTATATCAATTGTTTTGACATTTTATTTATTTATTTATTTAACACTTTATTGCACTGTATAATATAAAAAAAAAATAACAAGAATAGACAAGACAAAAAAATATAAACCGTGCAAAGGCGGTCTTATCGCTTAAAGCGATCTCTTACAGACAACCTTTGATAAGTAACAATGAGAGATCAGACGGGATAGTGCAAATGATAATACATATTAATATTCATAGATGATAAACATACTTATACTAGAAATAATATATACTTATATACCTACATATTAAATTATATTGTCAGTTAGTTGACACTAGCGAGCGTTCGGAAAGTTGTTACTGCAAGATCTTACTGGATTTTAAAATTTTATTTTTGTTTATATTAATTGATATTGTATTAATCTTAAAATATGTAGTTGTTAATTTTTTTTATTATTACTTGTTGTGATTGTTAATCATTTACAACAATTTTTTTTTTGTTTTTATTATTTTTACTTTTACCTAATTGTTAATTTACTAACGATACTTTACCAGATTTTTTTAATGTATATTTTATGCTATGCCGTGTGATTGATTTAAGATTGATTTAAGGAAAACTTTAATTATGTTAATTTTTTTTATTAATCTTGTATATCTTATACTAGCAGGTTACTCGTGCAAAAAAAAAACTGACTTTCGTGAGTATTGAACCCATGACCCTACCCTTCAAACATACACGCTTTATCCTCCAACCCATCATGACTCGCACACACACACTCTTGTTTCTCACATCGCAGCGTGTTGAGACTAAACATAGTAACTGGCCAAATAATTTTAATTTCTACTGCAATGCAATGGGAGAAGAGAGGGAGCGGGGGGTATACTTAGCAGTTTTTTAGCTGTAACTTTGGAACGGTTCGGACCTTTGCAAAATCCTTTCTTATTGCACCTATTCAATATGTCAGGAGTTTTGTGTCCAAATTTCAGCTTTCTAGGTATTTCGGTTTGGGCTGTAGAACGATGAATGAGTCAGTGAGTATCTTTGTGCTTTATATATTAAGACAAATAATTATTCTATTTTATTTTAATTTGTTTTATTTTATATTAATTTTTTCTATTTTACTTTTTTTTTCCATTTTTAAATTTATAATTGTATATGTCGAATATACTGAATATTGATGATGACTATTTTTCTTGTACTTCTAATGATGATTTTCTCAGCTCAAACTTCTTCAAAGGAGATCAATTCTAATGGTAATTAATTTATAAGTTATTTAAATATTTAGTTCTAAAAAGAACTAAATATTTAAATAACTTATAAATGGCGGCCTTGAAGTTACCTAACAAAATGCTCCAATGCCAAAATGGCGTTCAGCCGGTTTGGTAATAGGGACGCCAAATGTTGCGTGTCTTTTTTTTACTAAAAAAAATTCATCGATTTTGAAGTATTTTTTGGAATTAAATGATTTTGAGTTAATTTTTATTTGTGGCCCTTTGTGTTCAAGGAGCGTTCAAGTATATAGGTTCAGAACTATTGTTTTGTTTACTTTGAAAACATCTAGTGCGCATTGTTATTTTTTTTTTTATCCTTTTATGAATGCTTTATTTATTTAGTGAGGCTCTCTGGAAGAAAAGATAAGGCCGCCCAAAAGGTATTTGTTACGGGGGATTAAATAAGTTAAAATAAATAAGTATATCGAGTGCTATACCAAAAAAAAATATTTATTTATTGATTTATTATTTATTGTACACCTCAAATATAATACGTAAACAAAATAACATATTTAAATTACAACAGGCGGCCTTATCGTAAAGTTACATTAATAAACGTACATAATAAATCCAGTGATTCTGTCATAAACAGGCTTGAGTACAATTATTAGAATTTAATTTGTGACAGATTTTTTATAGTCATTATCATAACATAAAATAAGGGAATCATTTTTATTTGTCAACATTTCGTCTTTTTAAGGCAATACTTAACTCCCTCTCTTAGTGTCAATAACCTTTTGATAATCTCATATAAATACTTATTAATTTTAGTCTTGGTGCCAGTCTCAAAATATCAGAGCAGATAAGATATTCTGTCCCGTGGCTATCTCACCCGCCGGTGTCGTCTCTTCATTCCAGTGCACAGCGTCTGGGAACATAATATAAATCAAAGATAAAACTAATATACGTAGTGTCCGTACAAAAATACACCAGATGTAAATATCTAAAACCGCTTCAAACTTAGCTTACACACTAGTCTAGTACAAGAAATAGATGGAGTTTAACAATAAAACTACCTATTACTACCAAAACCTCAGATTGCGTGTTGCTTCCATCTGGATCCGGGCAAAGATTTTAGTTAACAGTATTCCTAACATAGTCACTGAAGTGTGAAGGTACATCACTATCATCATCATCATCATCATCAGATATCTAAAAGTATCTTCGTTCTTGTAATATCGGTTACCGATTAACTATGCTGATGAACTCCATAATACCAGACTGTTTTTGGATCTAAGCTTTCAGAAGCTTCACACCTAAGTATTTACTATTCATTTAATTCTGTATTGTTATGTACTAGAATACGAACTTAACATGTATAATGTTAAGTAAAGCCCTTTAGTATATTTTGGAAGTATTAACTGGTTTGGTGCGGACTGTACATGATGTCATTAAATTACAAAAAAATATCTTATATATCTTTTGCTGTAGTACATATAAGGATTGGATATACTAGTCCCCTCCATAAACATCATAACAAAAAAAGAATGTCTTAAGATTTATATTATATTTTTAAAAGTAAACATATTATTTCTAACATAAATGTTGTATTTATATTAAATAAACTATGAATATTATACAATTATCTTCTGCCGTCAAAGTTTTTAATCTATTATCAATATAAGGCTCCATTGGAATAAAAAAATCATATTATCTATATTTTAACTATTTTATATCTACAATATATACAATCCTTTGAAGTGAACTTCTTCAGAAACAAACACATAAATGTAGAGAGAATAAGATACAATACACATGGTCCACCGCTGTCATGGTGCCATCGATTGCTCAATCCTAAAACTAAAGTGAGGCATAATAGTTATTTTTAAAACTTACGATAGATGGCGTTGATACTTTTATAAAATTGTTAGTTGAGGTAAGTTTTTAATATAACATTCGGCGGTTTGAAGACTACACCACGGACGCTAGGGGCAGGGCTGTTCAGGTCTGGTCGCCCCTCTCCGGTCTGTGCCTCGTCAATAGAGGGACCGAACCTAACTGCGTGCGGCAGCAAGGGAGTTCTGTGGTGGACGTCTCGTTGGCCACTCCAGCTGTCGCTCGCACGGTCATCGACTGGAGAGTGGAGTAGACCACCTATATGTCCGATTTGAGCTCTCTACCGCCCGACCGGTCCTGGCCAGGCCACCGCGGAGTCTTACCAAATCAGTTTTCTTTTCACATAACGATAAAAATATACATTGATTTAATGACAAACAAATTTAAAACTATATACTGACAGAAATTTGTAAAAAATATATACAATAAGAAGTGATAAAAAATATAAAGAACTTACAACATCAGCGGGCATCTTCACAGTTCCCAGGACAAGCGACTCGCTGTCGAGATTCTCTCTTTCTTCACAACCTTGAAATAAGGAAGTTGCGGCCATCTTTTAATAGGGGATATAAAATTTAAAGTACTTAATTAATTAATCATTTTTTTTGCTTAATTTTAACCAAAAAAAAAATGTGTCATTCATTATTTATTTGTGCTTGTATTTTTTAATAATTTTTGTATAAAATAGTATCAGAGACAACCCTCTTATAACGGATATTTTAAACCTCAGTGGAATCCTACCTAAAAATCACGTACGTACGTGTGCTGTCGGTTTTCATCACGAGTACCTGTACTGTCGACATTCATCACGAGTACATGTACTGTCGCCTTTCATCACGAGTACATGTACTGTCGCCTATCATCACGTGTACATGTACTATCGTCATTCATCACGAGTACATGTACTGTCGCCTTTCATCACGAGTACATGTACTGTCGCCTTTCATCACGAGTACATGTACTGTCGTCATTCATCACGAGTACATGTACTGTCGTCATTCATCACGAGTACATGTACTGTCGTCATTCATCACTAGTACATGTACTGTCGTCATTCATCACGAGTACATGTACTGTCGCTTTTCATCACGAGTACATGTACTGTCGCCTTTCATCACGAGTACATGTACTGTCGCCTTTCATCACGAGTACGTATACTGTCGTCATTCATCACGAGTACATGTACTGTCGTCATTCATCACGAGTACATGTACTGTCGCCTTTCATCACGAGTACATGTACTGTCGCCTTTCATCACGAGTACATGTACTGTCGCCTTTCATCACGAGTACATGTACTGTCGACATTCAACACGAGTACATGTACTGTCGTCATTCATCACGAGTACATGTACTGTCGCCTTTCATCACGAGTACATGTACTGTCGCCTTTCATCAGGACTACGTGTTCTATCTGCGTAATAAATAATTAATAGAAAAAAATATTAGAGATCAGTTTATTATATATATATATATATATATATTGCCAATTTAGACTAAAATCTCTGTAGTATAACCTCTCTCTCTCTCTCTCAAAAAGAGACAACGAATTAACTCGAAACACACCAGTAAAACTTTGAGTGTGAAGGCAGTATTATTGTGCTATTTGCTACTTCCAGATATCAGATGCTCAAAATTGATAATTCCATCTAAAAATCAACTTATTTTACCATTTCCTAGAATCGTTATCATTGCGAACTGTCGTCATGTAGTACATATTTCTATTTAATATATGTATAGCTATGTATTTATTATTTATTTATTTAGTGAAGGTGATCTGTTAGAGATTGCTTTTTTGCTTTTATCTCTGTCTGTTTGTCCAGTCGAGTTGCTTATCTATCTACAAGTGTTGGAAGTGTACTTTATTTAGTCTACTTTCTTATCTGTTCTTATAAGTAATATATTTTAAATATTGTGAAGCCGTTATTGTAAATAGACATCCACAACATTGAAAACAATAGTGAAATACGTATTTTCAAACTTCAAACTTTTACTTATATTTTCATTATGCGTAATATTATTTTATTTTAATATATATTTTTTTATTTAAGACAAATAATTTTTTATTATATATTAGTTACTCGTATATTACTAAGTGTTTTATTCGCTTTATTTGTACGGTGCCTAATTCATCACCTCAATGCCTGATATCTTAAGTTACAATTCGGATAGTGAATATTTCTCAGTATGTTCGTCTTCGGGCAGTCTATTAGATGAAGAAAACAATTCTCCTGCTGTGCCGTTACTATCTGAAAGACTGCGTGAGGCTTTCGTGGCTTATCTTGGTAATTTTAATGTAGTACATATAAATGCTCAAAGTCTACCAGCTCATTTTTCAGAGATAATAATAATAAGTAAATATTGAAATTAAAAACATTCATACCATTTTAACATCAGAAACTTTTCTAAAGCCTTCCTTGGCTTCTACTTCTTTCTCTTTACATGGTTATCGTCTGATACGAAACGATAGAACATATCTACGATCAAATGTTGGGAAAACTGTTGGAGGCGGTGGAGTGGCTATTTTCTTACGTGATGACATACCTTGTAGTATTGTTCTCAAATCAACAGCTACAAAGAATTGCTCTGAATTCTTATTTCTTAAAATAATCTTAAATCATATTAAAATGTTACTTGGTGTAGTCTAATCCGAATCCGAACATTAATTACTTTGAATCTTTTGAAACCACTTTGTCTAATTTTCGTCCGTTGTATAACCATATAATAATTATGTGTGACTTCAATACGTGGCTTATTAAAGTTGACCGTCGCTCTCAAAAATTACTTTCTATTGTAAATTCCTTAAATCTGTTTTCCTTACCGCTCTCAGCAACACACTTCTCACATAACGGCCCGCCTTTTCTCCTTGATATAATTATTGTCGCTTGTCCGGAATCTTGTGAGTCACATGGACAGATGAGTGCGTGTGAGTTCTCCCGACATGATTTAATTATTGCTTCCTATAAAATACGACCACCAAAACGTAGACATAAAATGATTCTAATGCGTAATTACCTAAACATTGATTATAATTAGCTTAGAGTTGAATTCTGTAATGCAGATTGGCTATCGGTTCTCTCTGCTACAGGGTTGGCAACCGTACGATAATTATCGTACATGTACGATAATTTGATACCAATGTACGATGTACGATTGCGATTCATTATCGTACGCAAATGTACGATAATTTTCGAATTAACAATTTTTTTTTCTGAATTACATCGCAGATCGAAGTCTGAGCAGCAACACAGAGCGATACTGGCGACACAGTGGCGATATTTCTGACGGATTGCTTTGTTCGGATTGGCTGATTCCACCGGAATTATCGAGCTTCTCTGGTTGGGCCCACTAGCCAATCGGACACGTTAGTTCCGTCCTCGTCCACCTCCCATTGGTAGGTCGGTTCTCTACAGTAGAGACTCTACTTCGCCGGTCAGTTTTGTGTGTGGCGGTGGCGATACTGTCGGTGCTCGGTTAGCTGTTGTCTGTTGTCTCTTACGATTAACGTGTTGTGATTTGGATTTGGTCTGTTTGAAAATTTAGATAGGTACATATTCAAACATTATTGACGATAATTATACGCTTGCTTTTATTATCTTTTTTGTTTACTATTTGTTGCAGAATGAGTTCACGTGCGACCAGTGATGATGAAAACAATCCGCCTGATACCCCGTTAAAGAAAAAAATTAAAATCGCCGCTTATCGCGTACAAAAATTCCGAGATGCCTGGCTCTATATCAACGAGCTTAAGACGTGGCTCGCCAAGGTTCCTGTTGACCCTCATAAAGCTCAATGCAAAACGTGCAATATTAGTTTTAAGGCAGAAATGACTGAAGTCATCATCAGAAATTTGTAACAGCACAACCAAAAATCCCTGTGTTTTTGAATAAAACTGAAACGTTCTCGGTGATTCTGACAAGAAAAACCTGAGTGAAAAGTTGAAATCAAATTTCTTCAGTGTTTTCATTGATGAATGTACAGATATTGCTGCAGTCAAAACAATGTGCATTATTGTGAGGTACTTTGTTAAATGGAAATTTTGATCTTAAATGATAATAAATTAGAGTATTAGAAAAGGATGAATGTATGCTTAATTACAATACGCGCTTTATTTACAGATTTTTCGATGCTGAAGACGACCGAGTCGTAAGTAAATTTTGGGACTTGTGTCAAATTTTCGACGAGAGTACAAATGCCTAGAGTGCAACTACCGAACATTTGTTCGGGCTTGTAACTTATTCGCTACAATCGCATCGGATTCGCATCAGATGGATGCGATATGTATGTCATTCACTGCATTTAAGCGCTAGTGAAGCGTGCAAAGAATTGCCACGTGGTTGTGAAGCTCGTAATGTACATAATGAGTTCAAAAACAGCACGAAAAGGCAGTTTTATTCTCAAGAATTTCAGACCTTCTAAGATATTGAAGTCCATAAGATTCTTCAACCTTCGCAAACTCGTTGGTTGTCTTTGAGCGCTGCTGTTGTAAGAATATTGGAAAATTGGGGTGCGCTGCAACTTTATTTTCGAGAGCAAGCGCTAACCGCACGATTACACGCAGTAGAGCAGATTGTACAAGCTCTCGAGAACCCGATCATAAAACTTTTTACTTGTTTCTCGAGTGGGTCTTCAAAATTCACGAAGTTGAACGAATTGTTCCAATTGGAATCGGTAATTCTCACGAACCGGTACAGCAGAATGACGGTCACGTATCAAGACCTGTTGGAGTTGTATCTGTCCAAATCGTACGTTAATCAGACGAGCTTAAAAGACGTTGATCAGTCGAACGAAGAGCAACGTTTGCGTCCTGAACAAATGTACTTTGGCGCTAAAGTCATGGAAAGGCTGAGTAAACCCGAGATCCACAGCAATGAGCGATTAAAACAAGATTTCCAGGCGACCTGCGTTAAGTTCCTCGTGGTTGGATGTAGCCATATTAAACAAAGATTTAATTTTGACAATCCTGTTCTGTATCTAGTATCGAATTTGAACCCGGCAAAAACTATGTTGCGGAAAACGAGAGACACTGTTCCAAGTTTGTTGCTGTTGACGAAGATTTTACCTCGCGTTGTTTCTTCTGAACAATTCAATTACCTCTTTTTGACCTGCCGGGAGATATCGATATCGATGAAGTATTTTCGGCGCAATTACTGACGTGTGAAGAGAATGATCAGGGTCTCACGTTCAAAAAACTTTCGAAGTTTGCCCTTGACGTTATTTCACTGCCCCATGCTAACGCAGACTGTGAAAGGCTCTTGAGTCAAGTTAATTCAATTAAAACAAAAAAAGAAACAAATTAGTCACTCCCACTGTCAATCATCCTTTTGGCAAAGCAACGCGTTCGGGGAAATTGTATAAGTTTTCAGCCCTCGACCAAAGAATAAAGTCGGATGACCAAAAATAGGATATATCCAAAAAAAGCTTTAAACGAAAGCGGTGATACGGACGATTCGTCACTTGTACGAAATAGAACAGTAGGAGGAGAGTGATAATGATATCATAATTGAGTCATTCAACAGGAAGATTCCAAAAGTCATTAGTTTGTAATGGATTTCGATAGATTCGTGCACTCACATATAAATAATAAATAGATAAATATATATAATGTTGAATATTACACATTTTGTCATTTTCATGTGTGTATGAATAAATGTAACAATTTACTGATTAACTTTGGAAGCATTTAATTGACTGATCAACTTTGGAGCCATTTCATTTTCGTATAATTTTTGAATCACACAAATTTTCGCGCCATTTTCTACGCGGTGCACCCATGTGAAAATCGTAAAATTTGAAAAAAGACGTGCCGGTCCGTTGAACGCAATATAAGTTCGTGATAATGTCTATTTTGTTAATAACTAACGCTTTTTTATGTTATTTTAAAACGTACGATATTTTTTTGTCAGGTACGATAATTTTACGCCCCTGGTACGATCAGCGCCTCATTCTAGATTGCCAACACTGCTCTGCTACTGATGTCGAAACAAAGATTGCAGCATTAAACGAAATTGTTTTGGCATTATATGATAAATAAGCTCCATTAAAAAATGTACGAGTTAAGCATTATCCAGCACCTTGGCTAACTCCTACCCTAAAGATGACGATCTGATGGCGTCTCGTGGTAAAGCATATTTAAAATATCGTCACGATTGTACTGATGCTAGTCACGAAGTATATAGTTTCTTAAGGGCTAAATGCAACAAAAAGTGTCGTACAGCTAAAAGACGTTATATTCATATGAGGATTGAGGACTCTCCGCCTGAAAAATTATGGACTTTTCTAAAATGTCTAGGGGTAGGAAAAGACTGCAGCGGTTGGCAAACAGCGCTTGATATAGACGCACTTAATGTCCATTTTAATACATGTCCAGCTTTCCTCACTTCAAAACAAAAAAAACTAACTCTTGCTAGCCTGCAGAAGAAGCAACAAGATCTGCCGCCTTTTGAGATTGAGGAAGTGTCAGCCTCAGAAGTGTCTAAAATTATTAAGTCTGTAAGATCTAAAGCAATTGGAAGTGATGGCATTGGATTGGAAATGATTTTACCTATAAATGAACAAATTTCTCCTGTTCTGGCTCATATATTTAACTACTCTCTTCATTTCGGTGTTTTCTCTGGAAATTGGAAGCTTGCTCATATCATTCCCCTTCCAAAAAGTTCGCATCCCACAGATTTCACTAATAACCGTCAACAATTAGTCAAGTATAATAATAGTCACTCTAAGCCGTGTCATCTTACATCAGGTGTACCTCAAGGAGGAGTACTCTCACCCATATTGCTTACCTTTTTTATTAATTACATTACTTCGATTCTCACTTGCTCATACCACCTTCATGCTGACGATCTGCAAATTTACGCTGCAGCTTTGATCACTAATATTGATGACGCTATCAAACAATTAAATGACAACCTTGTCTTAATTTCAAAATGGGCAGGAAACTTTGGTCTTGCATTCAATCCGCTCAAATCTCAAGCAATTATAGTGGGTAGTTGGAGCCATATCTCTAAGTTGCGCGGAATGGTGTTACCTAATATTGTTTTTGACGGTATTCCTATCCCATTTACTACTAAAGTTAAGAATCTAGGTATCATAATTAAGCAAACTCTGTCCTGGGCACCGCATGTTAATGAAATCAATCGCAAGTTATTTTTTTCTGTTCACTCGCTTAAGAGATAACATTTTTTTTTCCAATTAAGACCAAGGCTATTTTGGCTAATTCTTTATTATTACCTCTCATTGATTATTGTGATGTAGTCTTCCTGGATCCTTCTTCGGAGTTGTTATTAAAGCTCGAACGTCTTCATAATGTAGCAATAAGATTTGTTTTCGGTTTGCGGAAGTTTGACCATATAACTGAATTTCGCAAGAAACTTAATTGGCTCCCGATTAAATTAAAAAGTAATATACATATACTCTCACTCCTGTATAATATTCTTTTTAACCCCGCGTCACCAATGTATTTAAAAGAGCGTTTTAAATATTTGTCCACCCTAAGTAAAGATCACTTGAGATCCGGCGCTAATTTAACACTTGCAGTTCCTATTAGCAACTCACATTGCTACTCAAGGTCTTTCACTGCCCAAGCAGTGAAATTATGGAATAGCCTTCCGAGGTTCATTCGTGAGTCATCTTCTTCAGACTCATATATAACGTCCGCAGGTTTTACGAAAACAAAAAAAAAATACTTGTTGAAGTATATATATTGACTGGAAGAAATCCCTTCAGGGGATAAGTCGGCCTTTGTGCATAGTTTTTTGTTGTTATACATTAAGCTATGTACTTAAGTATTATTTATGTACAATAAAGAGCATACAAATAAACAAACAAACAATATATGAGTCAGTGAGATGACCCTTGGACAGTGCAAATTTGTTCCATTTATCAGTCCGTGCGTGTAAATAGATGTGTAATGAAATGAGCGGTTTGTAATTAATAACAAAATACACTATGTATTTTGTTAAGTCAGTCATATAACACACCATTATGTCTCAGCAATGCTTGCGTTCTTTTGTATATTTAATAAAATCTTTAAATCAATAAATATATATATATATATATATATATATATATATATATATATACATATATGTTTGTACTCGTATCTATAACATATAAAAGTATAAACATACACATATTAATTTTCTACAAATATTTAAATTTATTATCGGATTTCATTGATAAATTAATATTCAAACGTGCGTAAAGAAGTATTATTCCAATAATTAAGAAATCACCGTCCCCGTAACGCTAGAAAAATAACACTTTTCGTAACGCTCTCACCATGCATTTATCAGAAAGAAAGATAAAGGGTTTCTGTTACCAATTAAGAATTAATAATGACCTGATGAAAGACAATTGGACTTACCTTCACAAGGAAGAATTAACGAGAACTGTGATCTACAAGTATACAAAATGCCCAGGAGCAGCAAATACTGGGTCTTCTTCACTAAGGCAGCCAGGATCTTGGCCACATCCACGAGCAGTGAGGAGCGCCACGAGCCCGTGTAGATGAGGCGCGTGGAGGACCGTGCCGCCGTCGAACACACCGTGGAGTACAGGGCACCATGGCGACGCAGGTTGTAGAACGATACTCCTGGAATGTGATATTTTATGTACAGTGGGGAGGGTGGTACACACATGACATTTTATGTACATTGAGTGGAAATGGAGCAAAGTATACATTACAGCACTTACAGCGTTAGGCCATTTTGGTACTAGTTGTTGGGTTTCATATATTACCAAAACAGGGACAAAAATAATTATAGATTGATACTTAAATGATAATATCTTGATGATCTTTCACTTTTACTTAAGACCACTGTATGTATGACATTGTTTCAAATCTGAGTATTGTATGAGACGGTGAAAATTATGATTTGAAACTATTCTCAGAAGATGGCAACCATTTCATTATTCAATCTATCTAGCACTATTTCGTAATGAAAAGGCTGTTAGTGATCTAGAGTTGGACACATATCACCTCGCTCATATCCATCTCTGTCTAGTGGAACTGATCCCATCGCCAAATGTAAGGTCCTTTTAGTTTGGCTAACAAAACAAGGTCCCTTTTCTCCTGAGTATTAAGGATAAGGGGGTTTGTAGTTTCTTGAAGATTGTAACACTAGTTAGTGTAAAGCAATTGGTGGTTACAAATTATCTCTCTATTTCAGGGATCAGATAGTGCGTTTGAAATCATGGGTCTGGATTAGTTCATGGTTTAACGTAAGGTATCACAAACAATGGTCTTACATTCATCTAGGTCTAACTGTGGTCCTATACTAAGGTTGAATCTTTAGATATTACGTTAAATTAATTAACCAGATTTAGGCCCGAGACTGGTCCAAGTCTACGTTTTGCAATAAACGACCGAAGTGATTCTAAATGTAAAGTGATTTTGACGTTAAATTCAGTCGGAAATATGTAACATTTCCAGGTAGTGTCGGGGTAAAATTTATAAATTAAAAATGTATATAATACTGTCATTGTTGTAAAGATTTGTGGAATGCTTTAACTATATAATTATTTACTTCTTTTTAAAAATATATATGTTTGACCAACCAACGACAAAGTGCTGGATTTTACAGCATTTCGAATTTATGGCACAGATAATAAATAACCTATCTTTAATCTGGACTTTAAATTTTTTTCTCTCTCTCTACTTATTGACATAGTGTTTGCATAGAATTAGTTATTTTTTTATGATATAGTGAGATCTCTCTTCAAACAATAGTTTTAACTCTGGAAAACCGTTTTTTTAACGGTATTCGATTAATTTTTTTATCTTTCTTTTAATTCGAAACGGATATTCTATTATTGCACAGACATATCGCTCTTATCTCGCTAAAAGTGGAATGTTTTAGAAGATAATTAAAAAACATTCCGCTAGTTCACTGTCAATACAAATCCCCATTTGACCTTTGCGATAGCTTATCAGTTTATTCTGATATATATCGTATTTCTAATGTTAATTATATTTATCGAGAGGAGGCGCAGGAGGAGGATCACCAGTTGGTCAATGACCGGCAATATGGCTTTCGCCATGGTCGATCTCCCTTCGGCGGTATTGCCAGATCGGTACGACATGGGTACCTTAAAAAAAGGCGTTTACTCCCACCTCCTAGGCCGGCAACGCTCCTGTAAATCCTCGGATGTTGCTGGAGTTAATGGGCGGCGACGATTAAAATCACCTGTGACCCGCCAGCTCGTTTGCCCTCCTCTTACATAAAAAAAAAAAAAGGTTAAAAGGACTACACAATGTTCAATGTTTTATATGTACTTTCAATATGTACATTTTATTTAAATGGGAAAATGTATAGAAGCTTTAGAGCTGCTATAATATAACTCAGAGGGACTTTAATTAGTCTATATATTAATGTAAACTTAACCACTCTTTTAATATGTTACTTATTGGAATATAAGTATCAATTTTGTTATGACAATACATGACTTAAATATAACCAAATATTTAGATACAAAAATATATTTAGTATACATTAAACAGATAAGAAAATTTACTTACAATATCTGCGTAAGTATCTGACTGACTTCCCAGTAATAATGGTAATATGAAGGGGTGTCACTCTCGGCTGCAGCAGTGCCAGTGCTGAAGAAAGGTTGGAATGTCACTTGTTTCTTGTCCTCGCTATTTAGGACCCAGCTGGTACTGGAGCTATCTGGAGGTTCCCAGCCCCACTCGTGCACTGTGAGCATACGTCTATAATGTTGCAATGTAAAAACTTAAAATTGGAATGAAACAATATTTATCATCATCTACATCATTTCTACTTCATTGCATTGCATTTAATTAAACTGTTGATATGTTTTTTTAATGATATTGGTTCGTTAATTATAATATTAAAACTTAACTTAAAAGTTGAAATTATTTTAATTTACTCAAGTTATCTATAAATATACAAATGTATTTGTAAATAAAATATTGAATTGTCACAAACATAATGTTTGTTGTTAACTAAGTGTACTTTTACAAATCGCTGTTGTCTTCTCCGCACTTACAAGCGCCTAACTGGGTACAGGATGTGGGACATTTCTTGTTCCAGCCTTGACAATAAGGAGTAAGGTGACTAGCAGACACAATGGTATCAATAAAGGACTCAAAACAGGAACACTTTAATTGCAAAATGTCTGAATTTCAGCAGAATCTCAATGCTTCCATTCCTACAACGAGTCCAACTTCGCATATTGCAGCCCAACTTAGTATGTTCAGGTCCTTTGTGTTGACAGCACTTAGCACACACCTAGGCCTCCAGCCTAAGTCCAGTTGCTGTCTAAGCAACAACAAGGATAATTATGAAATGTAAAGGAAAATGAAAAGGAAAATGTTATTGATTCACGGTGATTTTTTAAATAGTAGTCGATGTACTATGGCCTCCGATAAACCAAGACCCATACTTTTTAACTTTAAAGATCTGTCTCTAAGAAAAAAGGTTTGGTTCTCCTAAACCAATCTTAAAAATTCAGGACTTACTTTGTCAGAATTTCTGACTAAGCCAAGACATGAGGCGTTTGTCGCTGCAAGACAGCGTTTTGGATTACCCGGATGCTGGACGAAGAATGGCTTCGTTACGTATTTTTTTTAAATTTTCATCAAAATTTTACTATAATCAAATCTATGGTTTATTTTCTTTTAAAATTAGGATATATAACTTAGATTTTTGCGTTAAAAATATTTATTTTTTGATTTTATATCAATAATAGTAGTCATTTTTGAAGTGTCCTCAGTCAATTCAGCGAAATTAAAATAACAATATCGGCTTTCGTTATAAATTTATGATGTTGAAGTTAGTTTTTTTAGAAAATTTGTAACTTTCACTTGTATTTTAATGAAATGAATCGGTTAAAAGAATATGTATTTTTAATTATCAAATTACTCCGCAACACAAAATACATCCCTATGGAAAATTCCATGCCGTAACCGTATTTTATTGAACCTGTAAACAAAAATTACTAATAAAAGTTTTTTCATTTTGCAAGGCAACTTAAGCATTAATTTTTAAAACAAACTGTTCTTGTGATTCGTCCATTTCGTGGCGACAATTGTTTGAAATAGGAGTGTCGGCCGCGGTGGCCCAGTTTCAACGTTCCATAAACCAAAACCACTACTACAGTAAGTTGTTTAGTAACTTTCTTGCAAATTATGCTAATTGTTTACAGATTTGCAATAAATTTAAATAAAAAGTTTAATAGTTCATTGTTTTAGTTCCTTAAAAATTATTTAATTAAATTTAAAGCAAGATAAGTTTCCGTTACTTCCTTTCTGAAACCAAAACACTGGTAACGTATAACGTGGAACTCAAAAGTTTCGGAGTGGAATTCTTCAGGAGTTGATACAATGATATAATTTATATTTTGTATAAAATTTTTAACGACATTTACAATTATTCATTAGATAAATGGTCACTAGAAACAAACAAATAATTTAATTTCAGGATCATCTATATACAAAACTGATTGCATTATTGATTCACAATAATGATTGCAATAGCGGATATTGATGGTTTCTTAACCAAAAGTAATTTTATATCACTCGAAAAAGTTTTGTGGCCTTGGAAAATTGCATATTTCTCTCTCTGATGAATATTACGGATGTAAATATCCTACTTCAATTGATAACAAACCGGAGCGTTTTGTAATATACAATAGAGCTAAACTAAAGGATTTACTACTTTTTTTGGCGTCAACGATGCACTATTTATACCATATATTTCATTATCACTATTGTCAAGATGAATGCGATTATTGTAATTAAAAACAACCCAAAATGAAAAGCAAAAGATGGAAAATGATCTATTGAAACCCTATTCCTCTACAGAAACATACAGCAGTGGAATAAATTGCTATAACAACAATCACATATGCACTATTAAGAAGTTACGAAGAATGTACAAAAACACGATTATTAAAAATGGAAAACCTCATAGAAATATAAAAAAATTAAGAAAGAAATTCTACCGTCTTAAAAAACAATCTGTATAGAATATATAACATCAAAATTTTTCAGAGATTCTGAGAAACACGAGATTTAGAGTAACATTGAGTGGATAGACAGCTGTACTGTGAAAACTATCACTGCGTCCGGACGATTCATCACATTACCAAAAATGGTCACTATCATCACTCACGTCACTCGACGACATAATATAACATTAAAATATAACATATATACATTGATAATTTACCAATATACACAATAATATATAATAATAAATAATATAAAATATATCTATGTATAAACCACTATTAATTACAAAAAAACAACAAAAATATATATGTAGAATAATTATAATGATTAAAATTTAATTTAAGTACGTGTCTAGCAGTACATTAACCCGCCAGCTAAGTGGGCATTAAAAATACAAGATAAAGTTTTAAACATTAAAAGCATACAAAACAAATTAGTTTCTGCTTCTCATTTCAAAACTATCATGCTGCTTGGATAGCAACTGAACTTGAACTTATGTTTACTGTCTATCGTTTTATATTCGAAACATGTTCACATCAACGCTTGACTTAATTTGACTTTTCTTATCGTAACTATGATAAAATTAGAGCAAAGAATAACCTGCTTTGAGCAAAAGTTATTGGAAACGCCAATACTCTTTTAGCAGGTTAAGATTAAAATAATTTAAAACATAAAAAAATACCTTAATATAGACGACAACGACGAGATAATTAGCTAAAAATATTTTTAGCTAATTATCTCGTCGCATTCTGTAGACAACTAAACACAAAAAAAGGTCTCCCAAACGGTTAAGAGCTTTTCTTACGCTCAGCTAAAATTAATTTTTAATTATGTGTATATTTGCACAATATTTAGCTTTGGAACGCTAAAATTTGTGCAAATATACACATAATTAAAAATAAAGTTGACAAGTGTCAAGTAAAAATTTTGAATTTTATAATAATTTATTATTTCATAATAATCTACAGTTCCTGTGTTCCTGTGTTTTACAATACAAAAATAATATTAAATCTTATTCGAAAAGTTAACAAAGCGAAAAGACTTTTGATGAGCCAATTTAGTTCAGCATCAAAGACTCCGTGGTGGAGTGACAAATAAAAGCTTAAGTGATCCGTATTCCAGACCTGTAACAGCCTAATTCATACAGCATCCGTTACTATTAATTATAAATAAATCTCAGCAAGTGCAGTCACCGCAGTATGTGCTTAAACATTGTGTCAAGTGCTTAATCATTAAGTCCTGGTCCTGATGCAAATTAGAAGCTTTCCAAAAGACTTACAGCAGAGTGAAAAATTTTAGTTACGATATTATAATTATAATTATATATATAATATATTAATTTCTTTTTTTTTACTAATCATAATATTATTGTATTTTTTTTGTATTATTATTTAATTATAATTTATGTTAATTTTAATTTAGTCTTTTATTTTTAAATATGTTGTAATTATGTAATAACCAATTTTAAATACGATTTTATTATAGAATGAACGAATGCGGCGTTGGGAACCGCCAACCAACACGCCATGTTCCGAACGGCGGAAGGTGGAGGACGGAGCTACAAATAGCTACGTGGAATGTAAGAGGACGAATGGAACAGAAGATGAATGAATTATTAGATGTGATGAATGAAAAGATCTAGATGTTATTTGTGTGTCTGAGACCAAGGGAAAAGGCAATGATACATTTAGCAAAAATATATTTAGTATACATTAAACAGATAAGAAAATTTACTTACAATATCTGCGTAAGTATCTGACTGACTTCCCAGTAATAATGGTAATATGAAGGGGTGTCACTCTCGGCTGCAGCAGTGCCAGTGCTGAAGAAAGGTTGGAATGTCACTTGTTTCTTGTCCTCGCTATTTAGGACCCAGCTGGTACTGGAGCTATCTGGAGGTTCCCAGCCCCACTCGTGCACTGTGAGCATACGTCTATAATGTTGCAATGTAAAAACTTAAAATTGGAATGAAACAATATTTATCATCATCTACATCATTTCTACTTCATTGCATTGCATTTAATTAAACTGTTGATATGTTTTTTTAATGATATTGGTTCGTTAATTATAATATTAAAACTTAACTTAAAAGTTGAAATTATTTTAATTTACTCAAGTTATCTATAAATATACAAATGTATTTGTAAATAAAATATTGAATTGTCACAAACATAATGTTTGTTGTTAACTAAGTGTACTTTTACAAATCGCTGTTGTCTTCTCCGCACTTACAAGCGCCTAACTGGGTACAGGATGTGGGACATTTCTTGTTCCAGCCTTGACAATAAGGAGTAAGGTGACTAGCAGACACAATGGTATCAATAAAGGACTCAAAACAGGAACACTTTAATTGCAAAATGTCTGAATTTCAGCAGAATCTCAATGCTTCCATTCCTACAACGAGTCCAACTTCGCATATTGCAGCCCAACTTAGTATGTTCAGGTCCTTTGTGTTGACAGCACTTAGCACACACCTAGGCCTCCAGCCTAAGTCCAGTTGCTGTCTAAGCAACAACAAGGATAATTATGAAATGTAAAGGAAAATGAAAAGGAAAATGTTATTGATTCACGGTGATTTTTTAAATAGTAGTCGATGTACTATGGCCTCCGATAAACCAAGACCCATACTTTTTAACTTTAAAGATCTGTCTGTAAGAAAAAAGGTTTGGTTCTCCTAAACCAATCTTAAAAATTCAGGACTTACTTTGTCAGAATTTCTGACTAAGCCAAGACATGAGGCGTTTGTCGCTGCAAGACAGCGTTTTGGATTATCCGGATGCTGGACGAAGAATGGCTTCGTTACGTATTTTTTTTAAATTTTCATCAAAATTTTACTATAATCAAATCTATGGTTTATTTTCTTTTAAAATTAGGATATATAACTTAGATTTTTGCGTTAAAAATATTTATTTTTTGATTTTATATCAATAATAGTAGTCATTTTTGAAGTGTCCTCTGTCAATTCAGCGAAATTAAAATAACAATATCGGCTTTCGTTATAAATTTATGATGTTGAAGTTAGTTTTTTTAGAAAATTTGTAACTTTCACTTGTATTTTAATGAAATGATTCGGTTAAAAGAATATGTATTTTTAATTATGAAATTACTCCGCAACACAAAATACATCCCTATGGAAAATTCCATGCCGTAACCGTATTTTATTGAACCTGTAAACAAAAATTACTAATAAAAGTTTTTTCATTTTGCAAGGCAACTTAAGCATTAATTTTTAAAACAAACTGTTCTTGTGATTCGTCCATTTCGTGGCGACAATTGTTTGAAATAGGAGTGTCGGCCGCGGTGGCCCAGTTTCAACGTTCCATAAACCAAAACCACTACTACAGTAAGTTGTTTAGTAACTTTCTTGCAAATTATGCTAATTGTTTACAGATTTGCAATAAATTTAAATAAAAAGTTTAATAGTTCATTGTTTTAGTTCCTTAAAAATTATTTAATTAAATTTAAAGCAAGATAAGTTTCCGTTACTTCCTTTCTGAAACCAAAACACTGGTAACGTATAACGTGGAACTCAAAAGTTTCGGAGTGGAATTCTTCAGGAGTTGATACAATGATATAATTTATATTTTGTATAAAATTTTAACGACATTTACAATAATTCATTAGATAAATGGTCACTAGAAACAAACAAATAATTTAATTTCAGGATCATCTATATACAAAACTGATTGCATTATTCATTCACAATAATGATTGCAATAGCGGATATTGATGGTTTCTTAACCAAAAGTAATTTTATATCACTCGAAAAAGTTTTGTGGCCTTGGAAAATTGCATATTTCTCTCTCTGATGAATATTACGGATGTAAATATCCTACTTCAATTGATAACAAACCGGAGCGTTTTGTAATATACAATAGAGCTAAACTAAAGGATTTACGACTTTTTTTGGCGTCAACGATGCACTATTTATACCATATATTTCATTATCACTATTGTCAAGATGAATGCGATTATTGTAATTAAAAACAACCCAAAATGAAAAGCAAAAGATGGAAAATGATCTATTGAAACCCTATTCCTCTACAGAAACATACAGCAGTGGAATAAATTGCTATAACAACAATCACATATGCACTATTAAGAAGTTACGAAGAATGTACAAAAACACGATTATTAAAAATGGAAAACCTCATAGAAATATAGAAAATTTAAGAAAGAAATTCTACCGTCTTAAAAAACAATCTGTATAGAATATATAACATCAAAATTTTTCAGAGATTCTGAGAAACACGAGATTTAGAGTAACATTGAGTGGATAGACAGCTGTACTGTGAAAACTATCACTGCGTCCGGACGATTCATCACATTACCAAAAATGGTCACTATCATCACTCACGTCACTCGACGACATAATATAACATTAAAATATAACATATATACATTGATAATTTACCAATATACACAATAATATATAATAATAAATAATATAAAATATATCTATGTATAAACCACTATTAATTACAAAAAAACAACAAAAATATATATGTAGAATAATTATAATGATTAAAATTTAATTTAAGTACGTGTCTAGCAGTACATTAACCCGCCAGCTAAGTGGGCATTAAAAATACAAGATAAAGTTTTAAACATTAAAAGCATACAAAACAAATTAGTTTCTGCTTCTCATTTCAAAACTATCATGCTGCTTGGATAGCAACTGAACTTGAACTTATGTTTACTGTCTATCGTTTTATATTCGAAACATGTTCACATCAACGCTTGACTTAATTTGACTTTTCTTATCGTAACTATGATAAAATTAGAGCAAAGAATAACCTGCTTTGAGCAAAAGTTATTGGAAACGCCAATACTCTTTTAGCAGGTTAAGATTAAAATAATTTAAAACATAAAAAAATACCTTAATATAGACGACAACGACGAGATAATTAGCTAAAAATATTTTTAGCTAATTATCTCGTCGCATTCTGTAGACAACTAAACACAAAAAAAGGTCTCCCAAACGGTTAAGAGCTTTTCTTACGCTCAGCTAAAATTAATTTTTAATTATGTGTATATTTGCACAATATTTAGCTTTGGAACGCTAAAATTTGTGCAAATATACACATAATTAAAAATAAAGTTGACAAGTGTCAAGTAAAAATTTTGAATTTTATAATAATTTATTATTTCATAATAATCTACAGTTCCTGTGTTCCTGTGTTTTACAATACAAAAATAATATTAAATCTTATTCGAAAAGTTAACAAAGCGAAAAGACTTTTGATGAGCCAATTTAGTTCAGCATCAAAGACTCCGTGGTGGAGTGACAAATAAAAGCTTAAGTGATCCGTATTCCAGACCTGTAACAGCCTAATTCATACAGCATCCGTTACTATTAATTATAAATAAATCTCAGCAAGTGCAGTCACCGCAGTATGTGCTTAAACATTGTGTCAAGTGCTTAATCATTAAGTCCTGGTCCTGATGCAAATTAGAAGCTTTCCAAAAGACTTACAGCAGAGTGAAAAATTTTAGTTACGATATTATAATTATAATTATATATATAATATATTAATTTCTTTTTTTTTACTAATCATAATATTATTGTATTTTTTTTGTATTATTATTTAATTATAATTTATGTTAATTTTAATTTAGTCTTTTATTTTTAAATATGTTGTAATTATGTAATAACCAATTTTAAATACGATTTTATTATAGAATGAACGAATGCGGCGTTGGGAACCGCCAACCAACACGCCATGTTCCGAACGGCGGAAGGTGGAGGACGGAGCTACAAATAGCTACGTGGAATGTAAGAGGACGAATGGAACAGAAGATGAATGAATTATTAGATGTGATGAATGAAAAGATCTAGATGTTTGTTTTCTATTTAATTCTACTTATACTGTTATCCATCCGGCAGTCTTATAAAACGCTTAAAAGGTGCTGAACCTAATTCTATGCCTCCGAAATAGAATCGTTACTATTTTCCTGACAATTTAGGAGACTAAAAGATGCTGAACCTAATTCTATGTCTCCGAAATAGAAGGGACTATTTTCCTGACAATTTAGGTGACTACAGTAAGTAGCAAGGTGAAAGGTTCCATCAGGATCTTAAGATAATGGAACAGCGCTATCAGGGTAAATGGGATGTCAATATGTTAGCAGACTACTGTTGAATTTAAAAAAAAGATTTGCCAGAACAGAAAAGAGCCAATAAAAGGAAACTTAGAAGATCTTTTGAAAACAAGAGAGTTCGTTATCGTAAAAACAGGTAGACACTGAATAGTGAGGTGCAAGGGGACTCACTTTAATCCAGCACCCCTAAAGGGAACAGAAATCTACTACGTCCACGCCGTTGTTCCTGGGTTACGCTAAAAGTAGCATTAAATCATGAATATATATCAGATACTTCTGATTGATAAAGCATTTGAATTTCTAATATAAGAGCTAAGGGTAACCTCAAACTAGTTTGATAAACATGTCATTTACTGTAAATCGTCAAAATTTCTTCATACATCTTGATTTTATACGAAATTGAAACTACCCCCACCCCCCCGTAAGGGGTGGTTGGGGGTGGTATTGAGTAAAAGAGGTATCAAATTAATTTTCGGTTTCATTATACCAAAAAACGTAGAAATACACATCTATCTTGAATTTATAGAAAAATTTAAATTTTCACCCCCCGTAAGGGGTGGTAAGGGGGTGATAGTGGTCATGAATTTATTTTTAGTTATCATTTTCAGTTCCAGCATCCCAAAAAACGTAGAAATACACATCTATCTTGAATTTATACAAAAATTTAAATTTTCACTCCCTGTAAGGGGTGGTAAGGAAGTGATAGTGGTCATGAATTTATTTATAGTTATCATTTTCGGTTTCAGCATCCCAAAAAACATAGAAATACACATCTATCTTGATTTTATACAAAAATTTAAATTTTCACCCCTTAAGAGGTAGGTAAGGGGGTGCTAGCGGCAAAACGGGCAATTAAAATTAGTTTCTATTGTCATATTCGGTTTCAGCGATCGCGAAAACCTAAGAATAATGGGGTCTCTCCTCCGGTTCATGTTTTTTTTTTGTGTGCCTGTGTAATTTTCCACTGCGACTACAAGGAACCAATTTAATATACAATTAAACAATAACAGTGATCAAATTCAAACCTAATTGGTATTCGATATATATTGATGGTAGGTAATAGTTATATACTAGTTAATTTGATTGCAGTTCATATACGGACTAGCTCGACCGAAGTGGTACATCCATCTCACAGAAGAGTGTTTTAAAGTAACTTTACCTTAGAGCCAACAAAAGTACTCCTCTCTCTGCTTCTCCATGTGCGGCGGTGATCACTTACTACCACGTGGACTGTCGGTCGGTCCGCCATTCTGTCACATTAAATAATATCAATATTCAGAATCATATAAATACTTTTAATTCGTACTTATGGTCTAACGTCTAATAAACATTTAATAACAGTTATCAGACCCAGCACTTGTTTTCAATTACATACAAGCTTGTATAGAAATAAACACTAAGCATCTGAAAACTTAAACCAGAAACTTGATTACATTATTAACTGCACCGCACCCAGCATTTGCAGGGTAGTAATTTTAAATCGTTACATATGAATAGTTATTAATATATTTTGATTTAATTTTCCCCAATCCATTGTAATATTACCACAAATTTGTAATTTCTTTTTCCGTTGGATCAATATGAATAACAAATATGAGAAAAGTATTTTTTTATAGCTTCCTTCTTATTGAGAACACTCTCATTTAATAAACTATAACTATATTTTATATATATACATTAACAAAAACTTAATGAATCTGAAAACATAATTAGTAGAAATAATAGAAAGGACTTATTTAAAGATACTTTACCATTTGCGTTGCTTGTGTTGTACTTCTTTAACAATAATCTTGTGTTGAATAGAAAAAAAGAGGAAGTGGGCAGTTTCACTTCGATTAGAAAATATTATATTTCAATCTAATTTTAGTGAGACTGCCATTACCACTTTTTCCTTTAGCTTCAATATTTCTTTAATATTCTTGTATTTGATTTTCCGATCCTCCGTGGGATGAAGTGGAATGGAGCTTGTATTCACAAAAGTTGTAAAGACACGTAATAATCCTAATCTCTTGTTATAAAACATTTTTTGTTTCTTTATATATTTAAAGATGTAACTTGATAGTCTCTAGAAGCCATGGTGCTATCAGATAGTAGAAAAAGAGGTAAACGATGCTTATTATACCCCTGAGTTATTAGATAATAAACAACGCCCAACTCCCTGCTTATTTCTTTATTCCCTGTCCATCCTGTTGCTAAGATTTGACACTGTAAAAAAATGTGAAACTTTATAAAACCTATGAATACTATACAATTATACGGAACGAAATACGATTTATTTTTTTATTTATTTATGTTTAATTCCCTTTTTTAGTTCAGTCAGTGTCTGGACGAATGATTAAAATAAATATCATTTTTCATAACTTTCTTCTTTCTTTCTTAGGTGGTAGAGCCTAGCTGTAGTTATCTGACTGCAGCTCGTATTGGGCTGGCTCGACCGGGGAAGGACCACCCTCTCACAGAAGACCGACGTGTGGTAACCAAATTCATTTGGTTATGTTCCGTCGGTGATTGAGAGAATCCGGAAGCCCAAACCCCCCCCCCTCCCCCCTTCAAACATGAACGCGATGCATAAAAGAAAAATACCCCAGGAGGGTACCGGCTTTGATGAAGCCGTGGACCCCCTCCCCGAGCAAAATCGGGGGAATGATCCTCGGATTTTGCTCGGGCTGCCCGACGTATCTGGGGCGGGCAAAGTATCGCACTTTATGTTTCCTGAGGGCAAACGACGGCAAACAGCGGCACCCGCTCCACTCTAGATGTGGACTTTTGTAACATCCGAGGGTTTCATTCGAACCTAAACGCCGTCCACTACCACCTTGAGACGGCGCAGCCGGCCTTGTTGTTTTTGACGGAGACGCAGATATCTCAACCTAGCGATACAGCGTACCTATCATACCCCGGGTATAAACTAGAACATCATTTTATAACACACGCCAGGGTATCTGTGCTCGTAAGGGAGGATATCTGCTACCGTCGCCTTCAGATTTTTAAAGGTCGGGACCTGTCCGTGCTCTGGCTGCGCGTGGACATGGACGATCACGTCAGATTTTACGCGTGTCTCTACAGGTCCCATAGTGGTAATGCACAAACAGATCAACTCTTGGGCCACGTTCAAGCGAAGATTGACGACCTGCTTTCTCAGACTCCCTCCGCCGAAGTCGTAGTCCTCGGGGACTTCAACGCGCACAATACCGAATGGTTAGGGTCACGTGCAACCGACTGCGCGGGGAGATCTGTGTTTAACTTTGCTCTGGCAAATGGTCTGTCCCTGCTGGTAAAGACGCACACTCGTCTACCGGATGTGGACAGCCACACGCCCTCTTTGTTGGATCTTCTGCTGACTACACATCCAGAAAAGTACCAGGTCACTGTCGAGGCTCCCTTAGCTTCCTCTGATCACTGTCTGGTACGGAGTGTAATTCAACGTCTGGCTCGCACAAGATCTGCGACTCGACGCGTTTGGCACTACAAGTCAGCGGATTGGGATGGAATGCGGTCTTTTTTTGCATCCTACCCATGGGGGCCGATTTGTTTCCCTTCCAACGATCCTAGTGACTGCGCTGCGGCTGTAGCTGATGTGATACTTCAGGGCATGGAACGTTTTGTACCAAGCTCTGTGGTACCACTTGGTGGCAGATCGCGGCCTTGGTTTGATGCGTCTGTCAGGGCTGCAGCAGCTGGCAAACGGCAGGCTTATCAAGCTTGGGCCAATGCGTTAGTCACTAAGGATCCGAACTCTAGAGTTCTGAAGAGGAAATACAACCGTGCCTCCAGATTCTTCAAACGGCAAATCGCTAGAGCAAAGTTCAAGCATGTCGTCAAAATTGGGGATCAGGTGGCAAAGTACCCGCCTGGCACGCGCAAATTCTGGGATCTTTCAAAGGCCAGTCTGGGCAACTTTAGCCAGCCGTCCCTACCGCCGTTGCACATGGGGAATGACTCTCTAGCCCACACGGCAAAAGAGAAAGCCGATCTCTTGGGCACTCTTTTCGCCTCCAACTCGAATTTGGACGACCAAGGGAAGACACCGCCTATCATCCCGCGGTGTCAGATCTCAATTCCGGAAATAGTTTTTCGGCAAAAAACTATAAGGCAGACTCTATTTTCCTTGGACGTTCATAAGTCGAGTGGGCCGGATGGCATTTCTCCACTGGTGCTACGAACGTGTGCCCCTGAGTTGACTCCAGTGCTAACGCGTCTATTTCGGCGCTCCTACCTTAAAGGCTTAGTCCCGGTATCATGGAAGTGTGCCCTTGTCCATCCGATCCCTAAAAAAGGTGATAGCTCGGACCCAGCTAACTACAGACCTATCGCCATTACCTCCCTTCTCTCCAAAATAATGGAGATTATCATAAACCGACAGGTCCTAACGTACCTCGAGGATCACCAGTTGATCAATGACCGGCAGTATGGCTTTCGCCATGGTCGATCAGCTGGTGATCTTCTGTTATACCTCACTCACCGTTGGGCAAAGATTATTGAAAGCAAGGGAGAGGGTCTGGCAGTTAGTCTGGATATGGCAAAAGCCTTCGATCGTGTATGGCACAAGGGGCTTCTTTCGAAGCTACCTTCCTATGGGCTTTCCGAGAGTTTATGCAAGTGGATAACCAGCTTCCTCACTGGGCGGAGCATACAGGTCGTTCTCGATGGTTTTTGCTCAGACCCCAAGCCCGTGAACGCTGGTGTACCCCAAGGCTGCGTGCTATCCCCAACTCTGTTCCTCCTGCACATCAATGATATGTTGGAGATTTCCAACATTGTTATGCGGATGACAGCACTGGGGATGCGATATATTCCGGTCGTGCAGGTCTCCCTTGGGAAAACGTCGATGAGTGCCGAAAGAAACTTGTGTCTTCAATAGAGAATTCCCTGGGGATGGTCTCTGAGTTTGGTGACCCGGTGCTCTGCGAACGGCTGGACTCTTTGGCATTGCGTAGAGACGTGGCTTCTTTGTGCATCTTCTACCGCATTTACAACGGGGAGTGTTCCGAAGAATTATTCAATGTGATGCCTACCGCCGAATTTCACCACCGCACAGCTCGCCATCGCCTCCTTTACCATCCATACCACCTGGATGCGTGGCGATCTTCAACTGTGCGGTTTTCAAGGACTTTCTTCCCACGTACCACTCAAATGTGGAACGAACTTCCTTCGGCGGTATTTCCAGATCGATACGACATGGGTACCTTCAAAAAAGGCATATATTCCTTTCTCCAAGGCCGGCAACGCTCTTGTGAATCCTCGGATGTTGCAAGAGTTCATGGGCGGCGGTGATCACATATTAACGGTGACCCGCAAGCTCGTTTGCCCTCCTATAACATAAAAAAAAAAACTTTCGAATCAATCTAGAAAAGAGTTACCAAGACATAAAATTGTCGAAATCATACACAAGTGTGTAGTAACGTTGTAATGTTTTTCTGTAGTTTTATATTCGAGACATGCTCACATCAACGCTTGACTTAATTTGAAACTCATTAAAAATCATTAAAAATCACTAGACAACTTGTTAGTTATATAAAAATACTATATCTTTTTGACTTGATTGCAGATGGTAAAAAGTATTGAGAATGTTATTTAGCTTATATTATATATACTAGCTTATGCCCGTGGCTTCGCACACCTGGAAGAAGAGAATTCAGAGCAGAGGACGGTTTGAAAATAAATTTCATCTATTAAATTCTATCCTAATTCTAGATGGTAACCCGGCTTCGCTCGGATTAAATGTGACTCTTCTCATCAATACTTTACATAATGTGGGTAGATTGTTGTAGTTACAGCTTTGATAAACGAAATCAAGATGGCCTCCGGTGTCAGTGACGTTTTGCTAGCGTCAAAAATGGCGACTGCTATTAGTCTGTCATCGTCATTAGAATTTAACAACATACTCGACGATCCGTACTTTGCGAATACATGTTGGCGATTCGAAATTCTTATGTTTTTGTTTTATTATTAAGGCGAAGTTTTAATCGAAATTATTAGTATAGATTTACCTCTGTAAATGAAGGCTTCAGACAACGCAGTATTTGGACTCTTTACAAATAAAAGCTGCAAATAAAATATTATACTATAGATCAAATAATATTAAGTTAAAAGCTAATTATTATTAAGCATGTACTTTTCGAAACCACAGGTCTATACTTTACAAAATATGTATCATCTCAGTAAATAAAGAAAAACTTTGATAGCCATAGCAATAAAAATATTATCGAGCATTCATCGCTTTAAATAAATAAATATTCTTAATTAATTCTTATCTTTCACAGATCCAAAGATATCTACATAATGATTTTTCTCCTTTTGATGGAGCGAAGTGTGAAAATGTAACGTGTTAAAACTATTATAATGATAATTTTTAATTTTTTTATACAAGAAACCAATTTAATATAAAATTAAACAATAACAGTGATCAAATTCAAACCTAATTGGTATTCGGTATATATATTGATGGTAGGTAATAGTTATATACTAGTTAATTTGATTGCAGTTCATATACGGACTAGCTCGACCGAAGTGGTACATCCATCTCACAGAAGAGTGTTTTAAAGTAACTTTACCTTAGAGCCAACAAAAGTACTCCTCTCTCTGCTTCTCCATGTGCGGCGGTGATCACTTACTATCACGTGGACTGTCGGTCGGTCCGCCATTCTGTCACATTAAATAATATCAATATTCAGAATCATATAAGTGCTTTTAATTCGTACTTATGGTCTAACATCTAACGGCTAATAAACATTTAATAACAGTTATCAGACCCAGCACTTGTTTTCAATTACATACAAGCTTGTATAGAAATAAACACTAAGCATCTGAAAACTTAAACCAGAAACTTGATTACATTATTAACTGCACCGCACCCAGCATTTGCAGGGCAGTAATTTTAAATCATTACATATGAATAGTTATTAATATATTTTGATTTTATTTTCCCCAATCCATTGTAATATTACTACAAATTTGTAATTTCTTTTTCCGTTGGATCAATACGAATAACAAATATAAGAAAAGTATTTTTTTATAGCTTCCTTCTTATTGAGAACACTCTCATTTAATAAACTATAACTTTATTTTATATATATACATTAACAAAAACTTAATGAATCTGAAAACATAATTAGTAGAAATAATAGAAAGGAATTATTTAAAGATACTTTACCATTAGCGTTGCTTGTGTTGTACTTCTTTAACAATAATCTTGTGTTGAATAGAAAAGAAGAGGAAGTGGGCAGTTTCACTTCGATTAGAAAATATTATATTTCAATCTAACTTTAGTGAGACTGCCATTACCACTTTTTCCTTTAGCTTCAATATTTCTTTAATATTCTTGTATTTGATTTTCCGATCCTCCGTGGGATGAAGTGGAATGGAGCTTGTATTCACAAAAGTTGTAAAGACACGTAATAATCCTAATCTCTTGTTATAAAACATTTTTTGTTCCTTTATATATTTAAAGATGTAACTTGATAGTCCCTAGAAGCCATGGTGCTATCAGATAGTAGAAAAAGAGGTAAACGATGCTTATTATACCCCTGAGTTATTAGATAATAAACAACGCCCAACTCACTGCTTATTTCTTTATTCCCTGTCCATCCTGTTGCTAAGATTTGACACTGTAAAAAAATGTGAAACTTTATAAAACCTATGAATACTATAAAATTATACGAAACGAAATACCATTTACTTAGAGTCTATGTTTAATTCTCTTTTTTAGTTCAGTCAGTGTCTGGACGAATGATTAAAATAAATATCATTTTTCATAACTTTCGAATCAATCTAGAAAAAGAGTTACCAAGACATAAAATTGTCGAGTTCATGCACAAGTGTGTAGTAACGTTGTAATGTTTTTCTGTCGTTTTATATTCGAGACATGTTCACATCAACGCTTGACTTAATTTGAAACTCATTAAAATCATTAAAAATTACTAGACAACTTGTTAGTTATATAAAAATACTATATCTTTTTGACTTGATTGCAGATGGTAAAAAGTATTGAGAATGTTATTTAGCTTATATTATATATACTAGCTTATGCCCGTTGCTTCGCACACCTGGAAGAAGAGAATTCAGAGCAGAGGACGGTTTGAAAATAAATTTCATCTATTAAATTATATCCTAATTCTAGATGGTAACCCGGCTTCGCTCGGGTTAAATGTGACTCTTCTCATCAATACTTTACATAATGTGGGTAGATTATTGTAGTTACAGCTTTGATAAACAAAATCAAGATGGCCTCCGGTGTCAGTGACGTTTTGCTAGCGTCAAAAATGTCGACTGCGATTAGTCTGTCATCGTCATTAGAATTTAACAACATACTCGACGATCCGTACTTTGCGAATACATGTTGGCGATTCGAAATTCTTATGTTTTTGTTTTATTATTAAGGCGAAGTTTTAATCGAAATTATTAGTATAGATTTACCTCTGTAAATGAAGGCTTCAGACAACGCAGTATTTGGACTCTTTACAAATAAAAGCTGCAAATAAAATATTATACTATAGATCAAATAGTATTAAGTTAAAAGCTAATTATTATTAAGCATGTACTTTTCGAAACCACAGGTCTATACTTTACAAAATATGTATCATCTCAGTAAATAAAGAACTACTTTGATAGCCATAGCAATAAAAATATTATCGAGCATTCATCGCTTTAAATAAATAAATATTCTTAATTAATTCTTATCTTTCACAGATCCAAAGATATCTACATAATGATTTTTCTCCTTTTGATGGAGCGAAGTGTGAAAATGTTACGTGTTAAAACTATTATAATGATAATTTTGCACTGCGACTACAAGGAACCAATTTAATATAAAATTAAACAATAACAGTGATCAAATTCAAACCTAATTGGTATTCGATATATATATTGATGGTAGGTAATAGTTATATAGTAGTTAATTTGACTGCAGTTCATATACAGGCTAGCTTGACTAAAATAGTACATACATCTCACAGAAGAGTGTTTTAAAGTAACTTTACCTTAGAGCCAACAAAAGTACTCCTCTCTCTGCCTCTCCATGTGCGCGGTGATCACTTACTATCACGTGGACTATCGGTCGGTCCGCCATTCTGTCACATTAAATAATATCAATATTCAGAATCATATAAGTGCTTTTAATTCGTACTTATGGTCTAACGTCTAACGGCTAATAAACATTTAATAACAGTTATCAGACCCAGCACTTGTTTTCAATTACATACAAGCTTGTATAGAAATAAACACTAAGCATCTGAAAACTTAAACCAGAAACTTTATTAACTGCACCGCACCCAGCATTTGCAGGGCAGTAATTTTAAATCATTACATATGAATAATTATTAATATATTTTGATTTTATTTTCCCCAATCCATTGTAATATTACTACAAATTTGTAATTTCTTTTTCCGTTGGATCAATACGAATAACAAATATAAGAATAGTATTTTTTTATAGCTTCCTTCTTATTGAGAACACTCTCATTTAATAAACTATAACTTTATTTTATATATATACATTAACAAAAACTTAATGAATCTGAAAACATAATTAGTAGAAATAATAGAAAGGAATTATTTAAAGATACTTTACCATTAGCGTTGCTTGTGTTGTACTTCTTTAACAATAATCTTGTGTTGAATAGAAAAGAAGAGGAAGTGGGCAGTTTCACTTCGATTAGAAAATATTATATTTCAATCTAACTTTAGTGAGACTGCCATTACCACTTTTTCCTTTAGCTTCAATATTTCTTTAATATTCTTGTATTTGATTTTCCGATCCTCCGTGGGATGAAGTGGAATGGAGCTTGTATTCACAAAAGTTGTAAAGACACGTAATAATCCTAATCTCTTGTTATAAAACATTTTTTGTTCCTTTATATATTTAAAGATGTAACTTGATAGTCTCTAGAAGCCATGGTGCTATCAGATAGTAGAAAATGAGGTAAACGATGCTTATTATACCCCTGAGTTATTAGATAATAAACAACGCCCAACTCCCTGCTTATTTCTTTATTCCCTGTCCATCCTGTTGCTAAGATTTGACACTGTAAAAAAATGTGAAACTTTATAAAACCTATGAATACTATACAATTATACGGTACGAAATACCATTTACTTAGAGTCTATGTTTAATTCTCTTTTTTAGTTCAGTCAGTGTCTGGACGAATGATTAAAATAAATATCATTTTTCATAATTTTCGAATCAATCTAGAAAAAGAGTTACCAAGACATAAAATTGTCGAGTTCATACACAAGTGTGTAGTAACGTTGTAATGTTTTTCTGTCGTTTTATATTCGAGACATGTTCACATCAACGCTTGACCTAATTTGACTTTTCTTATCGTAACTATGATAAAATTAGAGCAAAGAATAATCTGCTTTGAGCAAAAGTTATTTGAAACGCTAATACTCGTAGCAGGTTAAGATTAAAATAATTTAAAACATAAAAAAATAACACATGTATTCATACCATACCATGTGGTCATAATAATTGTCGATATAAATTTGTCTTTTTTTTTAGAAATTCTTAAAATAATCTTAATATATATTTATAGAAGAAGTCCTGACTCACCGAATCCTCAGCGTCCATCCTTTACCATTGAGTGTAGAAGGCTGAAATTATAGCATATGTTCTTAATGCTCCAGTTCACCGTGATTTGGACAGAGCAGAGTTCAATTTGTTGTACATGTAAGTTGTTAAACATACCTTACAATTATAACAATTTCAAACCGAAGCCTACCAAGAATCTATCGAAAAACTGATCGGAAACTGTGCTTAATCATTCAATTTTATGGTACAAAATATAAAATATTAAAGTACGTTCACGTTCACGGCTTCACTCATGTTTTAATTATAAAATTTATAACAAATCTTTTTTTTTTTTGTCTTATAATATTCTATTTCTAAAGACCACTTTCTATATTAAAAATACAAAAGAATAACTCCTAACCGATTAACTCCAGCCTCTACTAATGACTCAACAAACCTCACATAGATTTATACTTTACGACATAAACAAGGGAAATGAGAATAACTTCTTAAAATAAATATTGCATATAATATAAATACGTAATACACATAGGATATAATATTCGTATGTGTATTATTATTTAGTGAGGGTCATTTGTCCCCTTCCTTCTTCCTCTTCATGTCACAAAATAAAAATTGTTTATTTACATAGTACTCGATATGCTTAATTAATAATTTTTTATATAATTTAATATGAGTAATTATTTACGACTTATTAATATTTTTTCTTGAATACGTAAAATTTCTCACGAGTAATACAAAATTCGCATTTAAACATGTAACAAACGTGTAATATTTTGTTCATGAAATTATGTAGTAATAGGTCTTGTATATAAATTATTTATTACTACATAATATAATAGGTCAATAAATTAAGTAGTTATTAATAAGATTTTGTCCAAGTTCTCTGGATGTGTTCCACAAATCCCCCATAACAAATGCCTTTCTTATAAGAATTATTGGAAAATTAAATTTCCATGTGCACTAAATGTTTTCAAAGTAAACAAAACAATAGTTCTGAACGTACATCCTGTTAGAACAACGCGTACATATTTGCTATAAATCTTAAGTTTAAGTTCATTTTTAATTAGTTGAGAAGTGTGAAAAATTATCATTTTGTGGAGATTCAATAATGAAACTTTCATTATCATTCATATAACTGTCTACAGTTTTTTTCGAACTTAATAGAATACTCTTATCTGTACACATTTTTTTATATACGTATTTTTCTACTATAATGATATTTTATAAATTAATTATCAAATTTCGAAGCAAAATTTTAAATACATTCATTTAATATGATTACAATATACAACAAAAAGAAAAAGATAGAGAGATAGATAAAAAGGGAAGATGGTTAGAAAGAGAGAGAGAGAGAGAGAGAGAGAGAGAGAGGAGAGCTCACAAAGATGGAGAAGGAGATTTAAGATTTTTTTTAAACAGTTACAATTTTAATACAATAATTGTTTTTACAATATGCATATTTCCTTTCATATTCCTCTATCGTCTATTTATTTTCTAAATCAAGAATCTTAATATATCGGTCATACCGTGCTCGAACTAATATTTACAAAGATAGTTCAATTTTGAAGTATCAATAGTATTAGTGCTTGTACGTATTAAAGTGATATCATGAATAATATTCCAATCTTCTGGGAGTCATGAAGTAGATATTCCTTACACACATGTTGTGTGTTTTTACACTAAAAAAGGACGGCGTGTCTCGGGTAACTGGTGTTATTTATATGTTCTTATTGAACTATTTTTATACAGTTGTTTTTATTTTATTTAAATTTTTATCTTAAGAATATTAGTTTAGAATAGTCTATCCGATTTATGTATTTTTTTTTAATATTATTTTTTCGATTTATTTAAATATCAAATACTTTTCACTACTCTGATCTAATTGTTATAAGTAACATTGCTATTCTTTAACCTTTTTAGGACCATTTCTTTTCCTCATTTACATTAATGATCTTCCTTACCTGGTAAAGGAGGATCACAAGATAGTATTGTTTGCAGATGATACATCAGTAAGGTTGTACACTGGTTTGAAGCAAATAATCTACTGCTTAATGGAAAAAAAATGAAATGTATAAAATTTACCTTACCTAACGTCAAAAATATTAAAACCACTGTACAACTTAATAATGAGGAAATAGATTTAGTGGATACTACTGTTTTTCTAGGGATAACGTTGGATGCTAAACTCCAATGGAGCCCTCATATAGATGGCTTATCAAGCAGACTTAGCTCTGCAGCATACGCGGTCAAAAAGATTCGTAAATTTACAGATGTAGAAACAGCTAGGTTAGTATATTTCAGTTACTTTCACGGCATTATGTCATACGGAATATTGTTATGGGGTAAAGCTGCTGAAGTAAACTCTATTTTCATGCTGCAGAAGAGGGCTGTTCGTGCCATATATAATATGGGCCCAAGAGAGTCAGTAAAAAATATATTTAAAGAGGCTAAAATTATGACAATGTACAGCCAGTATATATATGATAATCTTATGTATGTTCACAAAAATACCAATAAGTTCAACAAAAAATCAGATATCCATGCTAGAAATACTAGCTCCAAAGATAAACTTGTATTGCCTTCGACTAGATTAAGTAAAATTAGAAATTCATTTCTTGGTAATTGTATACTATTTTATAACGAGCTGCCTAAAAACGTATTGGACATGTCTATCAAAAAGTTCAAAGTTTTTATAAAATGCAAACTTTTACAAAAATAATATTACAATATAAAAGATTATGTAAATGATAAAAAGGCTTGGAATTAAATTGTTTATAATTTCATGGTGTGTAGTTGGCCTAATAAGCTATCATTGTAAAATGGTGATAATGAAAAAATAAGACAACCCGGCTGAGATTGTTGTGGGTTTCTTCTCAGACCAGGGCGCGTTAAGAACCTTCGTAAACTTAGATTAAGATGACGTTATAGTATCACCATTAAACGTTTTGTTTTGTTTTTTTGTTTTTTTTTTGACTTGTCATAAGTGCCAAAATTTGGTCTATTTGAAATAAAAAATCTTTTATCTTTATCTTTATCCTTTTCAAGGTAGCCGGTATTTAATCTTTTAAATTTTTTAGTTCCAAAGAAAAAAAAATAAAGTAGCGATTTATTCAAAATACTCACTTTTTGTGTATAAAGTTCTTTCATAATTACATATAACAATAAAAAAAATTGTGCGTACCACATTATGTATACTCAGAGCTCCAAGGATTAATTGAAGAAATTGAAATAATCTTATTAAACACCCGAATTCATACGAAGACGATTTTAGTCGATTCAAATGTCTCAATAAGTGCACATTTAGAAAAAAAGATTAAAGCAACTCTTAATTAAACTAATGCTTTGTCTATATTGAATTTTCCATCCGCTATTACTATTATATTCTATATTTGTATTTAATTCAATAATATTTTTAATTAAATAATATTTTCAATTTTCCAATACATTTAAAATGATTTATCTTTAGACGTTAGTGACTGACATGCGTTCCCAGCTACGGACATCGCGGAAATAGAAATAATGCTTTAAAATAATATAATCCGTCCATCGGGGCTTGGCCAAATAAATGTCTATTCTCATAGTGTTCTATTAATTGGGATTTAACATTAAATATGGTAAGCATTCAAGCTTTCAATTCCAAAGAAATATTAAGAAAAATCTATTCAAAACAAAAATATATATTTTTTTGTTATCGAAATAGTGTATTTAAAAATCCCTCCCACATTAAAGAATAATTGTTCTAAAATAAACTAAGACTCTGTAAATTGTGGATCATAGTAAGAATTGTCGCACGTAGGAATTGAACCCACAATCTTTGGTCCATCAGTCAGAGTCACTCTAACAGGCTATAATAAATAATCTTTACATCCATACATATTAATCAAATTGAAGTGTCTGTTTGTAATTAGAAATTAATAACTTTCCACTCAATGCATATGAAAGTATAGACGGTAGCTCTTTATATGTCTGTCGGTTTGGTCCGGCCAATGTCTGAAACCTCTGGAACGATTTTAACAGGACTTTTATTGTAAGATAGCTTATATTACAAGGAATAAGTTATACATATTCCCCCCGAACGAAGACTTGGACACAGCTTGTACGTAATAAATTAGAATATTCTCATTGAGTATAAAAGATGAAGATTATTATTAGATATTTAAAAAAATATTTTATAAAAAACGACAATAATTACTTATATTTAAATTTACTTGTTGTTATTAAGGTTCACTGAAAAGTATACTCTTCGTCAGACATCTTCGTCTGTCGTCTGAATCGTTATCTGCTCTGTCGTTGTTCCATGTTACATATTGGTTCTTAAATTTCGTGATACGGTACATAATAATCGTTAAAATTACAAAATGTATTGTATGTTCTCTTATTTCTCTCTCTCTCTCTCTCTCTCTCTCTTTGCTCTTCTTATAGGTTTAAATGTTTTTTTGTCACTTCTTAATTTATTTTTGTTGTAGACATGAATTCTTTTTTTGACTTCAGAGGGTCAAATCCAATTTTATAATTATATGGTTCGTTCAATATTATATTATACAATAACTCATTAATGTCTAATATTTTTGTAAAGAGAGTAAAATGGAGATTTGATATCTAGATATTTATTGTAACATCTAGAAAGAAATACGAGTTTTTGAAATAATAATAAATTAGGTTTCTTTGAATAATAAATCGGAATGAAATAAAATATAATAAACAACATTCCTTCAGTTATTTGATTCAAGAAACGGAATGAGAACGGAAACTGTGTAAGGAAATCAAGTTTAGCAAAGGTGCATTTTATACTCATCACATTTGATTATATCAAACAGGTAAAGGAGTGGTTTGGATTGGGAAAGATTAAATTTGTTTTTCCGAAATGTGTTTCTTTATTTTCAAAACTACGAGGTTTTATATAGGCGTATATTTTGTAAATTATTTTGCTGCTTGTTAAGTCACTACAATAAAATTCACAACGCTTCACTCCTTTTTATTATTATTTAATAAACATAACATTCACAAATTTAAATAATTTTTCACAAATAGAAATAAATAATTTAATTAAAATATGTAATCAGTTTCAACGATCGTTCTGTGTGATTAAAATATGTCATCACAGTTTTGTTAAGAAAACTAAGACATATTCACATTTTTTATAAAAAGTATGCTTACCCAAATTTTAGTCCTTTTAGGCTGTCGGGGGGTAGCCTAAAATCATTTTAATTAAAACATTTAGGTACAGAGTGCAGGATGTAGGATGCAGGGTGAAAGCTCTGTAGGGTGGCTTCAATTAGGCTGGAATAATTAGATTTTTCTCAAATTTCCAATATCGCGACCACCCGGGGGTTGTTAAGCCACTTAGGTCTACGTTGATACTAAAACAAAAACAAAGATTAAATAACAACATCATGTAACGTATATATAATATAGATTTTAATGAATTTAATATAATGGTAAATAAGGACTTATTTTAATATATCTTTTAGTAAGTATTCTAAATTATTTTCAATTTTATTAATATTTTCTTCGCTACTTATCTTTTACACATCTCTCGTAGTCACAACAGTATCTGTACCGAGTTGAAGGTTATATCTTTCTCCACGTCATATAATACTCATATGATTGGTGCGGAGTGCTGAGGGGGAGCACTTACATACGAGATTGTTTTAATATCAAGGATACCGAGGATTTTTTAATTGTTTTTTTATCAAAATAAAACACTCGGTTTAACAATATGTTTTTTTGTATGGAATATTTATATTTGGTAATATTTTTTTTACTAAAGAACAAAGAACATGAATTACATTTTTAAGCTCATTGTAGGTAATAGGCAGGCTAAAACATATTTCAATATAATTAAGATAATTATCAGAAGAAGTTCATTCGGTTCTTATCAATAACTATTTATTATAATTATTCTAATTAGAATTAAATATATTAGAAGAATAGGCTCAAAAATGTTTGAAGTCGATAAAATATGATTTATTAATCATTAATTACCAAACACGTTTATTAAAGAAATTATAAACTTAATTAATTATTAATTAGTTAATCTTAGTTATTCGATTTGAGTGTATTATATATCTATTTCACGTAAGCATGCTAGATACATTTCATATACTATATCAGAGCTGTCTGTCTGTTGTGTTGAGTTTTGTTATTATTTATACTCATATTATATCTACGCCGGCAGTTTCAAAGTTCTTGGTTACACATTTTATACCGTCTTCAGGACTTTTAAGATAGATGTTCTATGAATAATAAGAAAAGAAGTAATTCAAATCTGAAATATTTAGATTTTCATACAAATTCATTTAATATTTAAATTAACATAGAAAACTTACTTCATTTTGTTAGCAAACGATTAACTTATTTATTATTAAAAGCTTAAATGTCAGTTTAGACTTTTTTTACGTTTTGTAATTTAGTTGTTAAGACTTACAATCAAACTTAACCCAGAGGAATAGAATTGGACAAAACAAGTGTACGTGATCTAAGACGAACTAACTAACTATTATTAAAGACATCTTCAACAAAATTAATTTATATTAAAATACCCTTTAAAATCCGCTTTTCGAAACCTTCAGAGAGATATCTTAGAAACTTTTCTTATTTGATTCTTATCTTAACAATTTTTTCCAAAATTATAGTTATGGGTGAAGTCCGTCGGACTTTTTCTTTTCATCATCTAAAAAAAAACTCTTGTCCCAATAACGCATGTGCATAAGTATTGATTTTTCTCCCCGTCCTCTGATTGGTTATTGAGAGTCGTGCGTCGTCGTATATTTTATTATCTTTTATATAATATGACGCTACATTATGTAGGGGCGGTAATAATTGCATTAATAACAACTTTTAAATAATGTGATTGTAAGATAAACGAGATTAAAATAATAACATAGAAACGCCCGCTTTTAGTGGGCTAGTTGAGAACCTCACATTGATCTAGTTTCTCTGTCACTACCAGGAATTATAAATATATATATTATATATATTTGTAGGTAGGTAAATGAAGTTATCACTATTGAGAATTATAAAAGCAAAAACTACCTCTAGGTTGTTTTTTTTAAATGAATTTTATATTTTTCTATTTATATTATTTTCTACCATATACTTAAGATCCTATACTTCAAACAAAGTTTAAAATATTTTAAATATTCTTGAGAAACTGCTTAAATACTTTAACTTATCAAGATCTAAAAGGACAACAGACAGAAAGTTTTCACTCGACACTTTTCAATACTAAACCAGTACTGTGAATAGACTTCCCTAATAACCTTGCAACTAAGAAGCTTTATAATGCAGGACAATTAATAGGATTATCCCTATATAAGACCCATCGCGCTTAAAAGCTTCATATATTTAGATCCGATTTCTCGAAAAGCTCTTTGTACAAGAACTAACTTATTCGGTTTTCTGATTGATTGCTATCTTAACAGAAAAGATGTCAAAAGATTGTTAATATAAATATCACTGACACACAATCATACGTACAATCTTATTATTCAATATCACTGATATTGAAAAATTATTAATTTATACTTATTAAAAATTAAAGACAACATTTTATACATATTACTTTACCTTAATATCAAGTAAAGTCAGATGAAGTAGTAATATTATTCCACATTAGAAAATTAGAATTTATTTTATTTTTATTTATTAAGAAAAAAAGAATTTATAGATTCTAAACATATTACATAACAATGAAATGCAATCCAAAACGTGAGTCTGAGTGCAGCAAATATTAGTTTACAAACTATATTGTCCCGGTGCTTAGGCTTCAGCTCCAGCTTAAAACCCTTGTAAGTTTCCCAAGCTCATTGGAGTGAGTTTACAAGTATACCAACTATCTACGATGTTTATTATTATTATAATTTTAATACATTTTTATTGCAGCATATATTTTAATTTAATTTAGGAAAGAAATATAGGGATAAAAAAGAAGGAAAATTAAAGAAAAAAGAAATTCTTTGTATATATATATACTCAGATTTTATTTGTTACATTTAAATCCAGAAGAAATAATAAAAGAAAACAGAAACGTAAATGATCCTTAAATAAAATACAGGTGTATTTAACGTCTAGTATATTTTACGTCGTCTTTATTCTCAGTCTCAAGTACGAGAAACTTAAAGAAACGAGTAGCTTCAGTGTAAGAGGAGTGTATCACTAACATGTATCCGAACTAGAATGAAATATCTTTCAAATTGTTCTATATACATTAAACCTTTACAGTATTTCAGATTAAATATTGTATAAGTAGTCGAGAGAGTATAGTACTCGTAAAAGGAAAGTAAATTGAAGGGAAAATGACTCAGAAACTGATTTTGATCCAATTATTTTGCTGCATTTTAAATAAAAATCCTCGCAAACTTCGTTGAGCCGCGATTCCTGTCACAGGAAATATAATTACAGGTAGAATATTACTAAATAAAATTCATGTTGAACTTTAAAATAACGATGTTAAAATTTATAAGAAAATAATTTTCGTTGTGAAGATATAAAAAAAAATTAATGAAAGTCTAAAATAAAAACACAATTTACTTCCTAAATTCATGAGAAAACTTTCTAAACCTATGCTGTGCACCACAGTTTTGCAATTAAGGATTGAAAATACAATCTGTCTTCTCGATTTATGAGTGCAAATTAACGATCTTTACATGTAGCACTAGTACCTACGACTCCGTTCGCGCGATTTATTTTTTTCAGTAGACAATGGAATTGTTAGTTTGAGACAAATCAACACAAAATATTCTTAATAATATTTATATAGAGCTTATAACAAACGTAGTATGCCACACTTTTCTTAATTGACATAACTTTTTTATTTGTAATTTTATTAGTAATTCTTAAAAACCGTAATTAAATTTAACCCGTTTCCGAGATTAGCGTCTATAAACGCACAGATAAACAGATTCCTAGATTTCTAGCAAATACCTATTGATAGAGAGATTTCTAGCAAATATCTTCTACGGACAGACGGCGATAAGTTACATATTTATTATATGTATAAATGTAGGCAACCCATAGTTTACCGGTTTTGATCATAAATCAATTAAGAATTGTGGTTTGGATATTAATTTCGGCGACTGCTAACAATATGTTATGTATGTTGGTATCCCATATTTAAGTTGAAGTAATACTCGTATCTTTATGTATCGAGAACAATGCCATGCTGTAGTCAATTAAAATAAATGAAAATTATAAATATTTGTTACTCAAGACAAGCCTAATGGGATTTTTTTATCAAAAGAAAAATTTTCTCATTTATTTGCGACTATTAGTAATATATTTTTACATATGTATGTGTTAATCTTACGTTGTAAAAAACTATACTCTTGGTAACAGTCCAACGCATATAGTTTTCTCAGTTTTCCAAGAGATATTTTTCAGAGGTCATGATAGCTTATAAGAGGTTTAAGAGACAGATAGATCTCTACCAGACTTAAACAAGAGGTAGCTTTTAAAGGTTTACGAAAGACATCGAATATGAAATACATTTTTGATTTCGATGGAATTAAAGTAATCTATCTGTATATAATAAGTTACAGCAACCGATTAAATAATATTATACTGTTACTTTAAATAAGTATTATTTGATTATGATTATAATATTTGGACAACCTTGAGTTTTTTGTGGAAACATTTTTATCGATTCGTGGAAAATTGTTGAAAACGTTTTTAGAATAATCTTCTCCCTTTGTTTAAATAATATAAGAATAAACTATATTAATGTTATACAAAACATATGATATATAACTTATCTTTTAGTTATAAACTAACTAATGTTTGTAATCAAATAGTAATTTTAGCTGGAAGTGTGTGACTCGGCTCGTGTTAAATTAATAAACTACTTCACTGCTGCATCTGTGTACATATGTAGTGGTATTTAATAAATATCAACACTAAATCTTTATTTATTACTCTACACAGTACACTATAAAAACCTTGCAAGTTTAACCACATATGAATAACTAAATGTACGACAAACTCTTATAAATCGGATAGTCAGTCCAATAACGTTATTGTTAGTTTGGATGCGTTTTTAATGATTATACATTTCATTGTATACTAGAAAAGACTATTAGTCTGTTATCACTAAAAGACACAAGATAAGACTAGCGAGTGGATGTTTAACTGAGTGCAGTTCATATATCAGTATCATATTACATTCTTTTGTTTGTAATATGATAACTGTACTCAGTTAAGCCACGTCTAATGAAATACCACCACATCATTAATATATGTACTATCTATGGTGTCTTTGTAAAGTCATATATATATTATAACATCAAATGATTTTACAAAGGTGTCTACTCGATGAATCCTGAGTTAAAAATCCCTCTGAAATTTCTATTCGGAAACCAATAAAACAATCTGATGGCGGGTGGGTGGTATGGCGTGTGGGGTGGGTAGTATGGGGTATGGGGTGAGGGGTGGAATATTTTTAGTTGATCAATGGTTTTTCAATGAAATTGTTTATGGAAATGATAAAAAATAAAGAGAAAAGTGAATTAAAAATTTATAAATGATATCAAAGCATTACGTGTGCGAGTACTTGCTTTTTATTGTAATAATTGTCGATTCCAGTGCACAATGGCTGCTTTAATAAAGATGTTTTTTATATAATTTCATTATAATTCAAAGAGATGACAGCTAAGTAGAAGTTAATATACTTTATAGTAGACGGAGTAGCTGATAGCTAATATAAACAAACATAACATATGTATTATTTATTGTAGGTGCGTATTGTGAAAGTATCGTGTCTTGATTTGTGACGCAATATCTTTATCAATATCTTCCCAGCTCTTCCATCAGAGATATATAATTATTCGATAATATGAATACGTATATTTTATCAATACTTTAAAACTGTATAAGAGTTATTAGACTAAATATTATAAATATATATTTTTATAAAAAAATATTATTCTTAAGTCTAGTACTTATAATAATGTCAAAAGACTCTATTCGAAAATAATAAGATACAAAATAAAATACTGCAACTTTACTTTTAGAATTTGCAACATTTACCGTACCGGGTGAAACGAGAATATATATATAATAGTTCTCCTACTTTTAAAACTTTCTCTGCCACTTCATATGTCACATATCACAAGATATACTATTGGTTTTCAACAGTAAGTATGAAAAAAGGTTAACTTCTATCGCACTTGTTGATTTATTCACAAACTTACAGGTACATATATATTTCTTTGCGTTTAAAATTATTTTGTGTCTCCCCCATTGAAGAGGTGATGGTCGGAACGGTGGAGTGCCCGCAGAGAGGACGTGTTTTAACGGCTACCCACTAAAAAAAGTAAAAGGATCACTTTTGTATTGGAACGCAGGGCCCCGGTCGTGCAGGCCTGAGGAACTTGGGGATTGCTATTATAATTTTCGATGTTAATATTTATTATAATTAAAACTTCGAGTTTCTTATTAGTTCACATCTATAGAATATAGTTGACCGAACTAAACAGACGTTTACATAATTATTTAAGAACTATTTTCTTACTAACACTTATAAGGACGTAAATTACTTACTCTCTTGAATATGTACTCGTATATCATACACCTAAGCCCTGTTAACAGAAAAGGATCTTAAGAATCTCTCGTGAATGCTTAAAAGTAAGGTGTCTTAAGATAGTGAAATCTTACAAATTAATTGAATTTCTATATAACGAGTAGAACTATATCACAAATATTTAATAAACGTTACTAGAAGATAATATATTTATTTATGAAACATAAATGAAGTCAAACTATAGTTGATATGATATTATTCTAGAATAACAAAGCTCTTATAAAATCGGTTCTTGTTAAAGAGGCTTTAAAAGATTTCCAATGTGTTTAAACATAGCCGAGTATCCGATTTAACTGAATGGGACGAAATCCCTAACTAATTAATTTTTCACAGTGCTGTCCAATTTGAGTGCAATATACTGCACTGAATGCTTTCAGGTGTAAATGCAGTCAAGCGTGGAGCAAACATTCATTAATTGTTCAGGTCATGTACATTGACTTGGACAATCAGTTCCCATTGTTAATATGAAAAGATTTACTAGGTTACAGATATATGTGGTATCATTCTATGATACTAAACGAAACATAAACCGATTTTGATTATGTTCTTAGTGTTGTAATAAAACAATTTACATTTCTAAATATTTCAAATTAGAATTTGTATCATTGACATACAATATGTTATCATGCATATAATATTAAGTCATTACATTTTTAACAAACATTCCATGTCTTTATAGATGGTTATTTAAAATATGATCAAAGTACACACACCCTCGTATTAGTGTAATACACTCACTCACCAGTCCATTAGGATATAAAAACACCCATAATGAAGTTAAAAAGAGATACCCTATACTCCATTAGGCACGCTGGGGCCTAATTGACTTTATGCAGTACCTAGATTTAAATCTATTTAGCCTGTAGGGTCGTCTGGGTGCGTCACAACATATCAAGCTTAAATATTCGGATTTTAAGCTCCTACCATTGTAATGTTTATTATGAGTGATTGTGAGTGTGAGTGATGAAATATTACAGCGATTTGAAATCATGTTTTTTTTCCACTAAGTATCACTTAATGTCAGGAGAACATGAAATTAAATTATTGCGGTTTATTTTTTTTCTTGTAGGCTCTTAAAATCTATAAAATCATAATTGATTTCTCTAAGATTTATTTTACGTCAGTTTCATCTGAGATATTAAGGTTTTTATTTTATAATTGTTAAAAAATATATACAAACCTTTTTTCAAAATGACTCCAGGACAACGAGTACATACATGTGTACCATAGATTCATTACCAACATTCAGATAAATAGTAATGTCAAAGTGAGTGGACATCGCCTCGAGGCTTACAATTCAATAGGATATTCACAGCATTGATGTAAATTGACTTTGGCTTCACTCCGAATGCGTCCAAACCTGTTTGATATTAACAAAACATTAATCCTAAAAGGGTTCTGGGGCGAGTTATTCGTGTATATAGTTGTCGCATGAAATTACTAAAGGCTCGTAGGATGAGTGCAATTGCAACTCCCCCCGCTTGATGTAAGAAGTATTTGATTTTTACTAGGATCTGCCGTCGTGCGTTGCGGGAGTTGAGCTGAGTGCCCTCCCTTTCTTTAATGCTAACAAACTTAGCATATAATATTGCTGTATAACATGCTCAGCAACTATCGGTTTAGAATATCAATTGAAAAGAAAATCAGTTCACCATCAATAAAATTATAGCCATATATAGTCTTTTAAATGAATCTCAACTTTTTTTTACTTTTTTCTAGACTGAATTTTTTTGTTCTGTTTTTTGCAGAAGCATTTTTAGTAAAAAATTTAGCCATGTGCCAAATTGTAAAAATATGCATCTATAGGTTTTAAAATTACCGATGTCGTAATACAGCAAAATGAACGGTTAACAATTAATATATGTTTTTAATGGCTATAAAAATTTTTTTTTCGTATCTAAAGTCTTCAGTATGGATATTGGACCGCTACGGTATTATTTTAGTTTGGATTTACATAATTTTTAGTTCAAAGAACGAAATTTCTAGAAGATAAATACCGCTTTAAAATTAATTATTGGACTGGGATTATTAATGGTAAAATTATAGGCCCTTTTGAACTCCTAAGTAACTTAACAGGAGAAAGTTATCTAAATTTTCTTCAAAATTACTTACTCAATTTATTGATAGACGTGCCCGAGAAGCTTCGCAATACATAATATTCATAAACGAACTATTGCGCAGTGTACACGTTAAATTTTGTCTCCCGTAACAAAAATAGTTATCACATATAAAGTTTTGTTTTGTTAGTGATTTTGTGAAATAGCATCGAGTTATATCATAAGTGAACTTAAGTGCGATTAAAATTGCGAATAACACAATAAACTTGGACTCAGTTGCTTTATGTGCGGGGAGTCGTATCGTTTGATCATTTTGTTTATTTGTTTTCTACCGTCTTCAGAAAATATGGAATGTAAACATTGTTCGACAACTTTGAATATGGAAGATTTAATAAAATGCTCTGTATGCCAGGGGATTTATCATTATTTATGTGTCGGCATGAATGAATCCGAATTTTAAAAAAATCTCCCTATGAATAAATGTAAGTGGAAATGCCCGACATGTAAGCCGTCAAAAAGACCTAATATCAACCCAAAATTAACATCGGGCTCTGGTAAAATACATGATGACCAAAGCCAACCTCAGTCACTGTTTCAAACTGATGCTAAATCATTGATTTCATACTTTGATGATCGTTTGAATGGTTTAGAATGTTCAATAAATTCGTTTAAATCCCTGATTGCTGATGAATTTAAGAAACTTTCTGATGCCGTCGGCATGTGGTCAACAAGGATAATTGCAGTGGAATCTTCTATGGTTTCTGTGACTGAGAGGTTAATTGAATTGGATAAGGAGATCAAAGGGGTTGATGACATCTAATTAGAACTTGAGGAATATAAATCAAAGGTCAGGGAATTTACGGAGTATAAGGATAGCAATGACCAGTGGGTGCGTCGTTCGAATATTCAAATTAATGGAATTCCACAGAAGAACGGTGAAAATTTAAATCAAATAATGAAAAATATTGCAACTAAATGTGGGTATGCTTTGAATATTGATTCCGATGTTGATTTTGTTACAAGAGTTGCGGTCAAAAATGATACTTCTGATAATAAGATAAGACCAATTATAGTTAAAATGCAGTCAAGATATAAAAAAGATGATTTCTTAACACTATTGCGCAAGCTTAAGAGTTGTACGGCAAAGGATATTAGTTTTACCGGTATTCAAGGCAATAATAGAATTTTGTTTTAATGATCATCTATCTACGAAAAATAAATTTCTACTCAAAAGAACGAAACAGATTGCAAAGGAAAAAAAGTATGCTTTCTGCTGGGTCCGGAACTGTACAATGATGGTACGATGCAACGAGCAGTCACCTATTATTCACGTAATATCAGATGAATCTTTAAACAAGATTATATAGGAGATAAGCGAAAATTGTTGTTCTTATGTTTTATTACATGTTTTTATTTGTTTGAGTTGATGTGTATTGCGGGCTGTTTGATTTACAATTTGGAATGTATGTTGGTTCTATTTAAATCTACTCATAATTATTTATACTAATTTAATAATTATATTCTTAATTTAACTTTTGTTTCACGGAGTTATATTAATTCTACGTTTCTTATTTTCGGGCTAGAATCTTGGTACAATATTTTTAAAAAATTGTCACGGTAGTTTGTAATCAGCGTTTAATTATTGATTTCTTTAATAATGGTACTTAACATTTTTTATCAAAATGTACGCGGGTTAAGGTCAAAAACTAAAACATTTTTTAGTAACGTGTTACATGTGGATTATGATATAATTTGCTTAACTGAAACCTGGCTATTGCCAGGAATCTTTGATGGGGAATTGTTTGACTCGCGATACATTGTTTACCGAACAGATCGTAATTATGAACAAATAAATGTTACGAGGGGGGCTGGTGTCCTCATAGCTGTCCGTCGTGGCCTGGCAATATGTATGTCGAGATTAATACCTTTACCTCTTTTATACGATGCCGACGTAACTTGTGTACACATTGTATTCAAACAAATATCACAAACATATTTGTTGAGACTATATTGTTGTTACTTCCCACAAACACACAGTCAGGCCAGCACAGCTTTCGTTATACGAACATATTTCAATTTTAAAATTAAATTATCCTAATGTGTTAATAAGTTTTTGGTTATTGGTGATTTTAATATGCTATTTGCTGAATGGTGTTCTGGGCCTGCTATTTCTTCGACTTTAAATAACTCGTTGCTATTAGTAAATGCCCATGAAGATTGTTTAACTTCACAGCTTTATGATTTTATGTGTTTTAATGGTTTTGGTCAATTTAATTCTGTGAAAAATATCAATAATAGGCAACTTGATTTAATAATGTCTGACATTTCATGTCCGGTATATCGTGTTAGTCCTTTATCATTACCAGAGGACGCTCATCACTCTTCTTTATGCATCGTTGTTACTACCCAACTTGATCTACGGTGCCTACGGCCAGCAACGCGTTTGATACGTTGTTTGGGAGCTGCTGATTATACCAGAATTAATGATATGATGGCCAGAATCGACTGGGAAGAGCGTTTAGCTTTAGAGGACGTTGAATCAGCAGTGAGTACTTTTTATGATATTACCAATGAAATAATTGAGCTTAATATAACTGGGTTTATTTCTAGAAATGATAGATATCCAACTTGGTTCAACAAAAAATTAATAAAAATTATAAACAAAAAAATTAAAAAGCATAAAAAATGGTAAATGTATGGTAGAATTAAGGATTATTTTGAGTATTCGTTTTTACGAAGTCAAACAAAAGAACTTGGAAAAAACATGCTATAAATCTTTTATTGATCGAAGTGAGAAAAATATATCATTAAATTCTAAACATTTCTGGACATATAATAAATCTATACGAAATTCCAATGAAATACCCGATAAACTTTACTTAGGTAACACTCATGTTACGCACGGTCAGAATATTGCCGACCTTTTTAACTCATTCTTTTTTTCGGTATTTGAACCAAGTTTCAATAATGTACTCACTGAAAATAGTAAAGATAATAATGATTGTGTCATTGATAGAATAATTATAAATGAAATAATTGTTGAGAGGTATCTCAATCAATTAAAACGGATAAGGGAGCGGGGCCAGACGGGATTCATCCTATCTTTTTAAAGCAGTGTAGCAAGACATTGACGAAACCATTTTCTGTTTTATTTAATCTCTCTCTGAAGACTGGTATGATGCCTATAAAGTGGAAGAAATCTATTATTGTCATATCTGTCTGTCTATATCAGCATGGTTTTGTAAGCGGCCGTTCCACAGAGTCGAACTTATGTGAATTTTTAGATTTTGTTTTGAACGCTAAGGATGGAGGTCAACAGATGGACGCCGTGTATACTGATTTTTCAAAGGCTTTTGATAAAATTATTCATGCTTTACTTGTAAAGAATCTAGAAAACATTGGTAAACACGGCGATCTTCTGAGGTGGATGAAATCTTATTTACGTGATAGATCACAGGCAGTGGCAGTTAAAGGTTATACGTCGAACTTTATACCCATAATTTCTGGAGTCCACCTCGGTCCATTGCTCTTTAATATTTTTGTTAATTCTATACCAGATTGTTTTAAAAATTCGAAAATAATTCTTTATGCAGATGACACCAAAATTTTTTCTTAAATAAAATCTTTCGAGGATTGCAAATTATTTCAAAACGATCTAAATAGGCTTCATTGTTACTGTTTGAATAATGGTTTAAAATTAAATATTGACAAATGTTTTTCTATAACATTTTCTCGTAAAGTCAATAAAATAAAATTTAATTATAGATTAAACAATAAGACTCTTAAAATAACGACTGAGGTGAGAGACTTAGGGGTAATTCCAGACAGTGGACTTTCTTTCTCGTCTCACATTACCGCAATCAAAGCAAAAGCATACCGAATGTTAGGGTTTGTTTTTCGACAGTGTAGAGATTTTAAGAATGTAAAAACATATTTTATCTTATATAATTCGTACGTAAGACCTATTTTGGAATACGCATCTACAATTTGGAATCCAATGTACTGTGTTTATAAGAATCAAATAGAAGCTATTCAGAACAAATTCCTTCGGAGGATCAACTATATCTGTGGCAGTGAGGTTATATCAGGTCCTACTCGTATGTCATTAGAGCTACGTCATGAACATAAAGACCAAATTTTTCTATATAAATTAATTAACAATATTATAGATTCTCCTTATCTTCTTACACGTATTTATTTTAATTGTCCGAGATTGAGTGCTCGCACTAAATTCGTATTTCATATTCCAGTTTGCAGAACCAAATACGCCCGTAATCGTTTCGTGACAAGAGCTTGTAATGCACACAACGAACAATATTATGATAGTGATATATTTTGTTCTAAATTGACTATGTAAGTATATTATTTGGTTAGAAAAGTTGTTCACAATTAAGTTTTTTTTATGTTTTTATGTAAAAATTTGTTTCGATTATTATCGATAAAGTTTTTTATAGTTTGTGTATTAATATTTCAATGTTTTTTTTTTCTCTTTTTTAATTTGTTGTATTTTTTTTCCATCCATTTTGTAAACATGCTTTTATTAAACATTTTTAATTGACACTTGCTATGTATAAATTAGTAATGAAAACTTTTTGGCTTGTGTCTATTTAAAAAAAAATTGTTATAAATAAAATATTGTAAGCTGTATGTTTTCCAAAATAAATAAATAAATAAATAATGGCTTCAAAATGATGGCTGTCCAGCACACTATGCTGTTGCAGTACGTGCATACTTGAACGAAACCTACCCTAACAGGTGGATAGCCCACCTGGGGCCTATTCTATGGCCCCCAAGATCCTCGGATCTAAACCCTTTAGACTTTTTTTACTGGGGGTTTAAGGAAGAGGTACCGGTTACCGGTTACCAGTTACCAGCAGCCAGTAACTTCATTAGAAGATCTACGAGACCGTGTTCAGGCCGCTGCTAACAAAATCAATGATCGACGTCATGCGCGATTTTTTCGGTTAGGTTCGGTTTAGGTGGTAGAGCCTAGCTATAGTTATCTGACTGCAGCTCCTATTGGGCTGGCTCGACCGGGGAAGGACAGACTCTCACAGAAAACCGAAGCGTAGTAACTAAATTCATTTGGTTATGTTCCGTCGGTGAGTGAGAGAATCCGGAAGTCACTAAGCATCCGAACTCTAGAGTTCTGAAGAGGAAATATAATCGTGCCTCCAGATTCTTTAAACGGCAAATCGCTAGAGCAAAGTTCAAGCATGTCGTCAAAATTGGGGATCAGCTGGCAAAGTACTCGCCTGGCACGCGCAAATTCTGGGCGATTTCAAAGGCCACTCTGGGCAACTTTGGCTAGTCCCTACCGCCGTTGCTCGATCGGTTGGTGATCTTCTGTTATATTTTTCGCACCGTTGGCCAGCTGTTACTGAAAGCAAGGGAGAGGGTCTGGCAGTTAGTCTGGATATGGCGAAAGCCTTCGACCGTGTATGGCATAAGGGCTTCTTTCAAAGCTATCTTCCTATGGGCTTCCCGAAAGTTTATGCAAGTGGATCACCAGCTTCCTCACTGGACGGAGCATACAGGTCGTTTTCCCCAGTTTTTGCTCGGACCCCAAGCCCATGAATGCTGATGTACCCGGAGGCTGCGTGCTATCCCCAACTCTATTCCTCCTGCACATCAATGATATGTTGGATATTTCCAACATACATGGTTATGCGGATGACATCACTGGGGATGCTGTATATTCCGGCCGTGCAGGTCTCTCTCGGGAAAACGTCGACGAGTGCCGAAAGAAACTTGTGTCTTCTATAGAGACTTCCTTGGGGATGGTCTCAGAGTGGGGTGAACTGAACCATGTTCAGTTCAATCCCCAGAAGACACAACTTTGCGCGTTCACCGCTCTTTGACAGCACTCCCCTCATTGCCTCGCCAAGTACAAGCTCTCAAAATTTCGAGCGACTGTCAGTTTCGTGGTTATCTGGAGAGCAAGGCCAAGTTGGCTTCGATGAAATGGGGCGTGATCAATAGAGCGAGGCAGTATTTAAATCCTAGGTAAAGACTTGCGCTCTACAAAGCGCAAGGTACGGCCACACATGGAGTACTGTTCTCATCTCTGGTCCGAATCACCCCAATATTAGCTTCTACCATTTGACCGCGCACAACGCAGAGCCGTTCGGATTATCGGAAACCCGGTGCTCTGTGAACGGCTTGACTCTTTGGCATTGCGTAGAGACGTTGCATCTCTGTGCGTCTTCTACCGCATTTACCACGGGGAGTGTTCCGAAGAGCTATTCGATCTGATGCCTAGCGCCGAATTTCAACGCCGCACAACGCGCCTTCGCCTCCAGTACCATCCGTACCACCTGGATGCGTGGCGATCCTCCACTGTGCGGATCTGAAGTACATTTTTTCCACGTACCACTCGTATGTGGAACGGATGCCCTTCGGCAGTATTTCCAGATCGGTACGACATGGGTACCTTCAAAAAAGGCGTTTACTCCCACCTCCTAGGCCGGCAACGCTCCTGTAAATACTCGAATGTTGCTAGAGTTCATGGGTGGCGGTGATCACAAATCATCTGTGACCCGCTAGCTCGTTTGCCCTCCTCTTCCATATATATAAAAAAAAAGATGTAGGACCTGTATCAGGATGGGGGGGCAGACAATTTGAACAGTTGCTCTAAATTATTGTAATGTGTATGCAATAAATATCAATTAAAAATCATATTATTTTGTTTTATTGTATGCATAAAGTAAGGCACAAAAAATGAAAAATGGTAGGTAAGTTGCAAAACAGAGTCTAAGTATATCAGTCAAATTGACTTCCCTTCGTACTAGTTCACACTATATGACGGCAGGGGGCCATGCTCTTCCACACAAGGGTTTTAATTCGTTTGATAGCCCTTACTTTTTTTATTACATTTATAACCTGAGCGCTAGCAGAAACTATACACATTATAATCATGATCAATACCAATCATGTAACAAGATTATTTTTAGTTTTATACAAAAAAAAAAGATAAAAAATAAATAAAAAACAAGGGATATGGCGTGAAGGTAAATAAATAAATAAATTTAAAAAATAAACAATTGAAATAAAAATTTTAAATTTATATAAAAAAGAAAAAGAAAAACAATTTATTAAAAAATGATTCCTCAATTCCTTCTTTTTTTTTATTATAGCTAATAAATGTATAAACATAAAAAAGTCCTTCCCTTATGGGTTTAATAGTTTAATATATACAGTTCCAATCGCAAATGACCATTGGTCAAAAAGTTTATATATGTATATATATATATATATATATATATATATATATATATATATATATATATATATGTATATATATATATGCGTGCGTGCGTCCAGATACGACTTTTGTCAGCACGGAAGCGGCCGCAGTTTCGCTCGGATCGCTTTCAAACTTTGCACAAAAATCAACCATCCAAAAATGAAGGTCAAGTTCGTTAACCAGAGAAATCCTATACAAAGTAGATCAATCGCGTTCATATTATATGATGTCTTTGATGAATACCTATAACTAACGTAGATAAACCGAAAACATAACTTCAATGACTTAGGGGTGGGGGTAAAAAACCAAAAATTTTTGGAAAAAAATTCATAACTTTTTTCTGGTAAACTTTTTTACATCACAAGTATTTTTAATAGAAAGGTTATTTCTTACTCTAAATTTTGGTACCAAATTTTTTTCCGAAGAAGGTACCGTTTCCTTGATTTTCAAGCTTTTAGCTTGAAAATTTAAGGTAGGTGAAACTACGGCCACTTTTTTCTGGTAAACATTCCCTTCTCGCAAATATTTTTAATAGAAAGGTTATTTTTTACTCTAAAGTTAAGGCAACGCACTAGGTACTTCTTTGACTAAGCCAAATAAAATTATCACAGTTTATTCACGCAAGGGATGTTATTCTTAGGTAGTGCTAGAGCTTGTATCGTTACATATATGGTTCTTAACTTGTAATGCGTGATGTGGTTGTTGGCTGTTTATAATTGTAAACGTAACATATTTAGTTTTATCCATATTAATAGTTAACAGATTGTAATCTAGCCATTCACAAATCTTGGAAAATCCATCTTCAGCATATTTTGTATCCTCTATCCACGTCTTTCCACTAAATATTATGGCAGTGTCATCTGCAAAAGCAACTATTTTGGCATTTTCTAGCTAGAATGTACAGAGGCTATCAATATATATGAGAAATAGCGTGGGACCAAGCACACTGCATTGTGGAACACCGTAAGATACCAATTCTTTAGTGCTTATATCAGAATCGATTCTAACTTTGTTAACATCGTTATCACAGTTTAATTTTCGTAAATAATTAAAAGTTTAACCAAAATAGTGTAAATACCTGTGCAATCGAATTTATTTATGATTGTGACTAAGCAAAACCTTTTGTAACAAATTATATTAAGTGAGAGATAAACATCAAAAAATTTTGGTGGACTGCTTTGTGTGGTGTTAAAACTTTTTTATATTAGTGAAGACAGTTTTCAGACGTTAGTGGTTCCAAATATTGAACAATACTGTGCATTAATTTGTTACAATAATCAATATCTTTCGTATTCTTTCAAGTAAATTACTTTTGCACGACCGTTGGAAGAAAATGAACTTTGGACCTTCGTTTGTTCGAAATCTCCATGAACGATAACATAACTAAAAGAAATAAAAGAAGAACCAACAAATTTCTGACATCATCATTAAATCCCCTCAGTGAAAACAGATTATCGCTTGATGACTCAATGTACTCGGTTCCTGACTTGTCTATACGAGCTGGTAACTTACAAATACAGGAATTAAACATTAAAAAAATATTAAGAGGAGTTTTAAGGCGAATAATTCACCGGGCACAACGATAGACAGAAAGAAGAAAAAAAATATATATTTGGAAGACAGCAATGTACTGATCTAGCATCAAATCTTATATATTCTAGACACAACACTACATATGAAGAATACATTATTGAGTCAATAACGAAACCAAATGCATTAACAGAGGAATTTATTAAATGTTGTAAAAATACCAAAGGAAATTCTGCAGATAAGGTAATTTTATGCTTAGGGGAAAATGACTACAACCTTACTAAACTAGGAATTGACATTTGATAAATTTTTTTGGATCACATGTTGAAATTATTATATTAAGTGTAATTAAGAATAATTATATGAATGAAATTAAGTTAAACAATTTGTTAAAATTATATTGCAATCACTATAAAAACGCTCAATTTATTGAATTGTATAGGTACTATAAAACCAGACGAGACTACTTTATTGACATTTGTAAAAAAATAATTTACTTATTGACTATTCTTATTATTACCAAAATTATTTATTGAAATTTAATAAAAAATCTAATATACATAGGGTGAAGGAGGTGAATCAACCGGGAACCTTTCTATTTTAAAACTAACAATAAAAAGTCGGAAACGGTTGTAGATGACTTTCATGGTACAAACCACAATTCGAAATTTTATAAACCTGGAACCATTCCGTATTACTTTAAGGTTATACACAAAACGGTCATTGATAGCAACCTAGTTGAAACTCGGACCATGGCCAAAACAGGGTAAGTATTACACCTAAAAATTCCTTTTGTCAATAATTATAAAAACAATTCTTGTACCATTTTGCACCAAAATATAGCGGGATATTTAAATAAACAAAATTTATTCGAAATATACTTAAATGAATTAAATGATAGTAGCGTGAGCGTGGATGTTGTCTGTTTGTCTGAGACTTTTATAAAAAGTGGTTCTGAAGCTAATGCCAAACTTCATAACTTCAATTTAGCAGCTAATTTTTCAAGAGATTTAAAACGTGGCGGTGTGTGTATTTTCAAAGGACAAATTTAAAAACTAAAGAAATACAAGACATAAAAAAATTCGCTCAAGTCTATACGTTTGAGTGCTGTGCTGTTGAACTAATTGAACTGCGTTGCATCATCCTATGTGCGTATCGCATTCCGAACTCTGACGTAAATATATTATTTGAAAATTTGGACTTAACACCGAATGAAAAAGTGTTATTATCGCCGGTGCCTTGAATATTGACCTACTATCTGACAATAATGTGACAAATGTTATTAGATAATTATAATATTAAATACCATATTAATAAACCCACTAGACATAACAAATGTATTGACCATATAGCGAGTACCATAGACGAAGTTATAGCAGCTGTGCTTCAAACAGAGTTATCGGACCATAATACTTGTCAAACAATAACTTTTAATGTAAAATCGAAGCCATAACTTCTTATGTATTATTTTATTACTGTAAGAGATTATTTATTTATTTATTTATTTATTTATATCTTGGGTAATCCAACAGTGCATACATAATTTTAAAGTTACAGTAAATAATATTTTCATAAAATAGGACCAAAAAAGGATTACACTATTTAACAATACTATGAAAAGAAAAATAAAAATAAAACTAAAAACAGTGATTAAGTTTAAGCAATTGATAATTAAATCGAATTAAGGGAAAAAAAATTCAAAATTTAAAAAATTTTGGGGGTAAAAGCTACTTAAGGGAGTGAGTGTAAGTGTGGATGTAATGTGTGAAAGTGTTGATGTGTGTGTTGATGTGCTGCAAGAATGAATTTATGTGTATCTGAGATAATATAATTTAATATTTAGTTTGTTTTATGTGTTTCCTTAAAGCTGATATAGATATATTAAAAAAATCGATATGTGAATAAAATTTATTATACGTAGAGGTCATACGATGGACAATCGAATTTTGGGCATAACCTGTATTTGCGCATGGTATATCAAATAATTCGGTGTGCCTTGTACGGTGGCTAGGTACTCGAAAACTCAATTCAGATAATAACTCAGTGCAATCGATATCTCCGGATAATATAGCATGCAACAACAATACATCGCAATGACGGCGACGAACAGAAAGAGAATCAATTTTGTAATAATTGCATGCAACAGAATAAGAAGGAAAAGATCTGAAATCTAAAAAGCTTAAGAATTTAATAAATTTCTTTTGAATATTCTCTAGTTTTTCTGAGTATATAACCTGATGTGGTGACCAAATGCTGCAAGCGTACTCTAAAATGCTACGCACGTAAACAAAATAGATGACTTTAATGCAATTTACGTCACGAAAAGTTCGACATGTACGTTTTACAAAACCAAGCTGCTGGTATGCTTTATTTATGATTAAGTCAATATGCTCACTCATTGTCAATTTGGAATCTAATTGGATTCCAAGATCTTTAATAGAATCAACTGATTTTAACGAATTGCCATTAATTTGGTATATATATTCAATTTTGTTACGTTTTCGGCTGAAGGTTATTTGCTGGCACTTTTTGATATTAATAATTATTCTATTGCGTTTATAGTATTCAAAAAGGCTATTTAAATCTTTTTGGATCTTTTTACAGTCATTAAGAGATTTTACTGCAAGAAAAACTTTTTTATCATCGGCAAACATTAAACATCGCGAGAATTCAATACAAGTTACAATGTCATATATATATGAGTTGTAAAGTAAAGGGCCTAAAATAGAACCCTGAGGCACTCCAGACGATGCTTCAATAAAAGTACTACGAGCACTTCCTACTATAACTGCTTGCCTTCTCATTTTAACGTACGACTTAAACCATCGAAATAGGTCGCCATGGATGCCAAGTACTTGAAGTTTTGATAGTAAAATCATGTGATCGACCCGATCAAATGCTTTTTCAAAATCTGTGTAGATCACGTCAACTTGTAATCGCTGATCCATAGACTTTCTAACATAGTTAGAGAAAACAGACAAATTAGTAACTGTTGAACGTTTTTTAATAAATCCATGTTGTTCCGGCGGTAAGTTTTTAAATATGACAGGTGAAATAAAGTGATGGATTACTTTTTCAAAAATTTTGCTTATTGAGTTCAGTATAGATATAGGTCTGTAATTTTCTATTTTATTTCTGGCTCCACCTTTATGTATTGGTACTATTAATGCCTCTTTCCATTTAGTTGGATAACTTGAGAAATTATTCAAGGACTTGTTAAAAAGTATGCATAGAGGTCCGGCAAGATTGGTAGCACATTTACTATAAAATATTGATGGTATACGATCACTTCCTGCACCCTTCGTAATTTTGATTTTCTTAATTGTTTTAAAAACAAAGTCAGTCGTTAAATGTATATTACTTATAAAATCATCGCTTTTATTGGGTGGCAGATGCAAGTCAGAGTAACTGGATGATGGTTTTGAGAAAACTGGTTCGAAGAACTGATTAAATCCTGAGCAAATTTGTTCAATATCTTCATACGGTTTGTCTTGTAGTGTCATTGAATATGGATATTTATTCCTTCTTTTTCTTAATGTTTGTTGATACCACCAAAAATTTTTAGGATCTTTTTTAATATTATTTTGTATATTTGTTTTAAAAATTTTATAACATTTGTTTTGAATTTTTTTTTGTCTATTTCTTAACAATGAAAACTCATCGTAATCTCTTGGGTTTCGAAACAACTTCCATTTTTCATGAGCGATGAGTTTATCTTTTATAATATGTTTCAATGATTTACTATACCATACCGGGTAAGCTTTAGAATAGCTAACACTAACTAATGGAATATACTTGTCAATAATTTCGTAAATTTTTTCATAAAATGATTGTGTTATTTCATCGATAGAGTTGCCACTCAAAACATCTGTCCAATTAATTAATGCCAGCTCGGTATTTATGGTACTATAATCAGCACGGTAAAAATTATAATTTCTGGTAGGTTTAATTTTAAGGTCTTTTAACATAAAATCTGAAGCATCTATTTTTAGGCTAGGATGGTATTTATCCTCAGAAACTAAGTTTTGATCAGACCTGTGTACACAGATTAAAAAATTGCTAAAAATTAGATCTAATGATTTATTACAACAGTTTTTTACCTTATTATATTGTGTTAAATTGAAGAGACTACAGGTGTTTATTAATTCAGTTGTTGAGTTCTGTAACAATGTCGATCCTTGGTTTGATTGAAGTGGCCCAACATCAGTCCAACCTACGTTTGTCAGATTAAAGTCACCCGAGATGATATAGGAATCATTTGGTCTCATAGACATTATTTTTAATAGAGAACTTTGCACGTGAAAAAGACGGGATGCTTGCAGAGCATCTGGTGGAATATAAAATACTCCAATATGAAGGTCTTTATCATTACGACAGTTCTTAGCAGGTATAGTTATCCAGACATTTTCAACCTCGTTACTACGCCAGTTAGGTGTTTCTTGTGCTTGCAAGGAATTTTTAGAACATATCATGACTCCACCTCCGGTTAGTTTATTAGAAGTATTAGAGTTTCTGTCACAACGAAAAACTGTATACCTATCATCACATAACTCATTATCATAAAACCCTTCCGTTAGCCATGTTTCGGTAATAAGAATGATATCAAAGTCATTTCTTAGTATGTTTAAGCGTATGTCCTCGGTTTTGGTACGTAAACCTCTCACGTTTTGATAAAATAAGTTTAATGAACTAGTCATTTTGTAGAGCCTTAAATGTGGTATAATATTTTAAATATTTAATTATAATAAACATATATGCGAATGAAAAAATATAGTTTTTGTTATAAATGTATATATAAGGCCAGATATAGAAATAAAGGTGTTTTATTTTAAAAATAGACATATTATTATTATTATTATTATTAGGATTTAGTAGAGGTATGGTATTATATGAGTAAGTTAAGCTGTAAGGTAATAAGTGTGTGTATTTAATGATGGTGAGTATGTATAGTAGTGTGTAGCTTTCTCGTAAAAATAGTGAGCCCCTTTCATACGTACGGCTAAAATAAGTGACATTTTTAAGAAAATTATGTTCTGACGACAACAAAAGCAACGTATAAATAATTATAATTGGAATTAAATAATTTTTCCTAAATCTTTTTCGTTGTTTACAGATAAGGCAGGAGATTCTTCGTTTTTTCTTAAAAAAATTCTGCAGTTTCTAACCCAGACGAATTTATACGCTTTGTCGAGTGCTAGAGTTTTAACCTTCTTCAACAATTGTTTATTTTGCGGTGTTAAATGCTCGTTGACAAAAAATTTACGTTGAGGGCCACCATGTCCTATATCCTGCGTGTTGATACCTCTTGAATTTCTTAAACCCGATAGTATACGGTCTTTTATGTCACGGCTTCTTAGTTTTGCGACAAGTGTTTTTGGTCGGCCCGATTTATTGTTCAGTGGTTGTACACGGGACGCAAATTCAATTTGATCAGAATTTATGTCGACGCCAGCATGTTTGGCTATCTTAATTATAGTGGAAATGGGTGACTCTCTGGACACTTCCGGTAGGCCTACGATTTCTATATTTGACATTCTAGACCATTGCTGTTGATTATTTATTTGATCTTGCAAATCTATTATCTGGCGTTCGCTCGATAAAAGTTTAGTTGCGAATGACGTACACTTTTCTTCTAAGTTTTCACAAACAGTATGTAGTTTGTTATAGGATTCTTCCAGGACTTTAAACTCAACTCCAATCTCCCTCTTTATTTCGGCTAAAAAGGTAGCTTTTATTTCCTTTAAAATCGTTTCAACCATTGGCTTGAGTTTTTCTTCAAGAATGGATTCAAAATGAAGTAAAAACTCAGAGGTTTTAAGAGTGTGGTCGGAGACTATACTTGTATAATTCTTAATCCCTTGTTCTACAGGTGTTGAAGATTCAGATGCAGAAGATGTTGAAGGTGTTTTATTTTGTGTACAGTTTGGGCATTTCCAATTAGATCTAAGCGATGGCAATTCCTTAGTCAACTTAACACATTCAGTATGGTACAGTTGTGAGCATAAAGTACATTTAATTCTTTTATGGGATACTGCAATATTAAGATTGCATTTTTTGCATGTAAAACCCATGTTTATTATACTCTTCTATTATAAAAATAATATTAATAATTTAAAAATATGTAAAAATATGCACTGATTATGATTAATAGAAGAAATCGATTAGGTAGAAATAATAAAATATCTTAAACTTGAGTTAGCCCGGTGAGTTTCGAACCCGAGTAAACTAGTTTCTATAAGCTTTGCAGTTCACAGCGTTGACCGCTACACCAGATGTATGAGACGTCACACTAATCAAATGAGTGGTTAAAATTTTAACATTAGTTGAGTCGATGATGGGTGATATTTAATGAGATGGTAGTTACTGTACACTTTATGTCGAGGTACCGTCAATAACTAGTTATGCACAAAAACACCAACTATTTTGTTCTTTTATCAGCACTTCACTCGTAGAAAAGTTAATACAATCACTAAAAGTTATGGATAGTAGTTAAAACAAACTATAGCTGCATTAATATTGTCTTTTAAAAAACTTTTAACACTGTTTTAGATTTTTTTTTATGAGAACATCGAAACACGTCTGTACTCCTGTCACTTTTATTTATAGTAAGGATAACATAGAAAATTTAAGGACTGCATCAAAGCTATTACATGGAAACAAATAACAGATATTACCGATCATGCTGATACTGACACTGTAGAACAAAATTACAATAATATCTTCAACATATTTTTCAATGAACTTTTGTTATTCTATGAACTCTGTTTTCCTCAAATACAGATAAAAATTGCAAATCAACAAAACTATAAAATGGATAACAAGTGGATTAAAAAAATCAGCAAAAACAAACAGAAAATTGCGATATAAAAGCTACAAAACGAAAAAAATAAAAGATAAAGATAATTATTTGAAGCTCACTAAAATATTAAAATCTTGTATTAATCAAGCCCAAAAAAGACAAATAGAAAACATATTGTTGCGTCAGTTAACTAATGCAAAGCTGCTTGGACTATTATTAAAGGATGCGATCACAATAACTTCAATCAACCTAAAGATCTGGAAGAAATAGTGATTGATAGTATGAGTATTAAAAATCCTGTTGATGTTGCAAATAAGTTCAACCTCTTTGTCGACAAACAAAATAAGTGTAACGTAATGAAACATAATAAAATGACCCTGACAGGGAATGAAGACAGCAAATCTATTTTCTTGGAGCCATGCAGCACACAAGAGGTTACTACTACTATAAAATCCTTAAAAAACACAAAATCGGTCGGACAGGATGGTATAAGTACTATGGTGCTAAAAGTTGCTGTTGAAGAGTTGTCGCCAATATTGTGCTATTTGATTAATTTGTCTTTTATCTGTGGCACTTTTCCGTCAAATTTAAAAACGTCCATTGTCAAGCCAGTTCATAAAAAGGGTATTATTACTGACATCAATAATTATCGTCCTATATCGCTTACCTCAGTTATCTCTAAAGTGTTTGAAAGAATTATTCACAAACGTATTATTATTTTCCTTACGAAATGCAAGACAATTAAAAATGAGCAAAATGGATTTCAAAAAGAGAAATCAACGACATTGGCACTTTTTACGTTACTAAAAAATGTTATATCGTGTATTGACAGCGGTAGTCCAGCCTGTGTTATGTTTTGCGACATGACAAAGGCTTGATTATGTGTCGCATGACTTATTATTGAAAAAATGCGAATGCTATGGGCTTCGTGGCGTATGCAATAAATGGTTGGAAAGCTATCTTAAAGACAGAAAACAGTTTGTTCAAATTTCAAAATTGAACGAGAAAAATATATTTTTACTCGTCTTTCGAAATAAATGCTGTTGGTGTACCCCAGGGCAGTGTTCTTGGGCCACTATTGTTTTTAATATATATTAATGATCTTCCTAATTGCACAAAACACAAATGTATTTTGTTTGCAGACGATTTATCAATCATCATACCGTGTAAAAAAAATAAAAATAATTGTATAAAAATAAACAACACTTTAAAAAACGTGCACGAATGGCTAAAAATTAACAATTTGTGTATAAAACTAAAAAAAAAACAAATATATGATGCTTAGGAATAGGAAAATGTCTATAAAAGGTAACGTAATAACATGTGCCCATGAACGAATAGAACAAGTTACAGAAATAAGTTTCTTAGGTGTACGTTTAGACGAATTTTGTTTCTGGGGTCCTCATATAGCAACCTTAAGTCAAAAAATTTATAAATTTGTCTATGTGTTAAGAAAAATTTCAAGGATTGCTGATCAGATCACAGCGCTATTGGCATATCATGGTTACGTTGAATCAAATCTTCGTTACGGGATTTTGGTTTGGGGAAATGGCTCAGACATTAATAGTCTTTCTCATACAAAAAAAGTGCATCAGGGCAATCTGTAATATGGATCCGATGCAATCATGTAAACCAAAATTTAGGCACCTTAAAATACTTACGTTACCAGGCATTTAGATATACGAACTTGGGTGTTTTATGAAGAGATTTGGCCATGACTACTACGAGACTCGTGAAAATGTAATAGCATTTAATACTAGGGATAAAAATAAAATCTATTGCCCTCAAATTAGGACTGCTCTTGGTTCTAAAAACTGCTATCACATGATGATAGTCATTTATAACAAATTGCCTTCTGCGATTAGAAATTTGCCATAATTTAGATTTAAGGTGAAACTTCCTGACTGGTTGGTTGACAAATGATTTTACTCAGTAAAAGAATTTTGTAATATGTGATTTTGATGTAAAAATATATATAAATAATTAAATAAAATAAAAAAGGATAGCTTATCTGAAATTCTTCTTCATGTGTCTCAATTGAGGTTAATATTGATAAAATACAAGATAACTCCGCAAACGCTTAAGAGGCAGATTCCTTATACCATCATACATCTGAAGATTGAAATTGATTGACCAGTTTGAGTGAAACACTAATCTAGTATTCTCTATGAGAAGAATAATAAATAGGTCATTCATTCTTACAGGCCTAATTAATTATAATACATAGATTTTGATAAAACAGATCAAATATACAACAATTTCAATATTAATTATACATTTTATTAGTATTATACGATTATACATACATTGAGAGAATGAAGTAATTATTTTATTTATTATTATTTAGCTTCACGCCATATCCCTTACGGGGTAGCTAGAGACGACGGAGCGCCAAACGTTACGGTCCCTGCATATCTCTTTCGCCTCGACCATACCTCGACCATTTTTTCATACATTCCCTCCGGGGGGTCCTCATGCTTTTTACGTGACCTTCCTCCAGTATCATAGATACTGTGTTTTCGACGGTCACTCGAGGCCTCCCCCTGTCTCTTACCACTCACTTTTCCTATATAAATCTTTTATCATTCTTTCATCACTCATTCGTTCGACGAATTATTTTGACTACAAATATATTCAATTACTCTTATAATAACAAAAAAATTCGGAATCAAATTAGATGTGTTGCCTATTAAATATACAGACAGACACAATTAGCGACTACAAGAAGAATAAAACGATTACACTTTATAAATGATAACGTTAACTACATCTCAAAATACCTCAGTGTAACAACAGCCTGAGAGGAACTCATAGATCGTTCAGATTCTTTTGTATAACTCAGACCCTACTACGTACGAACTATATGAAATAATGATTTACTAGAAAATCATTAAAATAATTATGTATCTTACCAAGCTATTTTTAAAGACACCATTTCTATATATTTTTTTAATTTACATTATAGACTAGATAATTTTAAAGAAAACTCCACTAGATAAATAGCGTATGCTTGTAAGGAATTTTGAAAATTAAATCACAATGAGCACTAAATGTTTTCAAGGTGAACAAAATAATAGTTCTGAACGTACATCGTGGTAGAACAACGCGCTCAAAGCTGCTATCAATAGTTATCTTAAGTTTCAGTGCCCAAGTTCTGCAATAGTTCTACATTTGTTCAAAACAATTATATAAAACTAACCATTACATTTAATTAATGTTCTATATATATTGTTATTTAATATTGATTGAACAACAATTATTCATGATCTAACCCAGGGAAGTGTTAATTCAAATATTTATTTAAAACCAACAACTATTTCTAAAGACTTAATTTTGAAGAACGCATAAAAATCAAAAAGCAAAAATCCCTCTAATGTTTTGTTATGAACTAGTTGAGATTTACGAAAAATAATCCCTCAGTGAGACATCATATTTGAATTTATTTATAACACAGTATATATTACTTGTAGATTTTTTTTATAAGTATGGTATAATTAATTTGAATGTGAATTAAAATTAAGAAATAGAAGGAATATAAGACAACTTATTATTAAAATATGAAATATTTATGTAAGTACTACTTTTATTTGAACCTATTTACATTTATTTTTACCACATTAGTAAGAGAATTTTTTAACGAATTAAGGTTGAAGCAAAAAGCTTCTGTATTACCTACATTATTTTACTATCACCCCTGTTCCCTATTATGTTCACTTATTGATAACATTCAATAACTATATAAAAAAAATGTAAACTAACAAGTGTGTGTATTTAGTAGTTGTGTACAGGGTCGGATTAAAGGGGGGCAGGCGGGACTACCGCACCGGGACCTCCACTGACGGGTCATTGCTTTAACATTTTTATTCTTTTATTTTTAGTCAATTTTATGTGACTTAAAGGAATTACTAAATTTTTGGTAAAATTATTTTATTTTAATTTATAAATTATAAATATTTGAAAGTCGAGATGAAAAAAAACTCCTCTATTTGAAAAATAATTAATAACTAGGGGCCTTCAAACATTCAAATCTGTCCCCGGTTCTATATAATAATAATATTTATTTCATCGGTATGAATATTCCATACTTATTAGTAATTGTGTTCATTTCACCGAACGATATAAGACACCAATTATACAATTTATTATTATAATCTTCCTCAACTGAAACGTGATTGAGCTATTACTGAATATATAAATCTTTTGGTATGATATATTTTTCTATGCAATATATATGGTTGCCGATAATTAATTTTCTCTAATTAATTATTCGCAAATAAGCCCCAATATTTCTACACAGTTCATAATACAACAATATAAATTTATAATTTAATTCAATAATAAAGATCTTTTTACCGTGTTATGTAACTGTTTACAGGTTTTTATCGCTCTTAATAGAATACTCTTATCTGTATTCATTTATTTAAATATTTCTATTATTTTGTTATAATAATACTTTATGAATTACTTATTAAAATACAAATCCAAATTAAATACATTGATTTCTCTTATTTAATATAACTTTAAGACAGCAAAGAGAAAAGAACAGAGAGAAATAGATAGGGAGGGAAGATGGTTAGAAAGAGAGACAGAGAAAGAGACACCTAGAGAGAGAAGGCATTAGGAGAGAGAGAGAGATAGTGAGAGAAAGAGAGGTAGAGAGGTGAGGCTTTTTGATAGGTAGAGAACGAGAGAGAGAGCGATTAGAGCTCACAAAGATGCAGAATTATTTTTACGATAGGCATATTTCCTTTTATATTCCTATACCGTCTATTTATCTTCTAAATCAGGAGCTTAATATGTCGGCCACACCGTGCTCGAGAACTATTCACAAAAGTTGGCTCACTTTTGTAGTACCAACAGTATTAGTACTTATACGTATTAAAATGATATCACGAATAATATTCTTCTGGGAGTCGTGAAGGAGATATTCTATACACACATGTTGTGTTTTTACACTAAATAAGGACGACGTGTCTTGGGTAACTAGTGTTGGTTACACTCGTATGTTCTTGTTAAACTATTTTCATAGAGTATGTTTTTATTTATGGTTATTTTTTTATCCTAATAATATTGTTTTAGAATCTCAGTAGTCTCTTTTATATCAAATACTTTTCACTACTCTGATCTGATGGTTGTAAGAAACTTTTTAAAAACTATAAATGTTTTTTTTCGTTTTTGTGATGTGAAGTAAATAGTAATTTATAATGTTTGTAATTTTTGAACCATTTCAAGGTGGCCGGAAAATATGAAATAATAAATTATAAGTTTTCAAAAATATCATACTTGTAACAATTTCATATTTTTAATTTCTTAAAAAAAATTATAGTAGCATTTTATTCAAAATTCTCACTTTTTGTGTATAAAGTGGAAAAAAAAGAAACATATGACGCTGAATATAAATTAATAAAAAATAAATAGTTCTTCAATAATTAGATATAATAACAAAATAAATTGTTCGTAAAACATTATGTACACTCAGAGCTCCAAGGATTCATTCAAGTGACTGAGGTTATTTTATTAAACAGCCGATTTCATATAAAGACGATTGTAGTCCATTCAAGTGTCTCAATAATGCACATTTAGGAATGAATTATTAATAGCAACTCTTAATTAAACTAACGCCCAGTCTATATTGAACTTTCCACTCGCTATTACTATTATTATATTTTTGAAAATATATTGAAATTTTCAATGATTTGTATTTATAAGTTCATCACAATTTTTTTTCAAACAGTGATATTATAAATATTTTTTATATTTCTCTCATCTACCACGACGTATTTCGGACTGTACGATCGGTCGGTTCCGACGGACAGGTTTATTAAAAAAGATTTTTGATCTATTATGCTAAAATATTCTAAATAGTAAAATTTATTTTCTTTATTTAATATTTTTTGTCTGTTAATCAAATTCGTTAAATAACTTTATATGGAATTAAAAGTATTTTTTATAAATAGTATGCTCACCCAAATTTCAGAACACCTGCCGCTACATTTCAGCAACTTGTTGGCGCGAAAACCGAATTTAATCAAAACTTTCAAAGTCTCTTTCACTCTTATTCAAGAACAATTACCGGAAATAAGAAATTAAAAACTTAGTTACTGTTTAAACCACTTAAGAAGTAACTCAATCACAACGTGTGTAAGTCAGAGGTTCTCGTTAGACGTGATCGCTTCACGAGGTTAATCCAGTGACTGCAGCGTCGGGAGCTCCGGAGCCGAGCGGGGTCGGGAGGCTGAGGGTGGCAGACATTTACAAACCCCACCACCTCTCCCCAAATGCAACACATATTCACAAAAGGAAGGCCCGCCCTATTGCCTATTAAAGCAAATATATGTTTTATTATTATCAACATTTAAGTTAAGACTAATTATAAGACAGCGACGCACTAAAAATATGTTATTTAGAGTTTTACTTATCCAAGGTAACCTAAAAACTAGTATTAAATATAGTATGAAAAAATAATCAACACGGGCAGGACTCGAACCCTCGCCCTCTCGGTAATTATCCCGTAAATTACAGCTTAACATGGCTATACATGTTTATACAATATCAAACACTAAACGTAGCTCATACTATGACGAAACATTTAAAATGGTAAATTGAATATCTTTAAATCATAAAGAGCGATGCAGTTCATTAAAATGGTTTCAGTTTAATTTTGACGTTATTTGACGTTCAAGGGTTGGTAGGACTCTTATATTTTTTATAATGAATATAATATTGTTCAAAATAAATTAATATTACTGTATACTTTATAAACATACCTTATTACGTTATCTTTCATGAAGATATTACAAGACATATTTAGAAATTATAAAGAATACAGTACATATACATAAATAGATTAAAAGTTTGTGATTGGTGAATGGTTGTATAAATATGGTAGGGGTCGAGGCATGGCTGAAGGATGACAGATGTTATTTAAAAACAGGTTATCCCAACCGCATATATAGTATGATATGACGATTATAGATTAGTGTAGATGAAATAGATTCTTCGTGAAATATTATATTGGCATACTTATTAAATGATATACTCATTTTAGGGGTTTAAAAATATAAATCTAAACTTTTGTATATTCAATATACATAATACTATTTGAGCAAATTCAAAATATTTTTATTAGAGTAAGCGTTTACGAGCGCTTTTGAATCCTCAATTATTACATTAAAAAAATCTACCAACAGCTCGAAATGCCGCTCTGCAGAGAAGAACAGGCCGGAAACTCAACAACTCTTCAAAAGAATTTCAGAACCTGTAAAGATATTTTTTTGCATATATATATATATATATATATATAATACTTTATATATTTTCAGTATACATTTTTATTAATGTTATGGCCTTTTACCTCATACGGAAGTGCCTGCGCCAAGTCTAGCAAGAAGTCGGGGCCGTAGTATTTCCGCCGTCAGCTTCTCTAAAAGCGATTCGAACCATTTTCAAATGTCTATAACTTCTTTGTGAAAAAACTAGAAGGTTCACACTTTCAGTGACCAAGAGGATAGGATTGGAGCTGAGATTTGGTATATAATTAGATTGTAGTGTCTGCACAAGAAAATATTATCAAAACTTTGAATATTGAAGATGTAGAGTATTTGTGTGGAACGCCATAGTACAAGTAAACCATCCAAAGGTACGAAAATTGCGCCATGGTAAAGGTTATTCGGTGTTATGCGGACTGTCTGGTGTTATACTTACTGGTGAGAAGGTAATATTGATTAGTAAAGTAACAAGGTATCTACTATGACAAAGTGGTTGGATATCTGCTCCCGAACACAGGTAGGTATACTGAATTAACCGACTTGGATTAGATTGGATTTCATAACTTTTAATGTTCTCTTTATACACAAAACTTTAAGATAGAGTATAGTGTAATCCTTTTAATCGGCTCTTATTCGTGTAATAAAAACGTGTAAATAAATAAATACGTAATATATTTCACTGAATGACCTGGAAGATTACTTATTGCCAACTTAAAAAAATAAAACCCCTTATTAGGGCGTCAATAATATAATCTAAATAATAATATGTATTATCCAATATATTACAAATGATGATATTAAAACGTATTACAATAAAATAAAGTGAGATAAACCTAACTTTTAACTAAAGTATAGGCACATTTCACAGTAGGATGACAGACAAACAATAAGAGTTCCCCTTCAAACCTTTCCCTTCTTAACCTAAATTAATGTGACCTCGTAACGAGGCCACGATCAAGGTCAAGGTTTGGAGGAGCAGGAAAATGTAGGGATTGAAAATTATCTTAACATTGGATATTGAATAACGCAAAAGTATATATTTTTTAATACTTTTCTGATGAGTTTTTTGTTTTAAACTCACTTGATTTATTATATAATAGAAGAGGTTGCTTATTGAACTTTAGTTTTACTCAAAATATACATTATAATATACAGACCAAGGATTTTTGTTTCTTAAACAACGACTTAAATCATTTCAATGTCTTCAAAGAAACTGTTTTGAGAAAGTTTTAAAACCATTATCTCAAATCAGACTTTATTTATTTAAGTTCAAACCAAAGCATAAGTGTCATGTTTAAAAATATTTCTACAGAATATCTATCTCAACACAAATTTATCCAAAGATAGGAATTAACTGAGGGATTGAAAATCGATATTAAATATGATTAATAATAATAAAACCTTATCTGACAATCATAACAATAATAAATACTGCGAATTAGTGCCTTTCAATTATTATATACGATGAATTAAAATATTATTTTTCATCTGATCCGACAGCAGAGTGCATAATGCGAAGCTGTAATAATCCCTTTCCGAGAGCAGAAGACATATTGATTTCAATGAAAGTTTTACGAGTATTGTTTTTCATAACTATCGGATAATAAACTTTTATTCGTTCACTTTAATTAGCTATTCCGATAATGAAAATAAACTGCTGCAGTTATTTTTTATTTAAAATACGAAATTTAAAGTGAATATTCAATAATATATAATTATGCAAAAGTTCTAGAGTTTTGTTTGTGAAGTGAAATAGTGACTTTGCGAGATACCGATGGCGGCTATTAAACATCAAATGACCAGCCCGTTTCTTTACCTTGGTTTTTATGTAAAAATACTATCTGTATGGTGTTAAATTTATTTATTATTATTATTTATTTATATCTTTACACTTTGTATCATTTGTGTACGTCAAACGCCACGTGTCAGGAGGGCCTACCCTATGTTACTTATCGAAATAAGCCCGTCTGTAAAGACACTTTAAATTAAAATAAGGCACGAGGGTTCCAAACGACTCAACAAACTCAGCCGGGTATTTCTTTATTGTGATCACTGATTCTCAAACTTCAATATTTAGTGAGCAATGTACGAACAACTAGGACCATCACAATATAGTAAATTTTCTTCCCATACTAGAGTACTAAGTTGTACCCGTGAAACATGTACCCGTATGGTAACTTTCAATTGTAAGTCAATTAAAAGATCAATAGACGGAGTAAGAAAGTTATGTCGGAGTGCTGATAATGTCGCTCTGCAGGAAACTTGGTTATTCCCCCATGACCTGCCTTTCTTGGGAACGGTGGATGGGGATTTCGGCAGTACAGGAGTATCGTCTATAGACACAGGTGCTGGTCTTATCTCGGGACGTGCCGACGTCCCTATGTGGGAGTAGCACTTCTGTGGAGATCTAGAGTTTTTCCGTGCGTGTTTGTGGTTGAGTGTTCCAACCCTCGCATTTGTGCTATCGAGATATCCTTTAGCGGTAAATCTATAGTTGTATGTAGTGTATATATGCCAACCGATAGTCGAGAAAACGTGGCGGAATTCACGGATTGTCTTAGTGCGCTTAGTGCAATTATTAGACGAGTGTGCTGTGGAGTCAGTTTTTAAGCTTAGTTATTACAAGTATAATGCCCATCCGTGTGAGTTGTTTTACAGTGAGTTAGAAAGTTTTTGTTCAGATCAGTCATGGATTTGTTCGGATGTACGTAGGCTACAAATTTAATCGCATACTTTTACGTTCATTAGTGATGCACATGGCAGTAAGAGGTGGTAGGATCAGTGTGTGGTTGCCGAGGCAGCATGGCAATGTATCAGTAGTGTTTCTGTTAAGTATGATATGTATTGGTCCGATCATCTCCCGCTAACCATTAATTGTAATTTATATTTAACTTTGCGAAAGGTGAAATTAAATAAAATTGTTATTATAAAATTAAATGGGTAAATAGAAGCAAAGAACAATCTGTTTGTTATTTTAATATCTCTAACGATCAATTAAGACATGTTATCTTTGCAAATGAGTGTGAAAACTGTCAAAAAGATCTGTCATGACAAAAGTCATAGATGTGTTATTGAAAATTTGTATAACTGTTTGATATCAATATTGTTTAAAGCAGCTACAGTGTCGTATGACATTAAGGGAGATAACTCGAATGCTCGTAAGCAAACCTAAATACGGAATTTACAGTCTGGAATAACATCTCGACCGGGTCAATTCTTCCCAATAGTATATGATAGCAATATGATGTGAAAATCTTTTTGCTAGGGAAATACGTTGTATAGTTTTAGCGGCGTGTGTAGTTTTAATTGATTGTCTAAATTTACACATATTTTTAGGGTGCAAACAAATGCCCGAGCAATTGGATGTCCACAAGGCGTGGAACTACATGTGAAGTACCTGATTCAAACACATAGACAGTCACACGTGTTGTAACAGTATGTATGTTTTTCTAAGACCAGTCACAAATGTTCAAGAAATTTTAGACGAGGAGTAAACTGAGTCAGACGAGTACGGGAGCGGCTCCAACGAAATTTTGTAAACAGAGTTACAAACAGTTGAATTCATGAAATTTTGTAAACAGAGGGTGTCATTAAAAAAATAATAAACTTCCTAGCAAAGTTCCGTCCAGGGACTGTAAGATTATATACAAAATTAATGTTTGAGGTATAAAAATACAAGTAAAGAAGGGAACAAAAGCTGGTAACAATATGTTATATATTAAAAATGTACTAATAAGGCCTTTATTATGATGACCCTCGAGATACATTATTAAAAAAGTACGTTATTATCAAGAAAATATAAGTAAAGTAAGGGAAAGAAGCTAGTTATATGTCATACATTTCAAAATAAGTTCATTCATTTGATACCCCACGCCCTTCAAAGATTTGTTTGTTTTTATTCACGGCCTATTTGCCTCTAGGGGGCGCCATATTGGATTAAGTGTGACGTCACAGATCTAAGAACACTGGTCTGTAAACACATATACGACACTTTAATTATATCAATCTGTCCAGGGGTTGGGAAGATATGAGGTAATAAATAATATTACAAACAAACAAACAAATTCTATTTAACCCACTCACCTCCCTGCGCCAATTAATTGAGGATTATATTACGTACCTGGAACACCGCTCATATTTTTCAACTGCTGGCAGAAATCTCTCCATATTCTGAATGTACATCTTTAATAGGATTATAATATCTCTATATTTTTTCTTTGTGTACGTTATATATATATATTATTTATTATATACATTTTATTTTTGTTGTTATTGTTGTTTAACTGACTTTTTGCTTTATTGTTATGTAAATGTGGTTGTGAATGTTTGGACTAAATAAAATAGGGCTATAACTTAATGCGTATAAAAATAATGTTGTTTACAGACGACCGATGCTCCGAGGACTAAGTGGTTTTAAATCTCCCAGACAGTCGGAAATTTGTGACAAATCAAATTACTCTCTCCACCCTACTCCCTTACCAAAGTCGTATTTTAGGGAAGGTAAAAAAATATCAAATTATTGGTATATAATATTATTGCGTTGTTTCGTTTTGCGTTTTTTTTACGATTGTCGTCGATAATTAGTACTTATTTTCACTGTGCCTCGTTAGATTTTTGATGTTGCGTTGTTATGGGTACGAGTTTTTAATTTTCTTTTTTTTCTAAAAGATGGCAACCCTTTGGTTTCTAATTTTTCCATGCCATCAAAGCTCGAGGATTCCCTTTCTAACTAAAAATCAACGCAATTTTAACGCAGTTTTATTTTTACTTTATTTTGCTAATTTTAGAGTTCAGTGTTAATTACGTAGCGTGTTGTGCTTTTATTAAAAGAGAATAATAAATGAATTTAAATTTTTACTTGTTATTTCTGGTTACAAAAAGGGTAAATATTTTTCCCATTTATTAATGGGCAGAGTTATATTATTCTTGTTTTTTAAATGTTTACTTTGTTCAATTTTCTTTTTAATTTTCGATATTTACGTGGTTTGCTATAGAAAATCTTAATTCGTGATGTAATTTATTAATTATTATACATTATATTAAAATCAAATGTAATAGGTTAAAAAATAACGACACTATGTAATCTTTATAATATTATTTCTTCGTACACTTGTAAATATTTTAATGTTAAATTTATTTGTTGACTTTGAGATTCACTGACTTTTCTTCTGTAGTAACAGAACACCTAAATATGAGATAAAATGTTTTTTGGTAGGTACCATCTTTAAATATTTTATTTCTTACCTATTTTACGAACGCTACCTCATATACTGTATGCAGTCGCAGGAAAAAGCTATTACCTACCTACTAAATATTTCAAAAACCAGAAAGTATTTTAAACTATCCATATTTGTAATAGTTTATTAATCTTAAACTTATTTAAGCCTATCCCAGTAAATACTACTTAATCTCTGAAATTAATTTATAACTGACTCAACTCAAGACTGGTTACAATAATTACAATAATACTACTATTCTGAGGGAACTTTAACGGGTTCAAACTCAGCGGACGCACACCTCTGTACTTGATACCTTGTATCAATGTTAGTATTAAGTATACATGTTATGTATATTACGTAACATGGTGTAATACGAGCAGTGTTCCCTCGGCGCATGTGCATATATATTGAACTTGTGTTATTGATGTACTTCTAAAAATACCTCCGAGCTGATCTGTACATATAGTCTGAGAGCTCGATGAGCAAAACACATCATTTTATTATTAATTTATTTTATTTTTCAGTCAGGTCAGAAAAGGTCAGGTCAGGTCAGTCGTTTTTGGTGTTTATCTTCATGTCGATGACTTACCTTCTTATTACACAATCTATGTCATAACTCACCTAGAAACCCATTACGTACATATATATATAAAATTAATATTTTTATTGTTTTATTGGGATTATCAAATATATTTTAGTTTTTTCTAAAATAAGAAATTTATTATTGTATTATATATAGAGAATGTAAGGATGTGTATCATAACTGTTATGATTAATCCAATTAGTGAAAATGAATATATAAACGCGTAGACAGCTCTTAGAGCATTAAAAGTGGTATAAGTGGTATAAGATGTAAGACGGCGGTCGGTAGATTGCGTGGTGCATGGGCCCTCCCACTGACCTGGTTTCCCTGAATATATGATAATGATAATCGTGCCATCTGTCTGTAAAGGTTACAATACTTGGAAACGAGATAATAATATTTTCATATATTTAATTTTACGAAGACTCGAAATGCAATCGTAAACCTAAGGAGTGTGTTTCCTCGCAGAATATATGTACATATTTGCTTTTACTTAACATTATTATCATCTCGTATTATTAATCGATAATTTAAAAAGAAAAACAAAAGTAAAAATGACTATTAAGTATTTTTTATAGTCTATTTTTGTAATGAAGTATGTCTCATTATTGTATTTGTTGTATTTAAGGCTTACAATATATTTATTCAATTTACTATATATATATATATATATATATATATATATATATATATACATAATTATCAATGTAAGACTTCTCTTATATATAATTTATACATAATGTAAAAGAAGCAAGTCTCCACCGAGGTGACGTTTGATAGAAGAGCGTGGAAGATATAGATTACTACTATTTCACAAGCTGACCAACATCCTTCAAGACCGTACACGATGACGAGGAAGAGGACAGACAGTAGACATTGGGACAAATAAATAAATGGATAATATAATTGAATATTATAAAATAAATATAAAATCTGAAAACACTTCAATTCAAGACCCCGGCCCCAGCATCCCGCAGCAATGCATAGACAACAGTATCACTCCAGTGTCCAGGATGCCCTGGTACCACATCCGGACGACTGCCAGCTGTTCTACTACTGCGTGAGTCCGGACAGCGCTCCCATATGGGAGCTCACTTACACTACAGCCCCGAGAATTGCGTCTGCGACCTCCCTGAAGACGCTGGCTTTAAAGCCGCTACCAAAATAGTACTAATTTCTACTTAATGCCGACGTTGATCATATACGGAATTTAAAGTACTTATTTTTAATAAAGGCTTATCATTGAAATTGAATTATTTATTTCTTAATAGTGTTACTAAATTTTAGTATTTTGAATTTTAAAATATTTAATCACAAAAAAAACATATTTATGTAAAAAGTTTGACAATTCTCGTAGCTTGTAAGGATAAACAGAATTTTTGATTTCAGAATCAAATATGTTTATAACGAACGTGAAGTCGTTACGAACTTGAAATGCAAACGTAAACGTAACGAATATTCCCCTTCAGAAACAAACGAAAAAAGACAGTAACAACAAATATGTACACATGTATATATATATACAGATAATGCAATCCACGCAGACGCGCCCCACTAATCCTCCTATAGTATAAGAGTGCTATTTTTTGTCAATGTGTGAGTGTTATCGGTACACACTGATAACCTATGAGTGCACACGCACACTACAATGAATAGACTAATCAGGAGAGAGCGTCATGGTCGAGGTGAAAGATGCTCTGCTTCAATTTTATATTTTTTACCCAACTGGAAGGAAAGGGTTATGTTTTTTTTTATTTTTAGATATTTTATGTAATTATCAGTAATAAACGATAATATAACCATTTTTATAACGGGGGTAATTATAGACATAGATGAAATACTTGAAAAAGGTTTATTGAACTTTATTGAGAAAAGAAAATTGTTATTCACTCGTTTCAGAAATATCTGATTCCGAGTCTGATGTATCACCGACATTTATAATGAAACTTAAATCAATATCAAAGTGTCTCATGTATTCGTCTTCTATTTTCTTCACGTGATCAAATGCTTCTTGCTGCACTTGGGACTGCAGGAACTGTCGCATCCGTTTCCATGGTTATATTCGATTCCATAGCAGGTACTGTAGTTTGCTTCATTGTGCTAGTATATTCCTTTCTTTTAATTAATTTAATTCTAGTCACTGTGCTTTCAGATACTCCAACAGCCTGTGCGGTTCTTCATCGCGCATCAGTGATTATTTCTGCATAATTTTTACTAGCTTCTTTTTTCATAAAATCATAAACTTTAGAAATAATTTCTCTTGCCTAAAATTAAAAAGTAAACATTAAATAGTTTTTCTTACTTTACGTTACGTTACGTTTTTCTTACTTTCCAAGATGAAATGAAGTCTTAGTAAAATTTTCTAATTTCAAACTTAAATTACTTTGCTTTTTTCGTGTGTATTTAGTAACTATATTTGCATACCTGGCTTTTAAGTACAACACGCCGATATTTTCTCGACATTAAAAAAAATATAAAGTAGAGCAACTTTCGTGACGATTCAACAAACTCCCCGTACCCCGCGATCCCCTCAATCAAAAATTGGTGGGGCGCGTCTTCGTGGATTGCACTATCTATACTCCTGCTAACATTATAGAAAAAATATATATATATATACACAAACATAAATATAACACAACGTATTTTCCCCAATTGTGCCCCTCACCTCATACCGTGTCCCGTGTCCTACTGAAATTCTTTTCATTCTTTGAAGGTAATTTACAACAGTTCTTATATTGCACGCGCCGACGGATGCGAAACAAAATCTAAATGTTTTAGTAAACAATTGAACAAAAGCTATATTTTATAATTTAATTACTTTGAAATGAATTGAGTAATATAATTAACAAGTTTCGAATATAATTTTATTACTTCAATTTAATATTGAAAAACGGACTGATTGAGTCAGATATTCTTCAACTAATATTCACCGTAAGAAATGGTATATATTAATAATTAGTTAAATTATACGTCTGTGTACAACTAATAATAACCCGAGAGCAACAAGTGCTATTGTGGAGATATAAATATGACAAGTTAAATTATCTCAAGTATCGTGTTATCAGTCAATGGCATATGTGTCAATACACTCAGGTACATAAGCGTGCTTTTTTAAATCTAACTTTAATTAAAAGAAATTACTTAGTATTCAATTTCCGATAAGTAGGTAAGTATTATAAGTAAGTATAGTAAGTATTATAAGTTTTTAACAAAAAAAATAATGTACTTTAAAACTTATAACCAAAAGACAAAAAGTAATTTAAGCAATAATATAAAATATGAAACCATCAAAAGACTTAGTCTTACTATTATTTTAGACTATACACGAAAGTGACATCATCAAATATATTTAAAAAATATCAACATTCCATTTAAGATGTTCGATCTTGTTGTCCTCGAAGCTACATTCACATGACCAGACTTTTTACACCAGATATATCAATGAAGAGTTACTTGTCACCAATTGTATGTAAGTAAATGAACAGATCACCACTTCGCTTTTACGATGCTTCAAAAAACCCCTTTAAAACCAAACACGGGTGCGGGTGGAGGGGGGATGGGGGTGGACGTGTTTTTTAAACGAATGATGGGAGAAATGCACCTCCAATTTACTAAAAGATGAAATAAAAACAAGATACGAAAATTATCATTTTGCTGTTTAGATAAACAGGTAATAAACATCATTGTTTTAAGACCAGTGGGACAGGTAAGGTTATTTTGGGTGAGTGAAAAAAATATTAAGAAATAATACACTTATAATATTGTATAGAGTAGTTATCTAACATCAGAAGTATACAAAATGACGATATTTTAAGTGAGCAATTGAAAATATTTCTGCAATCTTCTAGGGAAGTTTATGAGAAGACTTGCTTGTATAAAATTAAAAATTAATTATTTTCGGGGTTACAATTACAGAAACATACATATAAAGTAAAAAGTACATCAAACGATTGTAAATTGAAATGTAATTAAAAATTAAATCAAATATTTATTATAACTAAGAATTTAAAACTTATTAATAAATAACTAATGAGTGAGTGCAAATTAAAAAGCAAACGTAAATAAATATTGTCTTCTGTTTGAAATAAAGATCGTAATTTTTTGTATATTTCTGTGTATTCCTCGAACAATTTACTTTTTTTTACAATTTACAACTTACTTTTATTTTAGTAGATATTGATAAAGAATGACTCATTTTACAATTTCCAATTAGGTGTGCCAAAAAAATACTTCAAAATAAACAAATCGGAAAATTACATCAGAGAAAATATTGATATTCTTTCCCCTTCAAATGTCTGAGAACACGTCCCGCTGAACTATATTATTTAAGCAGACAGCAAAATAACATTAGGTATTTTTTACTCACTATACTTCAATATGGATTTTTAAATTTCAAGGGCGTAGCCGCATAGCGAGGTGGCGCAGTAACAGCCACTCTGGCTAACTGCATTAGCATTTCGCAAAAAAAATAATATGGATTTAAACCCTTTATGAATACGTCTGAACCCTTTTAGTAGTATTAATGAAGTAGACTCGGGGACATTGGGTATAAAAGTTGAGGTCAATAAAATTTTCATTTTTATCAGATTATTCCAATACAATTAATGTAGTTATGTGGTTAATAGTATGTAAATAGATGATTCAAACCAATCTCAGTTATCTTATTGGACCAGTTCTCTAAAGGATTATTCATTATATATTTATATTTAAAATGTATAAAGATATTAAATTTTAAGTTTAAAGTTATACCAACTTATCATTGTTTGTTACGACACAATTAACCGACTACTAAATAACTAACCTACTGAAAATTAATGCTCAATGAATATTCTTCCAAAGTATCGCCGGACACCGATATAAGTAAATAATTAACTTAAAATAACTATTCTTATATATATTTGTATAAACAACAATTGCATTTTGAAGTTAAAATCGCGCTCCATTTGGCGTGGAGGGTCAAAATCGCTTTAATCTGTCCCCTATTATTCGACGACTCTCAATCTCAAGACTTGTGCATGAGTATATACTATTTGTAGATACCATATCTTCAACTATCATTATAAATACTTGCACAGATATGCATGTTATTACAACATAACGGAGAGATGATAATGAACTTCAATCTGATCGGTTTTTGTCAATGTGATGTGTTTAACACGTGCTGTCACGTGGGTGGGCGGGAGTTTGTGTCTGAAAGCGTTCTCTTGTACGCGTAATTAGTTTAAACTGGCCATCGAGGGTGGCGTGCGATTGCAATTATTAATCAATTTCGTTATTCAATATCACTATGAGATTAATTTGTAAGTATTTTTATATAAGCACACACAAAGAGTCGTTTCGTTGGAAAAGTAAAAAATAAAAAGCAGTCTTAAATTAATTGTTGATAATAATTTAACATGTATTTGTTTTAATACACTTTATAATAAAATATTTATATCTTTTTCATCTTCTATTGAAATGATTCTTTGTTAGGAGTAGAAAAAAAAATAATTCTAAAAATATTTAAAATTTGTCAAAGCGCACCTCCCTTTTGTTAATTACGGTTGCATTTGGGGAGAGGGGGTGGGGATTATCAGTATCTGCCACCCTCAGCCTCCCGATCTCGCTTGGCTCCGGGGGTCCCGGGCGCTGCAGTCGCCGGATGCACCTCATGAAGGGATCACGTCTAACGAGAACCTCTAACACAAGTTGCGATTGAGTTATTTCTTAAGTTGTTGTGAATAAGACTGAAAGAGACTTTAAAAATTTTGATTAAATTCAGTTTTCGCGCCAACAAGTTGCTGAAATGTAGCGGAAGGTGTTCTGAAGTTCGGGTGAGTATACTTTTTATAAAAACAGGAACATGTACGTTATTTTTTTTATTTTTCATAAAGTTATTTAACGGATTTCATTATCATACAAAAAATATTAAATCGAGAAAAATAAAAAGTAGCATAATAAAGCAAAAATCTTTTTAAACAATCTTGTCCGTCGGAATCGACGGATCGTACAGTCGTCGTACAGTCGTCATACAGTCATCGTACAGTCGTCATACAGTCATCGTACTGTCGTCATTGTCTCACACTAATAAGAAAATATAAATTACGTCTTGGTAGATGATAAAGAAATAAAAAATATTAATAATATGATTTTTTGAACAAAATTGTGATGATTATTATTTTATCATAAAAACTATCGTTGAAACTAAGGTATACTTTAACAGAAATATAATTTAAATTTGTAAATGTTGTATTGATTAAATAAGTAATAATAAAAAAGAAGCGGTGAAGCGCTCTAAATTTCATCATCAGTGCAAGTGAAGTGAAGCAGTAACAAAAAAAAAATAAAAAAATATAGAAGTATATCAAATCTCGTAGTTTTGAAAATAAAGAAAATACTTTGTAACAGAAACGTTTATAAATAATTTTAAGATCTGATATAGACTACTAAATGTGTGAGAGTTTAAAAAAACGATATATGAATATACATAACGTGGTAGTTATACAATAATAAAAATAGATACTTGCAACAGCGACTGATTTTTTTATTTATTTTTTATCATACGTAAATAAAACACGTTTCTCAGATCAAATCACTCATGGAATGATGTATATTATACACCTATCCCCCGATTTACACGGTAGATACATTCCTGAAAAATCGAAAATTAAAAATTATCAAATCAAAACCGTGTAAATCGAAAAGCTTGCAGAAAATGCATAATTTTGCTATTTAACAGTTGTGATTTTTTTCAATATTTTTAGGTGTACACAGAAATAAAAATAAAATGCATTCACAGGTTAAAATATGTAATATATTACGAAAACACTGTTTTTTTATTTAATTACAATACATTAAACTGAAGAACAAGAAATAAAACCAAAGGTGTTTTATTATCCTTCATCGCTGTCAGAAATTACTCTCATTCTTCGTTTATTCAAATTAAAATATTTTAATTTTTTTATATTAATTAAACCTATTTGGTAAATTGCCATCATTTCCCTCCAAAATTACCCGCATTTTCTCCCTCTGAATTTTACTTTAATCACGGCCGTTAATTTATAATAATCTAAATCATGCACTCACTTGTAATTTACGAATATGGAAAATTAAATCTTTTTGAAACTGTGAAACTTTCACTCAAATACAATTTTCCGTAGATAAACCTTTAATTTTATGCGAAGAAATACAGATACAGTGTGCTTGTGCAGCAAGTCAGCACATAAGCTCGGGATTCCCCGTGAGATGTGTGCACAGAGCACTGGATCAATCACAGTAGCATTTAGTAGAGTGCGATAAAAACAAAAGAAAACTTATTTGGAAAACCATGTAAAAGTGAAAACCTGTAAAACAAGTACCGTGTAAATCGGGGCATAGGTGTATATTATTGTTCAAAGAAACCTAATTTATTGTTATTTCAAATCACGAACACGTATTTCTTTCTAGATGTTACAATAAATGTTTAGATTTCAAATATTCATTTTACTCTCTTTACAAAAACATAAGACATGAATGAGTTGTTAAATAATATAATGTTAAACGATCCCCATAATTACAGAGTTGAATTTGAACTTCTGAGGTAAAAAAGAAGACATGTTTACAATAAAAAATAACAGAGAGTGAGAAAGAGAGAGATAAGAGATTATACGATATATTTTGTAATTTAAACGTATTATACGTTATACTGTATCACGAAATTTAAGAACTAACATTTAACATAGAACAACGACAGAGCATCTGCTGCAACGATTCAGATGACAGCCGAAGATCATATATCTTTGAGAGTATACTTTTCAGTGAACCTTAAAAACAACAGCTAAGTTGAAAATGACATATATGTCATTATTATGGCGTTTTATAAAATATTTACTTAAATATCTAACAATAATCCTCACCTTTTATATACTTACATAATGCATTATGCATTATGCATTATGCATTATGCATTATGCATTATGCATTATGCATTATGCATTATGCATTATACATTATACATTATACATTATACATTATACATTATACATTATACATTATACATTATACATTATACATTATACATTATACATTATACATTATACATTATACATTATACATTATACATTATACATTATACATTATACATTATACATTATACATTATACATTATACATTATGTGTAATGCACGACGTGTCCTAGCTTGGAGTCGAATTATCGCATAAGGAGCTGGAAGCTTCAAGATCCACAGATCAGAGAGGAATATCAAGAAAGGGTTTCCAAGAAGCTTGAAAGCTGTGTTTCTGGAAATGAAAGTGCTGAAGTATGCTGGCAGTACCTTAGGAATGGTATGGTGAAAGTAGCGACAGAGGTATGTGGTAAAAAGAAAAGAGGTTTTATTAAAAAGCGAGATGAATGGTGGGATGATGAAGTGAAAGACGCCGTGGAGTTAAAGAAGAAAGCCTGGCTGGATTATAAAGCCTCGGGTAAGGATAGAAGTATGAGAGAGATAAGAAAAAGAGAGTACAAGCTGTAAAAGCACAAAACGAAAGCACTTACAAAGATGAAGCGTGAAAATTCTGAGAGAGAAAGGGATGAAAGGTTGAGAAACAACTTCCGGGAAACTGGTCTTGGTCACCACCCTGAAAGATGGGTGTGAAAATAATGGTCTAAACTTGAATGTAGATAAGACGAAGGTTCTGATATTTGAAAGTAATGAAGAAAGAACAGAATGTAAGTAACGTGAATGGTAAGATAATAGAACAAGTGAATGAAGCGGTATATTTAGGAAGGATGTTTAGCAGAGACGGAAGATACGAAATGGATGTGGAAAGGCGTATTGCTGCCGGTAATAGAGTCAACGGTGCTTTGGCTGTATTGTTGAGACGACGAAACGTCAGCATAGCTGCACGTTTGGCTGTACATAATGCAGTTTTGCTACCGACTTTGTTATACGGCAGCCAAACGTGGGTAACACAGAAGAATGTAAGAAAGATGAATGCTGTGGAGATGCGATCTCTTCGCCGAACATGCCGAGTCAGTTTAGCTGACCGAATCCGCAATGAAGAGATCCACAGAATGGCAGATACTAGCGAAGATGTCACGGTGAGAATGAAGAAGAACGTTTTCAGGTGGTTTGGGCACGTCGAAGGAATGAGTGATGAAAGAATGGTAAAAAAGATTTATAAAGGAAATGTGAGCGGTAAGAGAGACAGGGGGAGGCTTCGAGTGACCTTCGAAACCTCAATAGCTACGATACTGGAGGAAGGTCACGTAAAAAGCATGAGGACCCCCCGGAGGGCATGTATGAAGAGGTTAATGTCTGTGTCTTAATACATAATACATAATACATAATGCATAATTCATAATGCATAATGCATAATGCATAATGCATAAAGCATAATGCATAGTGCATAGTGCATAGTGCATAACACATGACACATGACACATGACACATGACACATGACACATGACACATGACACATGACACATGACACATGGCACATGGCACATGACACATGACACAGGAAACATGACACATGACACATGACACATTATGTATGTAAAATATACAATATGCAAAATACACAACATGTGTGTACAGAATATCTCCTTCACGAACAGTCGATTACACAGACACACAGAAAAAAACATGAACCATAGGGAGACCCCATTATTCCTAGATTTTTGGGATCGCTAAAACCGAATATGACAATGAAAACTAATTTTAATTGCCCATTTTCCCGCTAGCACCCCCTTACTACCTCTTAAGGGGTGAAAATTTAAATTTTGGTATAAAATCAAGATAGATGTGTATTTCTACGTTTTTTGGGATGCTGAAACCGAAAATGATAACTAAAAATTAATTCAACACCTCCATAACCCATTAACACTTTCTTATTATCCCTTATGGGGAGTGAAGTTTTCCATTTTTGTATAAAATAAAGATGAATGTGTATTTCTATGTTTTTTGGTATGATAATAAAGTTCCACAAGATATCTTAGACCTTCCATTACTTAGTTTTAAATCTAAAATCAAAAGTTTATTGTTAAATAAAGCCTATTATAACGTTCAAGAGTTTTTAATGGATCGAAATATGTGGAACTTAAGTTGTTGAATCATTTGCAGGATTTATATTATATTGTACATCACCTATTGTTATATTTCTTTTGAAAAGAGCAACTGTTGAGTTTCTGGCCGGCTCTTCTCAACAGAGCAGCATTCCGAGCCGGTGGTAGCTTACTTACGGACTGACTACACTAACATTTTTTGTATTATAGTAATTGACGATTCAAAAGTGCGTGTAAATGCCTATTTGAATAATTTGAATTTGAATTTGAATTTGAATTTGAATTTGAATTTGAATTTGAATTTGAATTTGAATTTGAATTTGAATTTGAATTTGAATTTGAATTTGAATTTGAATTTGAATTTGAATTTGAATTTGAATTTGAATTTGAATTTGAATTTGAATTTGAATTTGAATTTGAATTTGAATTTGAATTTGAATTTGAATTTGAATTTGAATTTGAATTTGAATTTGAATTTGAATTTGAATTTGAATTTGAATTTGAATTTGAATTTGAATTTGAATTTGAATTTGAATTTGAATTTGAATTTGAATTTGAATTTGAATTTGAATTTGAATTTGAATTTGAATTTGAATTTGAATTTGAATTTGAATTTGAATTTGAATTTGAATTTGAATTTGAATTTGAATTTGAATTTGAATTTGAATTTGAATTTGAATTTGAATTTGAATTTGAATTTGAATTTGAATTTGAATTTGAATTTGAATTTGAATTTGAATTTGAATTTGAATTTGAATTTGAATTTGAATTTGAATTTGAATTTGAATTTGAATTTGAATTTGAATTTGAATTTGAATTTGAATTTGAATTTGAATTTGAATTTGAATTTGAATTTGAATTTGAATTTGAATTTGAATTTGAATTTGAATTTGAATTTGAATTTGAATTTGAATTTGAATTTGAATTTGAATTTGAATTTGAATTTGAATTTGAATTTGAATTTGAATTTGAATTTGAATTTGAATTTGAATTTGAATTTGAATTTGAATTTGAATTTGAATTTGAATTTGAATTTGAATTTGAATTTGAATTTGAATTTGAATTTGAATTTGAATTTGAATTTGAATTTGAATTTGAATTTGAATTTGAATTTGAATTTGAATTTGAATTTGAATTTGAATTTGAATTTGAATTTGAATTTGAATTTGAATTTGAATTTGAATTTGAATTTGAATTTGAATTTGAATTTGAATTTGAATTTGAATTTGAATTTGAATTTGAATTTGAATTTGAATTTGAATTTGAATTTGAATTTGAATTTGAATTTGAATTTGAATTTGAATTTGAATTTGAATTTGAATTTGAATTTGAATTTGAATTTGAATTTGAATTTGAATTTGAATTTGAATTTGAATTTGAATTTGAATTTGAATTTGAATTTGAATTTGAATTTGAATTTGAATTTGAATTTGAATTTGAATTTGAATTTGAATTTGAATTTGAATTTGAATTTGAATTTGAATTTGAATTTGAATTTGAATTTGAATTTGAATTTGAATTTGAATTTGAATTTGAATTTGAATTTGAATTTGAATTTGAATTTGATGAAACCGAAAATGACAACCAAAAGTGAATTTGATATCTCTTTTACTCAATACCACCCCCTAACCATCCCTTACGGGGGGTGGGGGTAGTTTCAATTTTGTATAAAATCAAGATGTATGAAGAAATTTTAACGATTTACAGTAAATGACATGTTTATCAAACTAGTTTGAGGTTACTCTTAGGTACACATCGCTGACGAACCTAAGATTCGCGGATGATATAGTGCTATTCGCTAAAACACCGGAAGAAATAAGCAGAATGATCGAAGACCTAGCGACAGAAAGTGGAAAAGTAGGTTTAAAATTGAACTCGGAAAAAACTAGTGGAGTTGTGTGTGATGACCAATGGGGAAAAAATCACGATAAAGTTAAAAGACGCCGAAATTAACTACGCAGACGAATATATATACCTGGGACAGCTTATAACTCAAAAAGAGCCTATGAAGAAGGAAATGGGGAGGAGAGTCATGAACGGCTGGAAAAGTTACTGGAGCTTGAAGGAGATTATGAAAAAAAAACAACTACACATACTTCAAAAGTAAATTGTTCAACACTTTCGTTCTACCTGTTCTTATGTACGGTTGCCAATCATGGGCGCTTACCCAGGAAACGACTAACAAACTCTCAACCTGTCAATACGCTATGGAAAGGAGTATGCTGAATGTAAAAAAAACAGATAAAATGAAAAACCGCGTCATTAGGAACAAAACAAAAGCCATAGATATAACCCTTAAAATCAGAAGACTCAAATGGAGACGGGCAGGACACATGATCAGAGGCCATTATAAATGGAGTAAGAGGGTAACAAGTTGGTATCCTAGAGAAGGTAAAAGAAAGAGAGGAAGACCACAGAAGAGATGGGATGACGTTATCAGGGAAGTGGCAGAAGTGACGTGGAACAGAGTGGCACAGGAAAGAGTAGAGTGGAAAAGGTTGGAGGAGGCCTTTGCCGATTGGCAAACAGATCTTCAGAAAATTAATAAGAAAGAAATATTAGATATATAGATATTAGATATAAGTAAGTTTACATTTTATAAGAAGATTGTTTTAGTTTAAGTAAATCTGAATAAAAGGCTATATTATTATTATTATTATTATTATTAAAACACATATATAGGACAACGATTAAACAACATCAATTAAAATGGAAATAGATCTATTTAAAAATACTATATTGGGTTATTCATGTTAATGTTATATGAATTATATATGTAAGTGTCAATACTTCGCCAGCCGAATAATAAAGGAGTATGGAGATAGGCGATGGCGTGCACGTTGTTTACCTTCTATTACCTTATGAACGTAGTCACCGTTCACACCACTGCCTATTATCTAAAGGTCACGGCTCCTGAAGATGTCATATTTATTACTAAGTTCGTATTTATACTTTCGTGATCCATTATTATATTATATGTAACCAGCTTTTTGAACTCCTTCCGGGTCCTTCATCATAAGCTGTAAGTGCGATGGAACAGCAACGTGAACTTATTTCACGCGAGTGAAACCGTGGAAGCGAACGTACAATAATATTTTATATTCTGTACATGGAGATAGGCGATGGCGTGCACGTTGTTTACCTTCTATTACCTTATGAACGTAGTCACCGTTCACACCACTGCCTATTATCTAAAGGTCACGGCTCCTGAAGATATCATATTTATTACTAAGTTCGTATTTATACTTTTGTGATCCATTATTATATTATATGTAACCAGCTTTTTGAACTCTTTCCGGGTCCTTCATCATAAGCTGTAAGTGCGGTGGAACAGCAACGTGAACTCATTTCACGCGAGTGAAACCGTGGAAGCGAACGTACAATAATATTTTATATTCTGTACATAGATATAGGCGATGGCGTGCACGTTGTTTACTTTCTATTGCCTTATGAACGTAGTCACCGTTCACACCACTGCCTATTATCTAAAGATCACGGCTCCTGAAGATGTCATATTTACTACTAAGTTCGTATGTATACTTTCGTGATCCATTATTATATTATATGTAACCAGCTTTTTGAACTCTTTCCGGGTCCTTCATCATAAGCTCTAAGCGCGGTGGAACAGCAGCGTAAACTCATTTCACGCGAGTGAAACCGTGGAAGCGAACGTACTATAATATTTTATATTCTGTACATGGAGATAGGCGATGGCGTGCACGTTGTTTACCTTCTATTACCTTATGAACGTAGTCACCGTTCACACCACTGCCTGTTATCTAAAGGTCACGGCTCCTGAAGATGTCATATTTATTACTAAGTTCGTATTTATACTTTCGTGATCCATTATTATATTATATGTAACCAGCTTTTTGAACTCTTTCCGGGTCCTTCATCATAAGCTCTAATCGCGGTGGAACAGCAGCGTGAACTCATTTCACGCGAGTGAAACCGTGGAAGCGAACGTACTATAATATTTTATATTCTGTACATGGAGATAGGCGATGGCGTGCACGTTGTTTACCTTCTATTACCTTATGAACGTAGTCACCGTTCACACCACTGCCTATTATCTAAAGGTCACGGCTCCTGAAGGTGTCATATTTATTACTAAGTTCGTATTTATACTTTCGTGATCCATTATTATATTATATGTAACCAGCTTTTTGAACTCTTTCCGGGTCCTTCATCATAAGCTCTAAGCGCGATGGAACAGCAGCGTGAACTCATTTCACGCGAGTGAAACCGTGGAAGCGAACGTACTATAATATTTTATATTCTGTACATGGAGATAGGCGATGGCGTGCACGTTGTTTACCTTCTATTACCTTATGAACGTAGTCACCGTTCACACCACTGCCTATTATCTAAAGATCACGGCTCCTGAAGATGTCATATTTATTACTAAGTTCGTATTTATACTTTCGTGATCCATTATTATATTATATGTAACCAGCTTTTTGAACTCTTTCCGGGTCCTTCATCATAAGCTCTAATCGCGGTGGAACAGTAGCGTGAACTCATTTCACGCGAGTGAAACCGTGGAAGCGAACGTACTTTAATATTTTATATTCTGTACATGGAGATAGGCGATGGCGTGCACGTTGTTTACCTTCTATTACCTTATGAACGTAGTCACCGTTCACACCACTGCCTGTTATCTAAAGGTCACGGCTCCTGAAGATGTCATATTTATTACTAAGTTCGTATTTATACTTTCGTGATCCATTATTATATTCAAATTCAAATTCAAATTCAAAATATCTTTATTCAAGTAGGCATTTACACGCACTTTTGAATCGTCAATTATTACAATACAAAAAAAGGTCAGTGTAGTCCGTCCGTAAGCAAGCTACCACCGGCTCGGAATGCTGCTCTGTTGAGAAGAGCCGGCCAGAAACTCAACAGTTGCTCTTTTCAAAAGAAATATAACAATAGGTGATGTATATTAATTATAATATAATATAAATCCTGCAAATGATTCAACAACTCAAGTTCCACATATTTCGATCCACTAAAAACTCTTGAACGTTGTAATAAGCTTTATTTAACAATAAACTTTTGATTTTAGATTTAAAACTAAGAAATGGAAGGTCTAAGATATCTTGTGGAACTTTATTATATATACGTATACTCAGACCCATGAAGGATTTATTAACTTTTTGAAGCCGAAACTTTGGCGTTACGAGTTTGTTTTTATTTCTCGTATTTATCGCGTGTCTGTCACTGTTTTTTATATAACTATTTAAATTTTGCCGTATATATAAAATGTTATTAAATATGTATTGGGAAGCGACTGTAAGAATACCTATTTCTTTAAAAACATCTCTCAGAGAATCTCTAGCTTTTAAGTTATAAATAGCCCGCACAGCTCTTTTTTGTAAAATAAATATAGAATTAATTTCGACAGCACTGCCCCATAATAAAATACCGTAAGATAAAATACTGTGAAAATAACTAAAATAAACAAGTCGAGCCGTATTTATGTCCGTTAATTGTCTAACTTTTCTAATTGCAAAGACGGCGGAGCTGAGTTTGGCTGCGAGTGTTGAGAGATGGGGGTTCCACTGGAGCTTTCTATCTAATGTTATATGTAACCAGCTTTTTGAACTCTTTCCGGGTCCTTCATCATAAGCTCTAATCGCGGTGGAACAGCAGCGTGAACTCATTTCACGCGAGTGAAACCGTGGAAGCGAACGTACTATAATATTTTATATTCTGTACATAGATATAGGCGATGGCGTGCACGTTGTTTACTTTCTATTGCCTTATGAACGTAGTCACCGTTCACACCACTGCCTATTATCTAAAGATCACGGCTCCTGAAGATGTCATATTTACTACTAAGTTCGTATGTATACTTTCGTGATCCATTATTATATTATATGTAACCAGCTTTTTGAACTCTTTCCGGGTCCTTCATCATAAGCTCTAAGCGCGGTGGAACAGCAGCGTAAACTCATTTCACGCGAGTGAAACCGTGGAAGCGAACGTACTATAATATTTTATATTCTGTACATGGAGATAGGCGATGGCGTGCACGTTGTTTACCTTCTATTACCTTATGAACGTAGTCACCGTTCACACCACTGCCTGTTATCTAAAGGTCACGGCTCCTGAAGATGTCATATTTATTACTAAGTTCGTATTTATACTTTCGTGATCCATTATTATATTATATGTAACCAGCTTTTTGAACTCTTTCCGGGTCCTTCATCATAAGCTCTAATCGCGGTGGAACAGCAGCGTGAACTCATTTCACGCGAGTGAAACCGTGGAAGCGAACGTACTATAATATTTTATATTCTGTACATGGAGATAGGCGATGGCGTGCACGTTGTTTACCTTCTATTACCTTATGAACGTAGTCACCGTTCACACCACTGCCTATTATCTAAAGGTCACGGCTCCTGAAGGTGTCATATTTATTACTAAGTTCGTATTTATACTTTCGTGATCCATTATTATATTATATGTAACCAGCTTTTTGAACTCTTTCCGGGTCCTTCATCATAAGCTCTAAGCGCGATGGAACAGCAGCGTGAACTCATTTCACGCGAGTGAAACCGTGGAAGCGAACGTACTATAATATTTTATATTCTGTACATGGAGATAGGCGATGGCGTGCACGTTGTTTACCTTCTATTACCTTATGAACGTAGTCACCGTTCACACCACTGCCTATTATCTAAAGATCACGGCTCCTGAAGATGTCATATTTATTACTAAGTTCGTATTTATACTTTCGTGATCCATTATTATATTATATGTAACCAGCTTTTTGAACTCTTTCCGGGTCCTTCATCATAAGCTCTAATCGCGGTGGAACAGTAGCGTGAACTCATTTCACGCGAGTGAAACCGTGGAAGCGAACGTACTTTAATATTTTATATTCTGTACATGGAGATAGGCGATGGCGTGCACGTTGTTTACCTTCTATTACCTTATGAACGTAGTCACCGTTCACACCACTGCCTATTATCTAAAGGTCACGGCTCCTGAAGATGTCATATTTATTACTAAGTTCGTATTTATACTTTCGTGATCCATTATTATATTATATGTAACCAGCTTTTTGAACTCTTTCCGGGTCCTTCATCATAAGCTCTAAGCGCGGTGGAACAGCAGCGTGAACTCATTTCACGCGAGTGAAACCGTGGAAGCGAACGTACTATAATATTTTATATTCTGTACATAGAGATAGGCGATGGCGTGCACGTTGTTTACCTTCTATTACCTTATGAACGTAGTCACCGTTCACACCACTGCCTATTATCTAAAGGTCACGGCTCCTGAAGATGTCATATTTATTACTAAGTTCGTATTTATACTTTCGTGATCCATTATTATATTATATGTAACCAGCTTTTTGAACTCTTTCCGGGTCCTTCATCATAAGCTGTAAGTGCGATGGAACAGCAACGTGAACTCATTTCACGCGAGTGAAACCGTGGAAGCGAACGTACAATAATATTTTATATTCTGTACATAGATATAGGCGATGGCGTGCACGTTGTTTACTTTCTATTACCTTATGAACGTAGTCACCGTTCACACCACTGCCTATTATCTAAAGATCACGGCTCCTGAAGATGTCATATTTACTACTAAGTTCGTATGTATACTTTCGTGATCCATTATTATATTATATGTAACCAGCTTTTTGAACTCTTTCCGGGTCCTTCATCATAAGCTCTAAGCGCGGTGGAACAGCAGCGTGAACTCATTTCACGCGAGTGAAACCGTGGAAGCGAACGTACTATAATATTTTATATTCTGTACATGGAGATAGGCGATGGCGTGCACGTTGTTTACCTTCTATTACCTTATGAACGTAGTCACCGTTCACACCACTGCTTATTATCTAAAGATCACGGCTCCTGAAGATGTCATATTTATTACTAAGTTCGTATTTATACTTTCGTGATCCATTATTATATTATATGTAACCAGCTTTTTGAACTCTTTCCGGGTCCTTCATCATAAGCTCTAAGCGCGGTGGAACAGCAGCGTGAACTCATTTCACGCGAGTGAAACCGTGGAAGCGAACGTACTATAATATTTTATATTCTGTACATGGAGATAGGCGATGGCGTGCACGTTGTTTACCTTCTATTACCTTATGAACGTAGTCACCGTTCACACCACTGCCTATTATCTAAAGGTCACGGCTCCTGAAGATGTCATATTTATTACTAAGTTCGTATTTATACTTTCGTGATCCATTATTATATTATATGTAACCAGCTTTTTGAACTCTTTCCGGGTCCTTCATCATAAGCTCTAATCGCGGTGGAACAGCAGCGTGAACTCATTTCACGCGAGTGAAACCGTGGAAGCGAACGTACTATAATATTTTATATTCTGTACATGGAGATGGCGATGGCGTGCACGTTGTTTACCTTCTATTACCTTATGAACGTAGTCACCGTTCACACCACTGCCTATTATCTAAAGGTCACAGCTCCTGAAGATGTCATATTTATTACTAAGTTCGTATTTATACTTTCGTGATCCATTATTATATTATATGTAACCAGCTTTTTGAACTCTTTCCGGGTCCTTCATCATAAGCTCTAAGCGCGATGGAACAGCAGCGTGAACTCATTTCACGCGAGTGAAACCGTGGAAGCGAACGTACTATAATATTTTATATTCTGTACATGGAGATAGGCGATGGCGTGCACGTTGTTTACCTTCTATTACCTTATGAACGTAGTCACCGTTCACACCACTGCCTATTATCTAAAGATCACGGCTCCTGAAGATGTCATATTTATTACTAAGTTCGTATTTATACTTTCGTGATCCATTATTAAATTATATGTAACCAGCTTTTTGAACTCTTTCCGGGTCCTTCATCATAAGCTCTAAGCGCGATGGAACAGCAGCGTGAACTCATTTCACGCGAGTGAAACCGTGGAAGCGAACGTACTATAATATTTTATATTCTGTACATGGAGATAGGCGATGGCGTGCACGTTGTTTACCTTCTATTACCTTATGAACGTAGTCACCGTTCACACCACTGCCTATTATCTAAAGGTCACGGCTCCTGAAGATGTCATATTTATTACTAAGTTCGTATTTATACTTTCGTGATCCATTATTATATTATATGTAACCAGCTTTTTGAACTCTTTCCGGGTCCTTCATCATAAGCTCTAAGTGCGATGGAACAGCAACGTGAACTCATTTCACGCGAGTGAAACCGTGGAAGCGAACGTACAATAATATTTTATATTCTGTACATAGATATAGGCGATGGCGTGTACGTTGTTTACCTTCTATTACCTTATGAACGTAATCACCGTTCACACCACTGCCTATTATCTAAAGGTCACGGCTCCTGAAGATGTCATATTTATTACTAAGTTCGTATTTATACTTTCGTGATCCATTATTATATTATATGTAACCAGCTTTTTGAACTCTTTCCGGGTCCTTCATCATAAGCTCTAAGCGCGGTGGAACAGCAGCGTAAACTCATTTCACGCGAGTGAAACCGTGGAAGCGAACGTACTATAATATTTTATATTCTGTACATGGAGATAGGCGATGGCGTGCACGTTGTTTACCTTCTATTACCTTATGAACGTAGTCACCGTTCACACCACTGCCTATTATCTAAAGGTCACGGCTCCTGAAGATGTCATATTTATTACTAAGTTCGTATTTATACTTTCGTGATCCATTATTATATTATATGTAACCAGCTTTTTGAACTCTTTCCGGGTCCTTCATCATAAGCTTTAAGCGCGGAGGAACAGCAGCGTGAACTCATTTCACGCGAGTGAAACCGTGGAAGCGAACGTACTATAATATTTTATATTCTGTACCGTCAAATTTAATGATTAAGCTTAGTATTAGATCAGTCAATTATTATAATTGTAAGGTATCTTTAACAACTTAAGTGCATAACAAATTCAACTCTACTCTATCTAAACCATGGTGGACGGGAGCATTAAGAACATAGCCACTATTTTGGCATTCTACTCTCAATACTAAAGGGAGGACGCTGAGCAGTCGGTGAGTCAGGACTTACTTAAGATTACTTTAAGAAATTAGCTGTAAAAAAGGCAAATTTATGTCGACGTAAATCAGAATATAGTGTTAACGTACGAAATAAATCAGAACGTAGTGTTAACCTGCATGAGTATAAACATTTCCATCAAGTTGCTCAAAGCAGGTTATTCTTCGCTCTAATCATAATTATGACAAGACAAGTCAAATAAGGGCAAGCGTTGATGTGAACATGTCCGGATATAAAACGACAGGAAAATTCCGTTCTCATTTGTGTTTTAATATATGTATATAGTTTCCTATGCTCTGACGAACAACAACTACACATTTGTCAACTGATGTACACTCGACAACTGATTGCTAAACAGTTACCTTATATACTATTTCATTTAGTGATAACGTATTTATTTGTTGATGTGATAGTATTGATCTTTACTTTAATCATTCCAGAAACTGACTGCACTAAAAAAGAAATTTAAACATAGGCTATAAGTAAATGGTGTTTGTTCCTTGTAGTATAAGTGTATAATTTTATTGCATTACTTTAATACGTTTCATAAAGTACTTTGATTAATTTTAAATTTTTAAAGTGTTAATAGTCAGCAACGGGATGGACAGGGAATAGTGAACTAAGCAGTGAGGTGTGAGGTTGTTTATTGTCTATTACCTTAGGAGTATATGCATCGCTCACCTCTATGCCTACTGTCTAATAGCATCATAGCTTCCAGAGATGTCAATATACTATCAAGTTGCATCTATATATGTTACATGTATAAGAAAAAAATTTATAGTAAGAGATTAAGATTCTTGTAAGTCTTTAAAACTTATGTGAATGCAAGCTTTACTCCACTCCATCTCACGGTGAATCGGAAAATCAAATACAAGAAGAATAAATAAATATTGAAGCTTAAAGAAAAAGTGGTAATGGGGGTTTCACTAAGTTAGAAGAAAAATATTATATCTTCTATACCTAGTGAAACTACCTATTTCCTCTTCTGTTCTATTCAACACGAGATTATTACTAAAGAAGCACAGAAGTAAATAAAACAACGGAAATGGTAAGGTACCTTTTAAATATTTACTTACTATTTATTTTTACTAATTATGTTTTCAGATTCTTAAAATGTTTGTTAATGCTATTATTTACAATGTTGTTATATTTTATTAAATGAGAGAAAATATATTTTAACTCTTCATATTTAATAATTTAAAATAACTGCCCTGCAAATGCACCCATGTAGTGAATAATGTAATCAAGTTTCTGGTTTATATTGTCAGATTCTTAACATTAATTATTAACGTCGAGAACGACCTGTATACTCCGCCCAGTGAGGAAGCTGGTAATCCACTTCCATAAATTCTCGTCAAGCCCATAGCAAGGTAGCATCGAAAGAAGCCCCTTGTGCCATACACGATCGATGGCTTTCGCCATATCCAGACTACATGGGTAATAACTGCCAGACCCTCTCCCTTATTTTCAATAACAGCTGCCCAACGGTGCGTAAGATATAACAGAAGATCACCAGCCGATCGACCATGGCGAAAGCCATATTGGCGGTCATTGACCAACTGATGATCCTAAAGGTAGGTTAGGAGTTGTTTATTGATAATGCTCTCCATTACTTTGAAGAGAAGAGAGGTAATGGCGATAGGTCTGTAGTTAGCTGGCTCGAGCTATCACCTTTTTAGGGATCGGATGGACAAGGGCACGCTTCCATGAGACCGGGACTACGCCTTTAAGGTAAGATACATAATAACATTATAGATTCTAAATACGTATGTTCACAGTACACGAGTGGGGCTGAGAACCTGCAGATAGCTCCAGTACTATCTGGGTCATAGTTAGCGAGGACAAGAAACAAGAGACATTCCACAACTTCTTCAGCACTGGCACTGCTGCAGCCGAGGGTGACCCTTTTACATCAAAGATACCATTATTACTGGGAAGTCAAGATACTTACAGAGACATATGGCACAGATATTGTAAGGAAATTTGATTATCTGTTTAATGTATACTAAATATATATTTGTACCTGATTTGTATTTGATTATATTTAAGTCATGTATTGTCATAACAAAATTGATTCTACCAACTGATGAATTATTATTTCAAAAAAGTAATTTATATCTAGTTCTACTTATAATACATATTTATTAGACAGTTCCAATAAGTATATGTTACTTATACTTAGAAATAAGTAGTTAAGTTTACATTAATACATAGACCTATTACAGTTTCTCTGAGTTATATTACAGCAGTGCTAAAGCTTTACATGTGTTCACATTCATGTAATACAGATAACATTTAATAACTATGTCAAAAACATAATGTTCATTTAAGTATCAATCTACAACTGTTATTGTCTTTGTTTCGGCAATATATGAGACCAAATAGTACAAAAATGGCCTAACGCTGTAAGAGCTATAATGTATACTCTGCTTCATTTCTACCCAATGTACATAGAATGTCATGTGTGTACCGCCCTCCCCACTGTACTTAAATTATCACATTTCAGGAGTATCGTTCTACAACCTGCGCTACCATGGTGCCCTGTACCCCACGGTGTGTTCGACGGCGGCACGGTCCTCCACGTCGCTCGTCTACGCGGGCACGTGGCCTAGACCTAGGAAGAAGACCAAGGAGAGGCTGCCCCCGAGCATTTTGTATACTTGTAGATCGCAGTTCTGGTTAACTCTTCCTGCTGAAGGTTAATAAATTTAAATATTTCCAGTGCACTCTGAATCGCAGAAAACCGAACAAAGCGGCGGTCGTCATCTTTGGCGAAAAAATCGCAGTCACCCACGATCCACAAATGGTCACAGAAACCGAAGTACCAGCAACAATAACAACAGGAAAGACGAACATTGGCCTAATATCCCTCTACCTAGAGGGGAATGAAGCCATCAGCACCCACAACGTCAGGTGCAAGACCATTATGAGCAAATTCACCACAAACAACATCATAGTGGGAGGTGACATAAATGCCTGGAGCAACTGGTGGGGAAGTTCATCGGAAAACGACAGAGGCATAGAATACAACGCCTCGACGAGATGGACCTCCACATCCTAAACAAAGGCAACACACCAACGTTTGTGACGAACAGAAGAGGTAAACTCTATACAAGTATAGTGGACGTCACAGCGTGCAGCAAACCACTGTTGGGGAAAATTAACAACTGGAGAGTGAGTCGAAACAAGATAAATTCGGATCACAACGCCATCACCTTCTACCTCCAATTGGAAAGGGCTCCGAAACCACTGAAGCCCATCACCACCAGGAGATACAACACAAAAAAGGCCAAATGGCGAGAACTCAGAAAAATTTTCAACAACAGATTGGAAAACGAGAATTTGACTCCACATATAATAACAGCCATAGAAAAACAAGTAGACCTGGAAACCGTCTCAAACACCTACATTGACTGCATCAAAGAGGCTTGTAAAAATCAATACCCTCTGCAAATACATACAAGGGAAACCACATACCGCCATGGTGGACACCAGCCCTGCAACAGCTCAAACAAGAAGTCTTAAGAAAAAAGCGCAGAATCCGCAACGCCGCTGCCTGTAGAATATTACAGGTGGTAACCGAATATCAAGAGGCAAAACAGCTGTATAACATCACAGCAGAGGAGGCCCAAACAGCGAGTTGGAAAAAGTTTTGTGCAACACAGGACAGAGAAAGCATGTGGGACGGAATATACCGAGTGATCCGGAAAACAGCTAGGAGACAAGATGACACCCTATTGAGAGACGCTGCGGGAAACACCCTCACCCCCTACGAATCAGCGGAACTCCTAGCTCAAACTTTTTATCCGGATGACGATGAGAAGACCGACACCCCACATCATCAACTAATAAGAAATACTGTCCAGCCCTCAAATCCCACATCATCGGAATACCCATATGCAGACGACCCACCCTTCACATTAGCCGAACTTAACTTAGTCTTGGCGGAACTAAACCCAAAAAAGGCCCCAGGTCCGGATGGATTCACGGCGGATATCTATATAGAAGCCATCATAGCGAACAGGGAGGTGTTCTTGGCGATTGCGAACAAATGCATGACACTGGAATACTTTCCTACTCAATGGAAAAAGGCACATGTGGTGATCCTGAGAAAACCAGGAAAAGAGGACTATACTAAACCAAAATCATACCGACCAATAGGCCTACTCTCAATACTAGGCAAAATTCTAGAGAAAATGATGATAGGCCGAATACAGTGGCACGTCTTTCCAACACTTAACAACATGCAGTACGGGTTCATGCCAAGAAAGAGTACAGAAGATGCACTCTATGTCCTAACGGAACACCTCAGGGGAGAGATAAGCAAGAAGAACATTGCCATAGTAATCTCACTGGACATAGAAGGAGCATTTGACAACGCATGGTGGCCATCACTCAAAAAACAACTGGTAGATAAAAAATGCCCTAAGAACTTATTCGGGATGGTAGGCTCCTATCTTCAAGATAGGAGCCTACACTTCAAGCGTCCAAGTACATTACGCCAGGGCATCGAGCGAGAAAAAAACAACAAAAGGATGCGTCCAAGGATCCATAGGAGGACCAACCTTCTGGAACCTGATTCTGGACTCGCTCCTACAGCACCTGACTGCCCAAGGAGTAAGATGCCAGGCGTTTGCAGACGACGTGATCTTAACATTCTCCGGCCCCTCAATCCATGAGCTGGAGCGTCAAGCCAACGAGACCCTTGATATTGTACATGACTGGGGGCAGAAGAACAAGCTAAGTTTTGCACCACACAAGACCTTCGCTATGATGCTAACAAAGAAAGTGAAAGTATCAAACCCCCAAATTTACATGGACGGTAAAGAAATTGCCTTGGTTGACGAAATAAAGATACTAGGATTAACCATTAACAAAACCCTGATATTCAAATCACATGTGGCCGCAATATGCAAGAAAGCGGCGGACATCTACAAACAGCTAGCATGTGCGGCAAAGGTAACTTGGGGATTAAACTCAGAAATAATAAGAACAATATACGTGGCGGTGATAGAACCGATACTGACATATGCAGCATGCGCATGGGCCCAAGCGACGGAATACGAAATGATCCAAAAGACTCTAAGATCAATCCAAAGAGGCTTTACCCTTAAAATATGCAAGGCATACAGAACAGTATCACTCACATCTTCACTAGCCCTTACAGGAATCCTGCCGTTAGACATCCGAATACAAGAAGTTGCCAGTTTATACAAAATCAAAAAAGGATTGTCAGTGGACTACCTACCGCCAGGCAAGGAGCTCGAAGAAGTAGTTAACTACCTAGACTATCCACACCCGTCTCAACTAACTTCCTTCGACTATGAACTGTTAGAGAACATGGACTCTGAAACCATAACATGCCTTCAAATTATCGGCCCCCAAATATACACAGACGGGAGCAAGATAGAGGGGAAGACAGGAGCAGCTCTCACCTGGTGGGCAAATGGAAAGGAGATAAAACACACCAAATACAGTCTGGACCCAGCATGTACAGTTTTCCAGTCAGAGTTGTTTGCCCTGCATAAGGCCCTAGAGGAAGCTAAGGAGAGCTCGGAACCCATCATCAACATTCTGAGTGACTCTAGATCATCGCTAGACCTACTTAAAAACCCTAGACAAACACTCCCATTGGTCAACAAGATCAAAGAAGACCTTTCTATCATAACACGAACTGGAAGACGGATGTGGGCACGGCCGGCAACGAAAGAGCTGACGAACTTACAAAAGTAGCAGCCCTAACACCTAAATTGACTCCAGATTACGAACTAGTTCCGCTGTCATATGCCAAGAGGAAAATCCGAGAGGAGAGCATACTTAAATGGCAGGACAGATATGACAACTCAACTACAGGTTCAGTCACGAAGCATATCCTACCAGAGGTGAACAAATTATACCGAACGGTAAGGAATACAATTCTGAACCCAGTTCACATACAGTTGCTGACGGGATATGGAGGAATTGCTGAATACCTGCACAGATTCAAGTTAATAACTGACCCCGGATGCGAGTGTGACCCCTACGAAATAGAGTCTGTGTGGCACCTGATCTTGGACTGTCCTCGCTTCCAAACGGCGAGAATGGACCTGGAACAAAGTTTCAACACCAATCTGACAATGGAATTACTACCCAAACTTCTGGACGACCCAAAAACCAAAAAACCTTTTTTGGACTACGCTGAAAAAATCATGCGCACAGCAGCCAAAAGGCATAAGGACACAACACCACCGCAAACTAGAGAAAACACCCGCACTACCGCACTAATAATTCCAAGACAGGTACCAACACCTAAAACAACCCTCCCTGCTACCAAAAATCACAGAGAGACAGTAGCAAGACTGCTAGAGAATGGAGTAGTCGGTCCACCTGGCATCAAGACCAGAAGTGTGGTAGTATTCATGAACACACCACATGAAAGACTGGGTATCAGCTTCTGCTGCAAAACGGGCCCAAACAGCATAGAGATGTCCCCGGGACTAGCGGCATTGATGAAAGGCAGTCCCACAAAAAGCAAATTAAAACGGAAAAAGCTCGAGGCAATGAGCGTGATTTTAATAGCAAACCAGAAATGTCGTCTATACCGCAAAGACAACAAAACGGTACTTATTTTCGAAGACGAAGAAGTATTAACACAGTTTGCAAGAGCAAGCTCACTACTTAACATCATAGCTGAGGTCAGCGAGCCCCAAGATCCGGCTCGAATAATCAGCGTGGATACAATGACAGCCGGATATTACAAAGGCGAAGTTGCAGACCACCTGGGTATAGTTGTAGCCTCCAAGATTCACCAACTCGTGTCTTATGAGAATAGAGGCGAAGATCTCAGCTATTTAAAACCCAAACCAACAAAACCCGGCAGTCCTAGACACCGACTATAGAAACCTGGCAAATCCAAGTGGCTCAGAGAGAGTGCAGAAAAAACATGAGGAGGAGAGAGATGCCAAAAACCAAACAGCAAGAAAATCTCCGAAGGAAAGCATCATCACCTCTATCATTAAAGCAGTCAATATAGCCTCGAACCAGACCCTTAGGAAAAATCCTATAAATGAACAGCCAGTAGGAAAACAAACATACAAATCAAAACCAAAAACGACGAAAAAACCAACGAAAGCAGCAAAAGGCCCCGCCGAACTCCCAAAATACCTACCAGTAGTCAGACCACGGGACCACATGATAAATGCCTTCATAGAGTACACCGCCATACTTAAGGCAACAAGAGCGAAAAAGATCAAAGAGTGCCAAAACATCCTGGAAGCACGTCACAGCAAACTCAAAGACCTATTAGATGAAAGGATAAAGACAGCGAAGGCAACAATTTATAACAACCAGACCGCGGAAGTGATCGAGGGAGAAGAGGCAGAGCAGCACATGGCTGCATTCAGTGAGACAATTGGCATGGTTGAACTTGATTTAGAAAAAACAGGAACATCAGGAGTAGTCACTTACCGAACCCCGACGACTGATCCAATAGTGGTAACCACAAAGAACACTAAGATATGGCTAGACGACAAAATACTCGAAAGAGCGGACAAACTGTCAGAAACATGCCAACAATGGGAGTTACCACTAATAAAGATGATATACGGAGTACCAGGATGCGGTAAGACTACATGGATAATTAACAACTTCAACTCCCAAGACGACCATATAGTCACTACCACTAAAGAGGCTAAACTAGAACTAGCATTAAAAATCTCCGAAAAAGAAGGGGCTGACGCCGCGCGCAGAGTAAGCACACTGGCTTCGATCCAAACAAACGGATTACCGAAAGAAAAAAAGGGGAAATGCCAAAGGCTTATAGTCGATGAAGCACTGATGAACCACTTCGGATCCATCGTGATGGCCCTGCAACTCACCGAAGCCACAGAACTGCTACTCATTGGTGACGTAAATCAGCTTCCTTATATTGAAAGAGAAAACTTGTTCGAAGTCTACTACCACCGCCCAGACTTTATAACAACTGCCATCATAACACAACTTATATGCTCAAACAGATGCCCGAGGGATGTAGTCTACGCCCTTAGAAAAGTATATGACGGTATATATTCCTCGAGCAGCTTAGCAAGATCTATGAACATAAAATCCCTTACAGGTGAAAAGATCCCCATTGACCAACCAAATACCCTATACCTGACCTTCACTCACACTTCACAAGAAGAGAAGCTAACATTGGAAGAAAAAGGGTACGGAAAAGGGAAGGGATCCAAAACACTCACCGTTCATGAGGCACAAGGTTTGTGTTATGAAAGCACAATAGTAGTAAAAAGAACCGGAAAGAGCCTCCCACTCCATGACAGCGTACCTCATGCACTAGTAGCCATTTCCCGACACACCAGGACGTTTGTCTACTACACGGACCATCAAGAAGATGCGCTGGCGAGGTTCATCAAAGACAGCATTGTTAATCCGGACAAGACAATAAATGATTACAACTTGAAATTAGCAATACACAACCAAGACCAGAAGGTCATAACAAAATTAACCAATTGAATAGAATATTTATTTATGTCTATGGTAAATTTATAATAAAAAAAATATATATATATATATATATTTATATATTTGTAGAAAATTATTATATGTTTATAGTTGTTTATGCTATAGATACATAGTACATACATGTATAAACATATATATGTATATAATATACAAAAGGTCGCAAATAGTGTTAAAACTAAATTATTTTTGACTACGTATTTTGTTATTAATAACAAACTGTTCATTTCATAACACATCTATTTATCTATCACACGCACGGACTGATAAATGGAACAAGTGTGCAGTCCAAGTGTCATCTCACTGACTCATTTATTACACGTTATGAAATATAAAGGTGGATTTATATTTGTCTTAAGGTGGATTTATATTTGTCTGACGTGTCGTGTCAGAACGGTATCGGTTCTATACATTTAGTATGGTAACGTTTATACTAGTAATGCGTGATGTGTTGTGATGGCTTGTGTTGTGTCGCATCAGAAGCGATTCCGATTTAGTCAGAGAGGTCGGGTGGGGGAAAACGAAGTCTTGACACGACAGACGAATGTGCAAGGGCAAGTGTTGTGTTGTGTCGTGTCAGAGACCCCCGTATTTGGTTCACTTTCAAATATGGACGACTTAATTGAAATTGTACGACAACATAATGTGATTTATGATACAAAATGTAAACAATATAAAGATCAGTCTATCAGGACAGCTGTTTGGGAGGAGATAGGAGAACAATTAAAACAACCTCGTAAGTATTTTCACTGTTTTATTCACTATACCTAATTAACTCGTGTAATAGCTTGCATTTGCCATGGCACTTGTCCTTCTGGACTTAAAAAATAATTTTTAAACGCCTCGCGAACTTGAATAGCTTCTCGAGTCGGATTTCTATTTATCGGTCCAATATCTATCAAGCCGTTACTGTCCTCAATTCCGCTTTCATCTATAAAGTTTTCTTCTCTTTCCTGTGTATTTTGGGTTAGAAGGTTATGAAGACAGCAAGCAGCAAGTACGATTTTGTCCACTACGTTTGGCTGCACTAGTAAAGGTCCTTGAAACACTCTAAATCTTGCTCGTAATATACCAAATGCATTTTCTACAGTGCGACGAGCACGTGATAAACGATAATTAAATATTTTATTTGCATTATTGTTAACTAATTTAGCTTTACTGTACGGTTTTAACAAATACGTTTTTAATGGGAATGCAGCATCTGCCACAATAACGTAGGGTAAAGGCTCAGTATTTTGATTTAATGGTTTATTCGGTGGCACGTTTAAGTGATGGTTTTCAAACATTTTTCCCATTAATGATTCTTGGTATATGCCACCATCACTATTGCGGCCATACGCTCCTACATTTATCGTAATAAATTTATAATGAGCGTCAACCAGTGCAAGCAGTACAATAGAATGCTCGTTTTTATAATTATAAAAGGTTGAGCCTGCATTTATGGGACATATTATGGTTATGTGTTTCCCATCCATTGCTCCAATGCAGTTTGGGAAATGCCATATATTTTTGAATTCTTCCGCGATTTCTTTCCATATTTGTTCTGTAGGCTGAGGCATTACAATAGGGGCTAATTTTTTCCAAATTGCATTACATACTTCTTCGACTATTATCTTTACTGTAGAAAATCCCATCCGATAATTAAATCCTAAAGACCGAAAAGAGTTGCCAGTTGCTAAAAATCTGTAAATATAAAAACGCATAATTTAATTTTGTTTCAGCGGAAAAATGCAAAGATGAGTGGGATAAATTACGGAATGCCTACATTAACGCTTTAAAGCGTCGTAAAAATAAAAAAAGTGGGCAAGCCGCTGTACATGTTACGCCGTGGAAATTATTTTTGACCTTTATTATATAGGTCAAGCATAACTAATTAAGTGTTTATTGTCTGTTGTTTATAATAATGGAATTTTACATTTTATAGAAAAATATGAGTGAAACGTCTGTAAGGCAGCCCACGAGAGAGTGAGACAGATATATAGCATGAGGACTATAAGGATAAATGTAAAGTTTTATTAAATAGTATTAGTAGTAGTAGTATTATTTAATACTTTAATGTATTTTTTATACATAAAGCTGCTTATATTGTGTTAACAACTTACATCAACTAACAATTTTACAAAAGTATCAACGCCATCTCTCGTAAGTTTAAATAAATAACTTAACTATTATGTCTCAGTTTAGTTTGAAGGTTGAGCAATAGATGGCACGTCAGTCGTCTTCACGTCGCTGTGCTCACAGATGTCGTTGATTGTTAATATGGCGTCGTCAAATATAGTTAAGTGTCACAATTACAACATATTTATTTCTGAAACATTCAAAACAAAGCGAATGTTATGGAAGAAAGTTTTGTTCGTATTTGCATCTCATCCTTCTCCTCAACGGATATAGAACGTGCAAAATGTTCGAATGTTCAACATCTATAAAAATAGAATAGAAAAATTAATCGGAAGAGAAACGGACGTACGAACCGGGACATGTACGATATAATAACACTTTTAAAAGAGACTGACCCCGATGAAACTGTGATTTTTGTTGCAAAGGAACTACATAAACTACCTCCGGTGACCTTTGATCACCTTTATGTATGTATGTATACAAGGTTGTTAAAGGATATTATTATAATGCAGAAAGAAATAAAAACACATGTTTAAGTTTAGACTGTTTTAAGAAAATTAAAAGTGAATTGCAAGACATTAAAACTATAAGTTGATACTTAATACTACTTCGATAAGTGGAGACCGCTCAAACAAAAGCAAGTCACCTGACAGGGGCGATATTATCTCGTATTTGTCGCACACCGAAGCCGCTCGGCATTCCATCCCACTCGTCCAAACGCATAACGAAAAGGAAGATAGACTCGCACCGGCCTCCGACACCGCGGTTTCGAACAATGACACAAGCTCTTACGCAAGATGGCCTCACCGTTCCGGGCGGCACTGCGGTTTCGAACAATGAGTGGGAGTTAGTACAGAGGAAAAGACAGAAATCTTTTTAATACATTTGAAGGTAAGGCTACAACAAGTATTAATATGAAAAATTTAAGGCTGCGGATGTTAAAATTTCCTTATTTATAAACAACGTATCAAAAGAGACTACGGAAAGTGACATAACTAATTATATTTTTCATAGAACGCAGGTTAAAATTATTCCTTTTAAAATAAATGTAAAGTTGCCTAGTGAATACAATGCGTATAAAATTGACATTCTCAAAAACGCAGGTAGCCGTCTTAAGGATAATTTTTATCCGGAGGATATTACTTTGCGAAAATTTATTGACTTTAAGAAGAAAAAAGATGAAGGACACACTAATAAATAATAATAATACGGAAACATGTATCCGTATGGTAACCTTCAATTGTAAGTCAATTAAAAGATCAATAGACGGAGCAAGAAAGTTATGTCGGAGTGCTGATATTATCGCTCTGCAGGAAACTTGGTTATTTCCCCATGACCTGCCTTTCTTGGGAACGTGGATGGGGATTTCGGCAGTACAGGAGTATCGGCTATAGACACAGGTGCTGGTCTTATCTCGGGACTTCCAGACGTCCCTATGGGGGAGTAGCACTTCTATGGAGATCTAGAGTTTTTCCGAGCGTGTCTGTGGTTGAATGTTCCAACCCTCGCATTTGTGCTATTAAGATATCCTTTAGCGGTAAATCTATACTTGTATGTAGTGTATATATGCCAACCGATAGTCGAGAAAATGTGGCGGAATTCACGGATTGTCTTAGTGCGCTTAGTGCAATTATTGACGAGTGTGCTGTGGAGTCAGTTTTTAAGCTTAGTTATTACAAGTATAATGCCCATCCGTGTGAGTTGTTTTACAGCGAGTTAGAAAGTTTTTGTTCAGATCAGTTGTGGATTTGTTCGGATGTACGTAGGTTACAAATTTAATCGCATACTTTTACGTTCGTTAGTAATGCGCGTGACAGTAAGAGATGATTGGATCACTGCGTGGTTGCTGAGGCAGCATGGCAATGTATCAGTAGTGTTTCTGTTAAGTATGATATGTATTGGTCCGATCATCTCCCTCTAACAATTAATTGTAATTTATATTTAACTTTGGGAAAGGTGAAATGGAATAAAATTGTTATTAATAAAATTAAATGGGTAAATAGAAGCAAAGAACAATCTGATTGTTATTTTAATATCTGTAACGATCAATTAAGACATGTTATCTTTGCAAATGTGTGTGAAAACTGTTACAAAAAGATCTGTCGCGACAAAAGTCATAGATGTTTTATATAAATTTGTATAACTGTTTGATATCAATATTGTCTAAAGGAGCTAGAATATCTTATGACATTAAGGGAGATAACTCGAGTGCTCGTTTGAGTGCTCGGCTAAGAGGCTGGTATATTCACGTAAGTGACGCGGATAGGGGACTAGGTCCAAGTTTCTTATGTGGGTTTGGTATGGCAGGCAGTGGTACTCTGTATAATGAGATGGTACTTACTTGACTTAATGTCCTAAGGTCCTCCTGTGGGGCAGAGGGCGTCCACAGTTCTCCGCCATCGCGTTCGGTTTTGGGCTATTCGCTTCGCCTCGGACCACCTCAACCCGATCGCCTTCAGTTGCGCTGCCACTTAACGTCTCCAAGTGTGTTTAGGACCGCCACGCTCCCTTTTCCCTTGTGGTGGTGGTGGTTCCTTTCCAGGGCTTGCCTTGGAATGTGGTCAGGAGCTCTTCTTAGGTTGTGACCAATCCAAGTCCACTTGCGGTGTTTTATTTGGAGACCGATTGGTGTCTCCGAGCAGTGATCCCAAAGGTCGTCATTGGAGATCTTTTCGGGCCAGTAGATACCGAGGATCTGCCTGAGGCATTGATTGACCAAAAACCTGCCCGCGTTGCGTGATGTTCTTTGTAACCCTTCACGTCTCGCACCCGTACAGCAAAATAGACTTTACGTTGGAGCGAAATATTTTTAATTTAACTCTCCGAGTCAATTTTTGGGACTGCCACACGGGTCGTAGTTGCGCGAAGGTCGCCCGGACCTTGGCTATCCTGGAAGTGATGTCCTCTTCCGTTCCCCCAGTCTCCGACACGACGCTACCAAGGTAGGTGAACTGTTGCACTTGCTCAATAGGGTCTGAGCCGTGTAGCAGTGGCGTCGAGTTCCTTTCATCGGTACATATTTCTTGGGTCTTCCGCGTGTTAACCTTCAGTCATCCAGAATCGCCTCGCGTTGTAAATCGTCCGATTTGGCTTGCATGTCAACTTGCTTGTGTGAGCAGGCACAGGTCGTCAGCGTAGTCTAGGTCGTCCAGTGTTTCGGTCAACCCCCACTCTATACCGCGTCGCTTGCTGCCATTTGTTCTTAGCATGATGCCATCCAGGACGATAAGGAATAGCAGAGGTGAAAGGAGACAGCCCTGCTTAACTCCCGCATGTACCGTGATATCTTCAGAATGGAGGCCATCGTGCGCGACCCTACAAGTGTAGTTCCTATAGATGGAGATTAGAATGTCCCTGATCTTAGGTGGGACACCTATCTCGTCTAGTCGGGACCAAATTCTAGACCATCGTACGATGTCAAAAGCTTTTTCGAAGTCAACGAAAATGAGATAAGTTTCTCGCTGCCACTCTGATGCTTCCTCTACGATGATCCGGAGTGTATTGATTTGGTCCGTGAAGGAACGATTCGATCTAAAGCCTGTAGTTCTCTCCTAAGCAAAGGTTCGACTGCCCTTGACAATCTTTCTAGTAGTACCTTACAGAGAATTTTCGACGGTACAGAGAGCAGAGCGATTCCTCTCCAGTTGCTGCACTGACTCAGATCTCCCTTCTTAGGCACAGTTATTAGAAGACCCTTGTTCCGGTCCTTCAGGAGCTCTTCGGTTGTCCAGATTCTTTCCAGATGGGGTGTTAATGTCTCGACTGCGGTTTGTGTATCTGCTTTCAGCATTTCCGAGGTTATTAAGTCGAGACCTGGGGCTTTGCCGCTCTTAAGTGAGAGTATCGCGCTGTTAACTTCTTCTCTGCTCGGTGGGGACGTGTCAATATCTAGCAGTTGGGGCGTTGGCGTGCTTTCAAGAGAGTAAAGAGGTGCATGTTGTGCACGATCAGTCACATCTCCGCCTATCTTTTCTGGCGCTGCGATAGATGTATCTGCGCTTTTGCCGATACTGTAATCGAAGGTTGACCCGTTCTGTATCGCTGCGTGTCTCCAGGATTTTTAAGTGGAGCGCTTTACGAGCCTCAATAAGGTCCCAAGTCGACTGCGTTACCCATTCGTCGCGCTTCTTTATTTGGTGTCCAAGGACGTGGAGCTGGTTTCATGATAGACCATTTTGATCCGATTCCACTCCGAGTCTAATGTGTCTTCGTCTGCCTCCATAACGGAGAAGCGGATCTGCAATTCAGCCGCGAATTTCCTTGCAATTGCAGGTGCATCCAACTTCCGTACGTCAAATCGTTTTCCCACCCTACCGAAATCCGACGTTCGTTGGGCATTTGCCACTTTCAGGCGTAGTTCAGCGACTACCAGCTTGTGGTCACTGTCAATATCAGCGCCACGCCTGTTACGCACATCCAGCAGTGATGTTCGCCATCTGCAGCTTATGGCAAGGTGGTCAATCTGGTTCCGAGTGACACCGTCGGGTGACGTCCAGGTGTACTTATGGATGTCGTTGTGCAAGACAAGTGATCCTCCGATGGCCAGGTTGTTGTTCTGGCAGAATTCGAGAAACCGCTCCCCATTGTCGTTCATTGTTCCAAGCGCATGTTTTTCGAGATGCTTTTCACAGCCAGTATTAGCGTTGATCACTATAGCGTTGAGGTCTCCTGTAACGATAATGATATTTTGCCTGCGTATGTTCTTCATGGTGGTTTGAAGTGAGCTGTAGAAAGCATCCTTGTCCTCTTCGAAGGAGGTATTGGTTGGGGCGTTACATTGTACTATAGTGACTTTACGTGCCTTCAAGTTGAAGCAAGCGGTAATGATGCGGTCTGAAATCGGTTTCCAATCCAAGAGGCTTTTTTTGCAGCGTCGGACAGGAGAAATCCTACACCGTACTCACGGGCGTCTGCTTCATACTGCTTGCCGGAATAGAGAAGAGTGAACCCCTTGGATGTTTTCAGCTCCCCAAATCCATTTCTTCGCACTTAGTTTAGGCCGAGTATATGCAGCTTGTACTTGACCATCTCCATCTCCAATTGCGCTAGTCTGCTGTCATTCGATAGCATACGTACATTTTAAAAAGCCAATCCGTGTTGTGTGAACTGGCTAAGACTCTACTTCGATTGTATCCTCGGCCACTGATACCCTACTGACAAGTGTGTACGAGGCAAAAAAATAAAAAAATAAAAATAAGTTTACTCTCGTCTTAATACTCGTAATGTCAATATGTAAGCATTTTACCTCTCTATTACTTGACCGTTAAGTCGTATTTGATCATATATATCCAGTATTTCAACTTATTATAAAACTGATGTAGGTAGATGAATAAAATATTTGCTGCAAGTTCACTGCACTGTTCTCTGAACACACATTTTAAAGAAACACTACACAATTTAAACTAAGAACTGCATTAAACACACTGTAGATATACTGATTAATAGTATTTTATACTTTATATAGTAATATCCAACTTAATTCCGGGCTAAGAAATTATTTAGTTGCGGAGGAAAGCAAACGTATGTTTTCAAATGTTTGCAAATGAGATGGTAACTAGTTGTAAAATCTTTAAAAGTAGACTGAAATGGTGCAAAATCATGAATAACAAATAAGGATAGACGCGCTTGCCACTCATCACAGTAAGGGTGATTTTGGCAAATTCTGGAAATCTACTAATAAACTAAGTTCTAGGCCTGGGCTGCCGTCAGTCATAGATGATGCAGATGAGCCCAAAATTATAGATAAACTTTTTAAGGATAAGTTTACTGTGCAGTCCTCACAGAAATCGCACAGCAAGGGTGCCTGATGCTGACATTAACTTCAAACATATTAACACATCTGTACAATGTAATTAGGAAGACGGTCGGCAATTTCATTTGGACGGTTTATACTTTGATTTTGTTTTTCATTCACATTGCTCACATCAAAGTTCATAGACAAGATTATTTCCTTGTTTTTTTTATTTGTGGAAGTCGAAGAAATCGCAGTTTGTTAAATTAAGTACTGAAAAATATCTTTGTAGAATAAGATAATGTTGGTAAAATCAACGGTTATAATTAGTTTTTTTTTTTTAATTTCAGTGCTTTGTGCGAAAAATAATACTGATATATTTAATTTTAATTTATTTGTAAAAGTACATTTTGTATATTTTGTATAAATATCCATTGTCAGTGTGCTACAAGTTAAACTAAACACTCTGTGTGATATCTTTATTAAAATATCTGTGATATATATATTGTTTTTATTGCTACCTAAATATTTTATTTCAATATAAAACTTTGGGAGCTGCTGTCCAAGTTTTCTTATTTTCTCTATGTTCATGCTATTCTAAATAGTATTTTTAGTTGGTATTATTGTAGTGGCTTGGATAATCTGAAGTAAATAAGCATTAAACGTGTGTGTTGCAGTCGGGTGAAGTACATGAACGGCTTGTACGTACACGGCGTGGAGAGGGAGTGCCGCGTGGTCCTCGGGGAGTGATGTAGCTTTAACAAATAATTAATGTATACATTTATATATTTAAAGTTAAGGCGGAACTACGCATGGTTGTTATTTCAAGGCCGCAATTAACAGAGACTTTTAAAAGAAGTGTGTTTTGTCGTTGACGGTCGAAATTCATTAACCCCCCCCCCCCCCCTCTCATAAGGATAATTAATTAATTAATCTCATTAATTAATCTTTTATTTTGACTATAATTGTTGTATTATGCATTACCTGCACTCTGACAAGGCTGACATTTGGCGGTTATCGTTAATGTTATTGTAATAATCGGTCTGGTTTATTTGTTGGTTGTCTGAGACGTCCCAACACAGGCTGCAGGTCGATTATTTATTTATCTCTTACCACCCTTAAAATAGAATCCAGGAGAATACATTTTGATATATTTATTGATTTTACTTGATATAATTTATTTTGTCTCTCCAAAGGGTGCCAAACGGGTCCCGTCCCATTAGTAAAGCCTCGCTGTCTGTCTACGTGTCTGTCTGTCACAGTTCTGTATCTTTTAAGCAGTAACTTTAAATAAATAGCAGAGTATGTATATCAATGTAGCCATACTGGTCAAATTAATATAATAAATTAAAAAAAGGTAAATTTAATGTGTCACTTTACTACTGTGCTACACTGTGTGTGTGTGTGGCACACTTTTAATTAATGTATTTATAACGCATACACTTCAGTAAAGCAATAAATAATATGAACCTATGAAGAGTAAGTTTGTCCCAGACTAGACATTGCACGGTCGTATGGAACTGATCTGCGGGTCTGAACCACACTTAAAGATTTTGTAATTTTAACACTTCCATTACTAGAGGAATATGCGTTGGAGTGAAAAAGAGCGTAAAATGTAGTTTTACAGCGATATTATTAATTTATGGAATAATAATGGAGTAAATAATTAAATTTGTTTCTTTCTATTGTCCGTTCGGTCGAGTGTAGTGATTCATAACAAGATTATAGATAAAGAAGAACAGCTGGTGTAGATATTTAGAGTTGATTAGATTCTAATCGCGGTTATAAATGTCAAGAATAAAAATTATAATTCAATTTAAAAGAAATAGTTTAAAACTAGTGTATTTTATAATAAATTATTCCATTACAATTTTTTTATAATACATTTAAATAATGAAAATTAACGAAAACTTCAAAGTATTAGAACTAAGTGGAACATTTATATAATATAAGTTATAAAAGTAATGAAGTATAAATAAATAATACATAGTACTACAAAAGTAAATACTTTAAGGCCACCTCACGAATTAAGCTATCTTTTATAATGTAGCTTATCTCATGTACTTCTCTTAATTTGGTTTTTGAACCACTAAATACGGATGTAAGCCAAGCGACTTACTGAAATGATCGTTATTTTGATCAAGACTAACAACACATGGAATGAATTATCAATAACGTTAAAACAATGTTCAAGTGAATTCAGTACTAATTATTCATGAAACGGTAACTAGTAGGGTGATGCCAGGTCTTGCCCGAAATTTGTGTTCTTATGATAATGGTTTCTTATACTTCTAGGAATCTGGAAACTTTTCTTCAATCGTCTGGATAATCACAGGGCACCCTATAGTCATTCAGATGTTGTCATTAAAAATATAATAAACTTACCTAGCAAAGTTCGGTCCAGGGACAGTAAGATTATATATAAAATTAATGTTTGAGATATAAAAATACAAGTAAAGAAGAGAACAAAAGCTAGTAACAATATTTTATATATTTAAAGTGTGTATGTCATAATAGGGCCTTTATTATGATGACACACAAGATACATTAAAAAATACGTTATTATCAAGCAAATACAAGAAGAGAGGGATAGAAGCTAGTTATATGTTATACATTTGAAATGTGCTAATTAAGTTCCTTCGTTTCATATCCCACACCCTTCAAAAGTTTGGTGGTTTTTATCTACGGCCTAATTGCCTCTAGAGGGCGCCATATTGGATCAATTGTGACGTCACAGATGTAAGAACACTTGGTCTATAAACACATATACGTCACCTTATATCAATCTGACCAGGAGTTTGGAAGATATGATTTAATAACTAATATTACAAACAAATAAGATACTCGAAAAACACTTCCATAATGCTTATCTTCGATAAACCAAACAATAGAAGTTTTTCTGTATTGCAATTCTGTTTGACCCACTCACCTCCCTGCGCCAATTAAGTGAGGATTATTTTAAATACCTGGAACACCGCTCATATTTATATAATCAACATTTAATTTTATTCAATAACATTCATACTGTTAAATAAAAACATACGGTTATAATATAATACGTATAAAATAATTTTAACAGACAACCGACGCAGCGAGGACATAAGTGCTTTAAAATCCCCTACCATCGGAAATTGTGAAAAATCCAATTCCCTTACCAAAATAATATTTTTAGGGAAGTCGAAAAATGAGAAATTGTTGGTATTTAACATTTATTATAAGCACTACATTTTGTAATATATATAAATATTTCAAAAGTGTGTCAAAATAATACAAAATTAATATTGTTTTACAGTGTAGGTAATTATGATAAGAGAAACATTTTCGTTAATAATTATGAATTCAAAGTTCAAAGAGTCACATGATCGAGTCCTGATTGAGTTTAATTTATCATTTTATTTCAATTTAAAATTCAAGTAAAGAAGGAGTAATGTCTTGTAGATAATATAGTAATTTGATTAGCCATTTTTATATTTAACAGTAGGTATATAGTTTTGAAATTATAATCATGCTAGGTTGGTAGGTGAAGATATTCTACCTTTTATGTCAGTAACGATTATGAATCTAATTTAGGTAGTGTACCGAAAATGATTGCCAAGTTTCCTTTTTGGCCTAATACAATAAATAAAACCTCAATATAAAACTTTACTTTTAAGAAATAAAAGTATAAATTTGGTTCAGTTTAATCTATGTAGGGATATGTCTATGATACAACCAATGCCGGCTGTAGAAAGGAGGGGGGGGAGCGACAACCCGAGCCAAGGGGACGCCATGCTGTCGCACCGTTTTGATCCACAAATCAATTAATTAAAAAAACTATTACAAAACAATATACTTACCTTATAATCAATGATCTTAACAAGAAATATATATTGTTGTGTTAAGTTGCTTAGGAGAGGTTTAAAAAATATAAATTCTCGAGTTTTAATTTACATTGACATTTTAAAAGTGACGTTATTTATTAATTATTATAAATTAAATTTAAATCAATCGCAATCGATTATAAAATAACAACATTATGTAACCTTTTTAACATAATTTATTCCTACACTTGTACTTGTATTTTAATCTTTTCAAAATATTTGTTGACATTTGATATTTACTGAATAAGAATAATGAACGTCTTAAATTAAATGTTTTTTTTATTGCTTGGTAGGTAGCATTTTTAATATAATACTTTTATTTAATAAGAAAATAACTTATATTTAATAACTTATGTTTATTATCTATGTTTCGAGTAGATGACAGTTGTCTATATTTACAATATATATCTAAAGGACACAGCTTGTCTCGTATGTATTAGAGCCAAGTCTCCAAATCTTATTAGAAAAATATATTTGTGTTACTTTTTTACCGACAAAGTCCACAGCAAACTAGTTCTGATTGCTTTTATTTATCTGAAGTACATCAGACCCTAAATCGTATGGGCTCAACTGAACTGTAGTTTTTCAGTAACTTATATCTTCGTTGTAATATAATCATCTACCTGTGTTCGTAACCCAGCGATATTATTTATATCAAAGATTATCTAATTAATATAATATATTCGAACGTGAGTTCGTTTGTTACGTTTATAATTTAATTAGTTTGTATTTGATGTTCATAGAAAAATAACCGATTTGGTTTTGGATTCAAAAATTTTCTTTATCCTTAGAAGGTGAGAGAATTGACTATCTTTTTCATACAAATGTATCTTTTGTGATTAAATAGTTTAAATATTCTAAGCAAAATTATATGTATAGAATTAATACAACAACAAGAAATGAACAATGCCAAAATTCACAATACTAAAAATATAGTAAGTAATAAAAAAAATAATTAAATTTTAAGGATAAGCCTTTATTCAAAATAAGTAGTTTAAATTTCATTGTATAAGTCCAACGTCGGCATTAATTAGAAATCAGTACTATTTTGGTAGCGGCTTCGCAGCCGGCGTCTTCAAAGAGGTCGCAGACGCGCTTCTCAGGGTTGAAGTGTAAGTGAGCGGGGCATTGGCGACATATGGGAGCGCTGTCCGGACTCACGCAGTAGTAGAACAGCTCGCAGTCGTCCGGATGTGGTACCAGGGCATCCGGGGAGTCCTGCTCCGCACACGACACAGGAGTGACACTGTTGTCTATGCATCGCTGCGGGATGCCAGGGCCGGGGTCCCTATAAACATTGTTTTTTATTAAGCAGTATTAACAAACCTGCCAAAAAGAAGTCATCAGCATTTAGATGTAGTATGCACTCGCGTTCTAAACCATCCTTTGGATAATTAACTCATCACTACGTTCTGTTCCAGAAACTTTGTCTTCTTGAAGTTTGTTTACGAGTCAATGAAATGGGTTGATAATGTCGTAATTGCGATTATCATAATGTACATTTCATTTTATTGTTTTATTAAACCGGATTCTCAACTTCATATTGTTTTTAGATAATTATGAATCTCAATTAGTGTTACCGTTAATTGTTATTATTTCATTATTTCCTATCACTTTGACGTTCTTGGACACTACTATTTATTTGTCATTCATTCAACATTCAACATTCGTTATGGTTAAGAAATTAAACCAAGTCTTAAAAGAATTAGAAATAGATCACGTAGTACTTAATAATTCTGCTTCCGCAGTTCTATACACTAGAGCTAGCAAGAGAAGAAACACTAACCTGACCTTGTTATATATATATATATATATAATATATATACATAAATATAAATCTTTTAAGTAAAAAATATTTATATTTCTATAGATAATATTGATTGATGCGAAATCAAATAAACATATAAATTTAAAAATCAATTTGGCTCTTAAACCTTTGCCATGTACTAAGCACTAAATAATAGTTTAACAGATTTTCTTTCTTCTTATTTGTTATATATATATATATATATATATATATATATATATATATATATATATATATATATATATATATATATATCTAGCTATATATTTAACCTCTTGGTCACTGAAAGTTTAAACTTTCTACATTTTTTTTGCAAAGGAGTTTTAGAGGTTTGAAAATGTTTCGAATCGCTTCGAGAAAAGTTTACGGCGGAAAGAGTAAGGCCGCGTGTTTTTGCTCGACCTGGAGCAGGCACTTCCGGGTCTGCAGATACAGTGTGAACGAAACTGGGAGTGAATATACTATTGTATATTATTACGCATTAGAGGCTAAAGCAACAGTTTAGATTTATATTTCATTATTACGTCTATTATTCAATAGACATGCACATAACATTCTACATAGAATTTATTTAATCTATTCTAATCAATAATCATCATCCTCTGCTGTGTTCTGACAACCTTCAGCAACGCCTCAGCTCCTTCGATACTTATATAGTCGTTCACACAATCACAGTCTTTGAATCTATTTATTATCCATGTCTTGTATTCTTTATAAATTCAAAAGATATGTTTTGTAATATCTTCTTAAAAGATAAAATAATAATGTATATGTATAACGTATACGGTAATATTAATTATTCTGAAAAACATTATAAAGTTAAATGTCCTATCAGCCCTTGAACATCAAATAACGTCAAAATGTTATTTCACTGAAAACATTTTAATCAACCGCATCCGCTTTATGATGTTGAAGGTATTCAATTTCCTATTTAAAATGTTTCACCTTAGTATGAGCTACATGTAGTGTTGGATATTCTATAAACATGTTTGATATTATATCAATATATTAAGTTTTAATATACGGGATAATTACCGAGAGGGCGCGTGTTCGAATCCTGACCTTGTTGATTAATTTTTCATTCGATATTTTTTTGTACTTAGGTTTCGTTGGAAAAGTAAAAATAAAATGGCAATATTAAATTAATTGTTGATAATAATTTAAAATGTTTAAACAATAAAATGTTTATTATCTTTCATCTTGTACGGAAATAAATGGTTTTGCCTGAAGAATTAAAAAATAATAAATATGTTCTTCGTTCACCCGAGAAAATACTGTAAATATTTCAAAATTGTCAAAGCGCACTTCCCTTTTGCGAATATCTGTTGCATTCGGGAGAAGGTGGTGGGGTTGGAAGTGGCTGCCTCCCTCAGCTTCCTGATCTCTTTAGACTCCGGTGCTTCCGACGCTGCAGTCAGTGGATTCACCTCATCAAGCGAACACGTCAGACGAGAACCTCTGACTCTCACAAGTTGTGATTGTTATAACAGTAACTTAGTTTTTTATTTCTTATTTCCGGTATTGGTTCTCTTATAAGAGTGAACGAGACTTTAAAAGTTTTGATTAAATCCGGTTTTCGCGCCAACAAGTTGCTGAAATGTAGCGGAAGATGTTCTAAAATTTGGGTAAGTATACTTTTTATAAAAAATGTGAATATGCGTCTTAGTATTTTTAACAAAATTGTGATTACATTTTTTTATCACAAGGAACGATCGTTGAAACTGATCACATATTTTAATAAAATTATTTATTTCAATTTGTGAAATATAATTTAAATTTGTAAATGTTATGTTTATTAAATAATAATAAAAAGAAGGGGTAAAGCGTTCTGAATTTCATCGTAGTGACTTAACCAGCAGCAAAATAATTTACAAAATATACGCCTATATAAAATCTCGTAGTTTTGAAAGTAAAGAAACACATTTCGGAAAAACAAATTTTTAATAACGAATTTTAATCCCATATATCCTATACTACTAAAAATTGTAATATTTTTTTTTTTGCAAAAATATATATAAAAATGACACATAAATACCAAAAATAATAGGTACTTACAACGAACTTGTAAGTAAATATTGTGGTGAAACATTTAATCTTTCCATTCCTATACCCGTTTGATATAATCAAATGTCATGAGTATAAAATGCACCTTTGCTAAACTAAGTTTCCTTCCGTTATTCCGTTCCGTTCCGTTCCGTTCCGTTCCTTATTCCGTTTCTGGAATCAAATAACTGATGGAATGTTGTTTATTATATTTTATTTCATTGCGATTTATTATTCAAAGAAACCTTATTTATTATTATTTCACATCAAAAACTCGTATTTCTTTCTAAATATTATTAATATTCTTTCTAAATAAATATCTAGATATCAAATGTCCATTTTACTCTGTTTACAAAAACATAAGACATGAATGAGTTATTGTATAATATAATATTGAACAAACTTTATAATTATAAAATTGGATTTGACCCTCTGAAGTCAAAAAAAGAATTCATGTCTACAACAAAAATAAATTTAAGAACCAATATTTAACATGGAACAACGATAGAGCAGATAACGATTCAGACGACAGCCGAAGATGTCTACTGAGAGTATACTTTTCAGTGAACCGTAATAACAACAAGTAAATTAAAACATATGTAATTATTGTCGCGTTTTATAAAATATTTATTTAAGTATCTAACAATAAGTATAAAATATTTATTTAAATATCTAACACATTTTATACTTAATGAAAATATTCTAATGTACCAGGTAATTATGTACAAGCTGTGTCCAAGTCTTCGTTCGAGGGGAATATGTTTTTTAAATAAAAGCAGGCTAACTTATTCCTTGTAATATCAGTTATCCGACAATAAAAGTCCTGTTCAAATCAGTCCAGCGGTTTCGGGATTGTCCGGACCAAACCGACAGATATAGAAAGAGCTACCGTCTATACTTCCATATGCATTGAGTGGAAAGCTGTTAATTTCTAATCACAAACAGAAACTTCAATTTGATTAATATGTGTGGATGTAAAGATTACATTATTTATTATCGTCTGTTAGACTACTAGTGTAGAGTGACTCCGACTGATAAACCAAAGATTGTGGGTTCAATTCCTACGTGCGACAATTCTTACTATGATCCACAAATGACAGTCTTATATTTTAGAACCATTATTTTTTAATGTGGGTCCTCCCATTTTTAAATACACTATTCCGATAACAAAAAAATATATATTTTTGTTCTAAATAGATTTTTCTTAATATTTCTTTGGAATTGAAAGCTTGAATGCTTACCATATTTGATATTAAATCCCATTTAATCGAACATGATTAGAATAGACATCATTTATTTGGCCAAGCCCCGATGGACGGATTATATTATTTTAAAGCATTATTTCTATTTCCGCGATTTCCATAGCTGGGAACACATGTCAGTCACTAACGTCTAAAGACAAATCATTTTAAACGTATTGAAAATTAAATTACCAAAATATAATATAATAGTAATAGCGGATGGCAAATTCAATATAGATAAAGCATTAGATTAATTAAGAGTTGATATAAGTCTTTTTTTCTAAATGCATTTATTGAGACAATGAACTAAAATAGTCTTTATATGAAATCTGTTTAATAAGATTACCTCAATCACTTGAATTAATCCTTGGACCTCTGAATGTACATAATGTGGTACGCACACTTTATTTTATTATTATATCTATTTATTGAAGTATAATTTTTTCTTCTCTTCATTTATATTCGGTATCATATTTTTATTGTTTTTATTTTTTCTTCACTTTATACACAAAAAGTGAGAATTTTGAATAAATCGCTACTTTATTTTTTTTTTTGGAACCAAAAAATTAAAAAGATTAAATCCCGTCAAGTTTTCAAAACATTATTTATTATGGCATCTCTTCCGGCCACCTTGAAAAGCTTTAAGAATAACAATGTTACTTATAACAATCTGATCAAAGTAGTGAAATTTAATACTTAAATAAATCGAAAAAATGTATTTAAAAATACATAAATCGGATAAACTATTCTTAAATAATATTCTTAAGATAAAAATTTAATTAAAATTAAAACAACTGTGTAAAAATAGTTCAATAAGAAGATACGAGTATAACCAACACTAGTTACCCGAGACACGCCGTCCTTATTTAGTGTAAAAACACATATAAATATTAGCTCGAGCACGGTATGGCCGATATATTAAGATTCCTGATTTGGAAAATAAATAGACGATGGAATATAAAAGGAAATATGCATATTGTAAAAACAATTTGTTATGTGCTTAAATACACTTTGAATAAGTATTAAGAAACCAAAGTCACACTAAGATTACAGTACACATAATTTAATCCATAATACTTATGAGATACTTAAATCTATTATCTGTACAATTGAGCGCCAGGAGGGTTATGCACAAGGTATTAGGTGGCTGATGCCCTTCCACATCCAGAATAGCTAGTCATCGGTTCATTGATTCGAACTTAGATATCTCATGGGTTGCCTCAAGACCTCTTCAAGAAAAGGCGTTTCGATAGGCTATATAAACAAAATAAAAACAAATTTAACACTAAACTTAACTATATTACTTACTTAATCTACTAATTAATATTGTGCAAAAACTCACCCCTGGACTAAACAATAAACTAACACAAAAGTATGTTTATACTACTCGTCTCAATTGCATTAACAATATCTCAAAGCCATGTACAATAGCGGAATATTATAATTATCTAAATGTCGGTAAATTGATATTTTCAACTCGTTACTAGTACACGACCACTCACATTGAAATTACTCTTAAAATTATTCTAATAACTTAATATAACACTACTTGCTAATTATTTTTAAATAAACTTAAAATTAAATTAAAAAGATAATATAATATGGAGACTCGTTGGGGATTGAACTTGCGTCGACCGGCTTAACTACAAAAGGCTTAACTACAAAATTCAACCCGGCTAGTAGTCAAACACTTTTACCATATTACAAATTATTGTATTAAAATTGTAGCTGTTTAAAAAAAAAACAATATAGTCTTAAATCTCCTTCTCTATCTTTGTGAGATCTCCTCTCTCTCTCTCTCTCTCTCTTTCTAACTATCTTCCCTTTTCATCTATCTCTCTATCTTTTTCTCTTTGTTGTATATTATAATCATATTAAATCAATGTATTTAAAATTTCGCTTCCAAAGAACAATGGCAGCTTTCCATACATCATGTTACCTGACATCTATTTGAAGCGTCTAAATATAAAAAAATGTTTAAATGATAGGGGTAACATTGCATAAGCTTAATCAGAAAAAAAAATTTTTTTTTTTTTGTTTAATATAAGTTTTTGTTTAATATAAATTTGAGGTTACCTGTCAATATTAGTTGTCACTGATTGTAGGTACAGTCTATACAAACATAAAAAAATTACGTAAGAGATTTCTTAAATGATGTTTTTAATATTAGTTATTAGTTTAGTAAAAGGTTAGAATAAGTCTTGAACGGATTTTATCGCATTTATTAACGTGAATATATATTTGCAATGAATAATATTTGTCTAAATATAAGAAAACCGATCTTTCTTCTTTGCAAGTATGTCAGAAGCTTAGTTAATAGAGATAGCTCTATTAACTAAGCTTCAACATTTCAATACTGGGCATAGGCCTCTTTCACCAGATAGGAAAAGAATCGCAGCTTAATCAGCCGATGGTCCAATGCGTGCTAGCAAATACTATTGAACTCGCGAACCCCATCGTGTAGGCAGCGCCAATCGACAAGCGCACCGCTATTCTATAGCGATCATATAGTATAGTGAAAAAAAAATATTTTGTTTAGAAAAATGTAGCTGTACATTTATTTACGAGTAGATAAGGATAATATAGGACAGACATATGTATAAAAGTCTATAAATAAAGAAAAATAAAAAGTGAATATAGGTATTTATAGTAAAAATAAAACAAAATGTTATTTTAATTACATAATATTTTAAACACTGCATATCAATATTATTACAGCCAGGAAAGAGGCAATGGTTACAAGTATTGGTGGCTCTCCTGTAATCTGGTAATGCTATAGTTCTATTCTCTGTATTCTGAATGCCTGATGGCCTGACAATATCTTGCTCATGCGGATCTTCATGAGATTGGTGGTCCTCCAAAGATATGCCAACTTTGGCAATGATATATACTCCACAACAGTAGGCTCGTTAGGTGGCTCAGTATGTGAATCATCATCATCCCCATGTTGAATGGCTTCTTCAACACTTAGTTAAGGCGATTCATATATAGGACCTCTCTTTTGGTTCGCAACCAACAGGCATAGCATACATTGTCTGAAGTTGTTACCTGGCACAAATATAAGAAATCTTTCTGATTTTAGCATATAAAACACTTATATCTAGGATTAATGTTATTCAGGGTAAATTAAACTTATAATATAAATGTATTTATGAAAGTTTTACAATCTGAATAATTGTAAAAAGATTAGATATTAAAATAAATAAAATCAAACAAACATTTTAAAAGAATAAAACCTATAAGTTCAATGTGTATAAAATACATAAAAATAATAGCATAAAACAGAACTTAAACTAAGATGTACACACCTGTTGTGGTTCCTTATGGCATTTAATTATTTCTATCATCTGCTGTTGTAGTTCTGAGGGATTATCTCTTAATATTTTCTCATTTTGCCTTTGTATGAGGGAACATCCGCATAAAATACAAACATTGGTATGACTACGCTGACTTGGTATCGGTCCAGCTTGTGATTCATTACCAGTATTCTATTGAAGATTCTGATTTACTGCATCTATTAAAAGTTTCCAACATGCTTCACAAACATAATCCTCATCAGTTATCTGAAAGTAATTTGTAATAAGTGTTAATGCATTATAACAAACTATGTTTGAAAGTATAAATAAGGAGTAATTTAATATAATTTAGAGATAAACACGGGCAATAGCGTTTTTAAGAACTTACGATTTGTGGATAAATCTGGTTGCAGAGCATCGTACACACTTGTGTTTTGTTCTAAAATCCGATATCGGCGAAGAGTATTCACGCAAATATTACAATTCACGTACAATATGCGCTTGCGCTTGCTATCCATGATAAAAGAAAACTCAGGACAGAAAGACACAATCGAAATCCGTTAAGGCGTCCGAGAATGAATATTTACACAACAATCATTTGATGACGGCGTAAAACTGAATTGACTGAATAGGCTTCCATTCCAAGTGTCAAAGTCAGTCAAACTATTAGTCAGTTCTCAGTCATTTAAATTACCATGTAATAATATATTTGATTAATCTTATAGCTAAATACATACGACAAACGCAATTATTTAGTTTCTTTATTATGTAGCAATTACAACAAAGAAAAACTTATATTGCTATTTATCATTTTAAATAGTTTTTATTTTTAATTGTATTAAACCGGAAATACGCTAAAAACAGAAATTAAAAGCTTATTAAATAAAAATTTTTTTCGTGGCTTTCCCACGTAAATCTAACACCGTGTAAAAAATGACTAAATAATAGAATTAAGTTTCGCTTTAGTCTTGTTTTTAGACGCTTCATAAAACGTTCAGGTAAAAAATTGCCATTGTTCTTTGATAATTAATTTATAAAGTATCATTATAGCACAAAAATACATATATAAAAAAAAATGTGTACAGATAAGTTTTTTTTAGATCTACCGATAGATAGACCATCTAGATTAATGCTTGACTATATACCACGTAATGGGAAGTGGAAACGTAGCCATAGGTGGTAAGACGTATTAACCTAGCAACCTATTCACTTTTCTATTGAAGACACCCACATTGTATTGGGACGGAAATACCTGTACGAATTGAAAAAGACGAAGCAAAGCGCTTCGTTCGGACAGGCAGAATGTCCACAACGTAAGGATGGATACCTGCCGTGCGTCGGACCGTCCTGTGATGGAAGGGGGAAGGAGGAATTAGATCGTTTAATTCCAGCGCACACTCACCAAAATGTATCCTATAGAATACTGAGAGACTAGCAATTCTACGCCTGTGTTCAAGGCTGTGGTGGTTGGCTTCTACTAATTCGGGATCGAATATAAGCCTTTTTGCTCGCCTCTCAGTTGAGTTAAGAACCGCAGGATGAGACATTGCGGCATCAGCGATTATGTGATCACAGTACTCCACACACGACCGGATCTGTGCTTTGTAGAAAACGAGAAGTTGTCCCGGTGTAAAGTGCTGACGGACCTTCGCAAGAGCGGCAATTTTTCCTGCAGCTGTCCTTGCTCTGGGCTCAATACACCGACCAAAGTTGAGGTTCGAGGAAATCTCTAAGCCTAACAACGGAAGCCGGTCACTGTATTCCAAAGATACACTCTGAAAAGTAGAAGCTAAGGTGATAGTTCTCCTTTTAGTGGTGAACAGACATGTCTGCGTTTTGGTGGTGTTGAATTTTGACAAGATTGTCATTGCCCCATGCGGAGACTGCCTGGAGTTTGTCACTCAAACGTTGCACCATGGCTTCTCTTTCTGACTGTCCTTGATCTCTACAAGCCCGACTACTCGGCAGGTATCATTCTACAACTGTGCTGTCGTCTGCTTACTCATAGATACCGGGCTTCAGCAGATCATTAATGTGCAGCAGAAAAAAGTTTCAGAAAGAACGGACCCCTGAGGCACTCCGGCATTTATTATCAAAGGTTCCGAGGAACACCCGTTGACAACTACCCGGAGAGATCTCTGGTTCAGAAAGTCTGTTACCCAGCCGATCAGACCAGGAGATATACCGTACGCTGAAAGCTTGCTTATAAGGCTCGCGTGCCAGACCTTGTCAAATGCTTTCGAGACATCCAGAGAGACGGTGACCGCTTCTCCGGCCTCTCCTAAAACTTGCGTAGCATGCACTAGAAGGTCCCCTGTGGACTTATTGCGGCGAAACCCGTACTGTCGGTCACTGAGGAGATCGTTACCTTCAAGGTACGCTAGAAGGTTCGAGTTCAATAGACGTTCCATAATCTTGCAGATTATGGAGGTGATTGAAATTGGTCTATAATTGGCAAACAGAGAAGCAAATACATTCGCTTTCTTTGTCGCTGTATGGGCCAGACATCCATCCGGCTTCAGCAGAGCAGGCAGTGAGGGTTGGCAGAAGTTCGACTCGATCGCTTTGGCAAGAGACCAGAAAGCTCGACTGCCAATAGGTCTGACAGAGAGCTTTTCGCCATTCTTAGCGATTCAATCGCGTCGAGCCTTCCGTAATGCCTTTTTATAGGACTTGGCAGCTTGGTTAAAGGCTCTCTTCTTTAAACGTATATTTGCGGCTTTGAGCATCAGCCCAAATAAGGTATGCCAAATGTTTTCGGTCTTTAGCATGACCACATTTGGCATTAAACCATGGGCGAGCTTTGCCACCGATGGGTACGTCAGCAAACGGAATGAAATACTCCATTGACTGATGTACCACACCAGTTATAGCGTCCTCGCAACTCGACGGATCCAAAGAAGAGAAGCAGACCTGCCGCTAAGGATAAGACGCAAAAAAGTGCCGCATCTCATCCTAATCTGCTGACTTGTATTTCCATACTCACCTGACACCATGTGGTTCGAAAGCTGTTGGAAAATATATAAACACAGATTTCTCCAGACAGTGATCGGAGATTCCCAAGGGAGACGAAACCTCTACACGATACCTGTCCGGATCAGTGGTCAGCAGAAGGTCCGGGCAATTGGCTGTATGGCCTACTACATCTGGTACCCCTTGTCTCTTGCCTCACCAGCTGAAAGAGGTCGAGGGACAACGCAAAGTTACGCGCTCCTCTTCCAGCATGGTCGGTCTTCTGGTACGGAAACAGCCAGCCCTGATGACAGGCATTAAAGTCCCCAAAAAGACGAGCTGCGCTGAAGGTTCCTGATTCAGAGCCGTATCAGCAGCCTCACCGAGATACTCAAATAATCTAGTTATCTCCTAGTCACCGCTATGCGAACGGAACGGACACAGGAGTACAGGATTGTTTAGTTTTCTGTGTCTACTAAAACCCATAGTGAAGAAAAAGTGGGGTCTTCAAGGTGACTGAGACATAGAATACTCAGAGGTCGCTCCGCGTGCACGCACAGACCCCGGCACGTAAGTGAAAGTTGTGCTCTAACGAGTTACCGGGATGATCCAGGTACGCAGCGCTCAAAGGACATTGTATCTGTGTCTCCGTCAAAAAGAGCAAGTGCGGTTGCTCTGTCTCCAGGTGGTGGTGGACAGGTTGGAGATTAGCGTGCAAGCCCCTGATATTAGTGAGGTGCACTTTGAATGAGGAGGCGTGCAACCGCTGTAAAAACTTGTTATACGAGGGCCAAACTGAAAGTTTTTAGAACTGGCCACTTAAAAGCATTATATTAAAAAAAATAGTTTAAATTTTGAAAATAGAACTCTTTACCAATATTATTGAGTGTACATTTCATTCATTTGTCATTTGTTTTACGATTCGGCGGCAAATTGAAAATTGTCTGTGCACGTCAGAATGAAATTGAGCCGAGAAAATTTTCGTGCAATGATTTTTTATAACTTTCGATGTCATTTAAGTCAACAAGAAAGTTATGATAGACTTCGATTGGCTTTTCACGATGAAGCCCCATCTCGTGCCACAGTTTACAACTGGTTTAATGAATTCAAACGTGGTCGAACTAATCTCACCGATGATTTGCGTGAGGGACGACCTTCTACAGCGACGACTGAAGATAACATCAGTGTTGTGCGGCGTATGATAGAGACTGACAAAAGAGTGACCTATCAGCAGATTCGGACAAGTCTAGGCATAGGTATGAGTCAAGTGCACAAAATCCTCCATGAACATTTAGCGGTCAGGAAGCTTTGTGCGCGCTGGATACCGCATAATTTGACCGAGGCTCAAAAACTCCGCCGTGTTGATTGGTGCCGAGAAATGATCCAAAAATTTAACGGAGGTGACTCAAATGCTGTGTTCGACATACTAACGGGTGAAGAAAGCTGGATTTACTGTTATGATCCGGAAACCAAAAGACAGTCTGCTCAGTGGGTGTTTCCTTCCGAAGAGTTGCCAACTAAAGTGAAGAGAGGTCGAAGTGTTGGAAAAAAGATGGTGGCCTCGTTCTTCGGAAAGACAGGTCATTACGCGACAGTAGTCTTAGAGGATCAGAAAACGGTTAATGCAGAGTGGTATACTAACAATTGTTTGCCACTTGTCTTGGAAAAAGTTTGAGAGAAACGACCTCGCAGCAGGATCCTCCTTCATCACGACAATGCCTCGTCGCACACCGCCAGGCAAACGATCGACTATTTGGTGACCTCAGACGTGGAATTACTGGGTCACCCGCCGTAATGCCCCCACCCTCGCACCCTGCGATTTTTATTTATTTCCGAAAATAAAAGAAAAACTTCGAGGAAAACGTTTTATAGACGCCGAAGAAGCAGTGGCTGCGTTTCAAAACGCCGTCGAAGAGACCCCTAAGGCCGAGTGAGCTTTTCTCAATGGTTCCATCGAATGCAGCGATGTATTGATGTATTAATGGACGCTATTTTGAAAAGTTACAATAAAACTAATAACTTGCTAGAATGCTTAGTTTTTGATTTTCTAAGAACTTTCAGTTTCACCCTCGTATTCTTTGGACTTTTTCATTAAAAAAATTGGCACTTGAACGAGGCGGTAGGTATCGAACCTGATGTCAAAATTGGTGGTATCATGTTAATGGGAGGCTAGTCTGGAGACTGCGGGGACGCCCGAACCCCCCCAGTTATCGCCATCGGGCCTCCTCATTTGATCGCCAAACAGCACGATAGAGCCACCCTGGGATTTTACGCAGCTGGCGGGGCAGCCTTTCGTGGGTGGCTAACCCACTAATTGGGCCCCCAATATCTACCGCTCCACCACTAGTACCGCTGCCCTCTACGCCTAGGCACTTGACACAATAAACACCAACTCGACGCCAAACCGGTTCGCCAACGCAACGCAGTTGGTTAGACCCATTTCCCATAAATACGGCTTTATCGAACAACGTGCTGGGACACGACTAGGGAACTTTGCAACACGATTTTGTCCGATGGGTGATAACCTTGCCGGCGACCCAATGGTATGGTCTACCACCGGTAAAAAATGTACTGTATTATTTCTAATTTCAAGTAATGTTTTGTAATATCTTATTAAAAGATAACATAAATAAAAAATATATATTACAAAATTAAATTTCACTGAAACTATTTTAATTAACTGCATTGCTCTTTATGATGTTGAAGGTATTCAATTTCCTATTTTATATTACTATTATTTTAAATTACTATGAGCGGCATTTAGTGTTTGATATTGTATAAGCATCTTTCTTTAGCCATATATGTATATATAGGATAATTACTGAGAGGGCGCGGGTTCGAGTCCTGCCGTGTCGATTATTTTTTCATTCTATATTTAATGTGTCGTTGTCTTAAACATTTGTTTGTTTTAATACATATTATTATCATAACCATTTCCGTGAAAGATGAAAAAAAATTATAAATATGTTCTTCGATCACCCGAGCAAATTCTGTAAATATTTTAAAATTTTCGATTTTTTTTATTATAAAAAACGATCGTTAGACTGAGATCATATATTTTTATGACACTATTTATTTCTATTTGTAACACATAATTTGTATTTGTAAATGTTATACGGGTATTTACGAAATAACTAGTAATAAAAAGTTGAGGAGTTGAGGGCTCTGAATTACATTGTCAATTACTTAACCAATAGCAAATAAATTTTTAAATACATATACGCTAAAATTAATTTGCTATTGGTTAAGTAATTGGTTAATTTTAAAAATACAGAAACACAATTCGGAAAAACAGACTATATATTTATAAAATGCAGCGAATGTAATATTGTTGAAATATTTTAATAATACGGGCAAAAAACTAAATTTTAAAACGACAGTTGGTATTAAAAAACTATTTAATATAAAAACAATAAATCAATACAATATTTCCACATCTGAAAACATGTTTCATAAGGCAAATTGTAACACCTTGTTGGAGTGTACCGATGCGTCCGGGAAATTCATTTCCGATTACATACCGGCTACTGCTAGCTTAAAAATGACAGTTGTAAGTTCGCTTTTCTTCAATTCTTTATAAATAGAAATATTAAAGAACTTATTTTTAGTGTAATAACACAAAATTTGACTTCTTATATTTTATAACAATCTATGTAATTACAATGTAATTATTATAGAACTCTTTTATATATTAACTTCTTGTATTAATGTGAGAAAAATATTAAGTCTCAATTTTAGAATTAAATAATAATCATAACTGAAGTAGTTAGTATATAATAATATAATACAACTACTCATTCTATAAAGTAAATAAGTATAAAACAAACTTGAAAACATTAAAATATCGAAATGTCAAATAAAATTGTAAACCCATTGTAATTCAAAATCATTCGAAGGTTGGATCTTGATATCATGTCGTGTGTAACAAACACATGAGCAATAATAAAACTGACAGCGTGAGATTGTAAAAGTAGAGAATTTAAATTTTTATAATAATACTAATAATTATAAGGTTTATTCAGAAAAGATTTACAGACTTACTTAATTACAATAAAAATTACTTAAGAACTATATTAGATTAACTTAGGTAAAAGCATAAAAATTAAAAATAACAGTAATAGGCACAAGGTCATAAAGTAAGGCACAAGGATGAAGGTTTGTCAAACATAAGAGACGGTAGATAAGCGGCGAAACAGAGTCTAAGTATAATCAAATTAACTTCCCTCCGTACGAGTTCACATTGTATGACGGCGGGGGGTAATGCTTTTCCACAAGTTAAATCCTTTATTAAGCAACTCAACACGATAATTTACGAGTTACAGGGTTTTGAAATCTTTTATTCCTTTTTTAGATCATCAACTATAAGATTATTGTTTTGTGGTAGTTTTTTTAATTAATTTATTCGTGGATCATTTTTTACTTCAATTTGTAATGAATATATAAAAACAAGCAATAACAAAGCTGCCTTGGCGAACTTAGTTCGATGGTTTGATTCCGCCACGGCGTTGATTGAGCGCTCGGACAGGGCCATAGCCCTTTCAAAAAGAAATGACCAGGTAGGTGACCGTCTACGGGATCTGGATTCTATTTATCAAAGCCTTATCGCCACGGAAGATCCTAAAATTATCGCCGCCGTTAATGCGGATTATGACCATTGTCTGTCAGCGTCGGATAAACTCGCTGAAGCTGTGGGCTCACGGTCATCTGTTCCGCCGTCAGCTACCATTCCGGAACAATCCGTCCATAAGGAGCCGTTACCAACTTTGGCCATTCCCTGTTTTTCAGGCATATTATCTGAATGGACCAATTTTCATTCCTTTTTTGAGTCAAGCATCCATCGTCGTTCAGATTTGATTGATGCTCAAAAATTAGGGTATTTGTTTACACTTTTGAGCGGAGAGGCGCTTCTGCTTGTTAAACATTCAAATATCAGTGACGCTAATTATGAGGTTGCGAGAAAATTATTGTCACGTCGATACCATAACGCTAGGCGCATTGCTGATATGCATGTCGGGGCAATTTTGAGAATTACGCAGTTGTCATCAATTAATCAACTGCGTAGTGATCTGTTAAATCCAGTTTTGGCGGCTATCAACGCGCTTCGCGGTATGGACTTTCCGGTTCGAGAGTGGTCCTTCCTGTTACTCCATATTGTGCTTAATAAATTACCTCGGGACCTGAGAACTAGCTTCGAGAATTTGCACGGCGGAGATAGTGTATCGGATATACCGACCTTCGACACGTTGATGGACTATTTAGAAAACCAAAGTAGGAAAATGGAAAACGTTCCTGCCAACGTCTTCAGTAAGTCACCGCGACGACCTGAGGCGCCCTCACGATTGACACCGTCACGACGTCCTTCGCAGCCGTCGGTGATACCGGCTGTGTCACGTTCCTTTCGCTCGAGTCCGAAGTGCGCTGTCCGGTGTGTTACGCTGTAGGTCACGGTTTTCGCGACTGCTCTCTGTTCAAAACTTTAAGTGTGTCTCGTAGGCGGTTTTTGGTTCGACGACATCGTCGCTGTTATTATTGTCTCGGTGAACACATGGCGAACGACTGCGGTCACTCTCGGCCATGTATTACTTGTGGAGGTGGTCACAACCTACTCCTGTGTATGCCTACATATTTCAATAGGGCTGTCAAGGATCGTCGGGATAGTTTAAGTGAAAATTCACCTGTTTCGGGCGGGGGTACACCGATTCGAAAACAGTCACCTCCCTCCCCAGTGCGTCACCGGCACTCTCCACCGCGCGTTATTTGGTGGGACGGGCGGACCGGGGTGTCGTCGCCGTCATCATCGCCCACGCCCAGCCCAACTGTTCATGTAGGTAATACCGAGTCGGCGCGTCCGCAACCTGATCTTTTGCCGTCACCACCCATCGTCGAGCGTCCTTGCGTTACCCGTCATCTACGTTCGGGAACGTCGCGTTATCGCACTCCACATTTCGCTTTGGCAACACGACCGCCGTTTGTTCCGGAATGGGATCCGTATAGTTCGGCGAGTTCAAACGCTTGGGAACCATTGCCTTCTCGGGGTCAACGTAGACGCCCGAGTCGAGATCACCAGCGTTGACTATTGGCATCGACTTCACCAACCTACCCACCCCCCGTCACTGTGGTGTTACCCACCGCGCAGGTTCATGTACACTCACCGCACGGCTCAGGTTTAGTTGTTAGGGCCATTTTGGACTCTGTCGCTCAGGGGTGTCTAGTGTCACTATGGTTGGTGAAGCGTCTTCATTTACGTTTACAAACACATACCTCTGACATCACAGGTGTTGGAGGACTTCGGGCCGACAACGTCGTAGGTATGACATCTTTGTCGTTTTCTCCTACTCTTCACCCTAGTCGGCGGTATTCTCTAAATGCTATTGTGTTAAGGAATATTTTAGGCCATCATCCGCAGGTGCCACTACCGCCTGACGTTAGGTCTTTACCGCCCGGCTTGCATTTGGCTAATGTCGAGTTCCACCTACCTGGTCCAGTGGAGCTCTTACTCGGAGCCGATGTCATAGGCTCGTTTAAATTGGACAAGGCCATCTTGCTCCAACCAGGTGGGTTGGTGGCGATCCCAACAGATTTGGGATCTGTTATTATGGGCCCAGCACATTCATTCGCCACTCAGGCGTCTCCGCATCCGTCGGTGCATGTAGGGCTCTCATTGTGTGAATCTCTCCAGCGCTTTTGGGAGGTTGAAGAGCCCCCTCCGGTGTCACGAACGCGACCAGTTGACGACGAGTGCGAGTCGCATTTTCTCGCCAACACTGGTCGCATTGCTTCCGGTCACTTTTTTACTCGGCTGCCATTCCTGTCCCCACGTGCGCATCTGGGGGACACCTGGAAAATAACCGAAAAAAGGTTATTATCCATGGAGCGCCGGATGCGCCGCGACTCCGAATTCCGCGTAAAATACTTGGATTTTATGCGTGAGTATGAGGAGCTCGGACATATGTCGGTTTCGCAGTTCGAGTGGAAAAAACATGAGCACTATTTTATGCCCCACCACGCCGTATTCAAAAACGGAAAAATACGTGTAGTGTTTGATGGCTCGTCACCGACCTCTTCGGGTATGTCGTTAAATGCTTGCTTGATGTCAGGCCCTAAGTTACAGGTAGACATCTCGGACATCTTAACAGGTTTTCGTCGCCATCAGGTGGTTTTTGTGGCTGACATTAAAATGATGTTCCGTCAGGTGCTCATACACCCCGAGGACAGGAGGTTTCAGCTCATATTGTGGAGAGAGAATCCGGCCTCTCCAATCGTAGCTTATGAGCTCAATACTAACACCTATGTCTAAAGTCGAGCCCATTTATAGCCATCCGCTCACTGCTACATCTGGCCGATCGTGAGCGTCTAAACTTCCCGCGCCCAGCTGCCATTTTCCCCTCTGACGCATATGTCGATGACGTCTGTACGGGTGCCTCGTCTATTGAAGATGCTCTAATCCTGAGGGACCAACTTATTGGAATGCTTAAGGCAGGTGGTTATGAACTACGGAAATGGACATCAAATTCCCCTGTCCTTTTAGAAAATTTGCCCACAGAACACCAACAGCAGCCGCTCCTTTTTAAAAATCCTGATAATCCTGGTTCCATAGCGGTCCTTGGAGTTCAGTATCGGCCAGTACAGGATATCTTCACCTATTTGCTAGAACCGTCGGACATAATGAAAAGGTGGACTAAGTGGTTAGTTTTGTCTACAGTTGCGCGCGTCTTTGACCCCAAAGGTTGGGTGGCTCCTGTAATTTTTCGAGCCAAATGTTTCTTGCAGAAACTCTGGATTTCCGGTCTCGATTGGGATACCCCATTGAAAGGAGATTTGCTGTCTTCTTGGCTACGGTTTTATGAGTCACTTTCTGATCTTCAGAATATCTCTTTGTCTCGGTGTATTATCATCAGGTCCCTATCGAGCCAGTCTACATGGATTTTCTGACGCGTCAGAATTTGGTTATGCGGCAGTAGTTTATCTCCGCACCGTCAACGGTATTGGTGATATACACGTCAGTCTTGTGGTGGCCAAAAGTAAGGTTGCACCCCTACGCACAAAATTGACCATTCCCAAACTGAAGTTATCGGGAGCCGCTTTGCTCACTCGTCTGTTGAATCACGTCGTCTCCACCTTGGGTAAGTGGATTCAGTTTGACTCAATTATTGCTTGGACTGACAGTCAAATCGTCTTGTGTTAGCTGAAGATTTCTCTTCATGTCTTAGAGACTTTCGTGGCAAATCGGGTCTCTCAGATTTAGTCGTCGGAGGTTTCGCTGGATTGGTGTCATGTCCCTGGCTCTGTCAACCCAGCTGACTGTGCGTCTCGAGGTCTGTTAGCTTCCCAACTGGTTGGTCATCCACTTTGGTGGGGCCCAGATTGGTTGGCCTCTCCTGAAGACTCTTGGCTCAATTTAAACGTGGAGTATATGGATCCCCTCCCGGGTCTAAAATTTTTTGCTATCGAGAAGGTCGTTGAAACATCACCAGATTTTTGCTTTACCGTTTTGGTACTCTCGACAAGCTCATCGGCGTCACCGGTTGGATTAACCGGCTTCTCCACAACGCTAGAAATCGGTCCAAGCCAAGGTTGTCTTCAGTTTTGTCCGCTGAAGAGCGTCAGGAGGCATTACTCACTTGTGTCCGACTGGTACAACCCCAGTCGTTTGGCGAAGAGATAAAACGTCTTCGGGCAGACAAACCTAAGATCTCGGGAGGTCTTGCCCGTCTGAACTTATTTCTTGACAATTCGGGACTTATACGCGTAGGAGGTAGGCTTCGAAATTCAGAATTGCCCTATGGGGCTCGGCACCCTCTTTTGTTGCCTAAAACCGGGCATTTTGTAGAGCTATTAATTCGTGACCGCCACGTGAAAAATTGTCATGCCGGTCTTAACGGATTGCTGGCTTCTCTGCAGCGAGAGTTTTGGATCCTATCCGCCAGACGAGCAACTAGGAGCGTAATTTTTCAGTGCATTCCTTGTTATCGGCTCAAACGAACCCTAATCCAACCACAAATGGGTGACTTACCACCTGACCGGGTTCGACCTGCCCGCCCATTCGCCTATGTAGGTGTCGATTACGCGGGACCTTTCTTAGTTAAGACTTGGAGCGTGCGTAATGCCCGTACAGCCATGGCCTATTTGTGTGTGTATGTTTGTTTGTTTACCAAGGCGGTTCATTTAGAGTTAGTATCGGCCTTGTCGACAGAAGCGTTTATCGCCTGTCTGTCGCGGTTTGTCAGTAGACGTGGACTTCCTCACTTAATTCGTTCAGATTGTGGCACGAATTTCAAGGGCGCAGATCGATATCTGAAGGAAGTGGTTCAGTTTCTTCGGGAAAATCACACGTATATTGAATCGGAGCTGTCGAAACGTGGCGTGACTTGGATAATTGATCCTCCCGGTTATCTCTCGTGGGGTGGTATTTTCGAGGCTGCCGTCAAGGTCGCTAAAACTCATTTCCGTCGTGTGATTGGCGAGACTGTTCTCACGTTTGAGGAACTTAAAACTGTATTTTGTAAGGTGGAAGCGGTTTTGAATTCCCGCCCACTTTGTCCGATCTCGTCGGATCCTAATGACCTGGAGGCGCTCACTCCTGGTCATTTCTTGATCGGTAGTCCCCTGACTTCCTTACCGGAGTATCCGTGTTCCGATGTGTCCGTCAATCGGTTGTCGCGTTTCGAACTGCTGCAACAACTTACCCAGTCGTTTCACCGTCGTTGGTCCTCGGAATACTTACATTTATTACAGCAACGCGTTCGGTGGTAAGATAAGACTACACCGCCGCGTATAGGTGACCTCGTCCTCTTAAAGGAACCGAATTTGCCGCCCTTACAGTGGCGTTTAGGACGCATCGTCAAGCTATTCCCCGGGTCGGATGGTATCCCGAGGGTTGCGGAAGTCAGGCTAGGGGAGTCAGTTTTGAAGCGAGCTGTTGCTACGCTCTCCCGTTTGCCAGTCGCGTGACTCCTGATATTGGTTGTCCTTCATCCAGACACGGTCTGGCTGGGGCGGGGGACTGTTTTGTATTCGCGCCTGAGCGTCGTATCGTGGGGTAGGTGAGAATAAGTTTTGGTTCTCCATCGTCACTCGGCGTCCGCGCTGTAGTTGATTCCCTCTGACCGTGCCAGTGAGAGTGCGTTTTTGATCTGTTGTTAATTGCGATATTAGCAGCGTCAGATAGTTTAAAATATTATCAATTATTTCGCGAGTGTGTGTCACGAGGTTTATTTTGGACTCTCATGCCTCGTGTCTTCGGATTTAGTTAGTTTTTTATACGATTAGTGTCGCGAGTGCAAATACGCCACGTTTTGGACTTTGTTCCCAACCGTTAAGGAGTTTGCTGAGTGCTGCCCAATTAATACTTTATAGTTAGGTTTAGTTATTTCATTTAATAAACATTACACACTACATCTACACATACATAGCTGAGCCGCAGTAGAACCAGGTTCGTATATTTGGTGAACAGACATACGTGAGAAAATTTTTAGCTAATTATCTCGTCGCATTCTGGAGACAACTAAACACAAAGAACGGTCTAACCAAACGGTTAGAAGCTTCGCTTACGCTCAGCTCAATAACTCATTCCACATGTTGTTCTCTCAAACAGAAATAGCCAAAATTTCAGTAAAACCCGTATTTAGTGAGATAATGGTTTTAAAACTCTGTCAGAACAGTTTCTTTGAAGACATTGAAATGATTTAAGTCGGTGTTTAAGAAACACTAATCCTTGGTCTGTGTATTATAAAGTATGTTTTGTTAAAAATAAAATTCAATAAAACCTCTCTTACCAAATAATAAATCAAATGAGTTTAGAACAAAAAACTTCTACTACAACTACCTTCTCACCAGTAAGTATAACACCGAATAACCTTTGCCATTTGCATTTCCGTATCTTTGGATGGTTTACTTTTGCTATGATGTTCCATACAGATATATTCCACATCTTCAATATTCAAAGTAATGATAGTTTTTTCTCGTGTATATGTGTGTATATAATTATATACCGAATCTCAGCTAAAAGTTAGCGGGAATCAATGACAAAGTTAATGAACTTTGAAATACTATAATTCTTACTCTGGTGGTACAAATTAAGAATATTTTATAAATATATCTAGCTGTATAAAAATACCCTTCGAAGTCTTCGAAAGTGTGAGTGTCGAGTTTTTTTGCAAAAAAATTATAGACATTTGAAAATGGTTTGAGTTTATATTTTTATACCCCTAAAATGAGTATATCATAATAGGTGTGCAAATATAATATTTCACTAAGAATCTATTTCATCTACTACAATCTATAATCGTCATATCACTCTATAGATGGGGTTGGGATAATCTGTTTTTAAATAACTTCTGTCATCCTTCAGCAATGCCTCGACTCCTACCCTATTTATACAACCATTCTACAATCACAATCTTTGAATCTATTTATGTATATGATAATTTCTAAATATATGTCTTGTAATACCTTCATGAAAGATAACGTAATAAGGTATATTTATAAAGTATACAGTAATATTAATTTATTTTGAACAATATTATATTCATTAGAAAAATATAAGAGTCCTACCAACCCTTGAACGTCAAATAACGTCAAAATTAAACAGAAACCATTTTAATGAACTGCATCGCTCTTTATGATGTGAAGATATTCAATTTACCATTTTAAATGTTTCGTCATAGTATGAACTACGTTTAGTGTTTGATATTGTATAAACATGTATAGCCGTGTTAAGCTGTAATTTACGGGATAATTACCGAGAGGGCGAGGGTTCGAATCTTGCCCGTGTTGATTATTTTTTCATACTATATTTAATACTGGTTTTTAGGTTACGTTGAATAGGTAAAATTCTAAATGACATATTTAAAGTGCGTCGCTGTCTTATAACTAGTCTTAATCAATGTATTTAAAGTTTTGCTGTGTATTTTAATAAGTAATTTATAAAGTATCATTATAACAGAGTAATATGAATATGTATTTAAAAAAAATGTACAGATAAGAGATTTCTATGAAGGTCGATAAAAAACTGTAAGCAGTTACATAACACGGTAACGAGAGCTTGATGATGAAATAAGTATTATTATTACATACGGGACGGATTTGTATGTCTGGAGGCCTGTTGTTCATTGGGTGGAGGCCCTTTGTTATTAATTATTTTTCAAATAGAGGGGTTTTTTTTTTATCAACACTTTCAAATAGTTATTATCAGCAAATAAAATTATTTTAACAAAAAATTTTGTAAAAAAAAAAATATTAAAAACAAAAAGAATAAAATGTTAAAGTATTGACACGTCAAATTTGATTTTTTTTTATCGTGGGGCCCCTCTCCTGCGGAGGCCCCAGTATGGTAGCTCCGTCCGTCCTCCCTTAAATCCGACCCTGTATACAACAACTAATTTTCACGAACGAACTTTGTTCGTTCTGTATTGTTTTCACTTTTCTCGGATGGATGTATACTGTATAGATGTCTGTGAACAGAAAAATTTTCATTACCGTTGAGAGATGGCGCTGTTTATAACTTACTGATTTAGTTTATTTTCATATCATTAATGTTTCATATTATTTATTTCAATTATATTACTATTTTGTATTATTATTAATCACACTTTTTTGTAATTTTTTATTAATTATAAATAAACATGCATTTAACATTTTCTTATCTTAAATAAATAATAATTATTTTACTTGAAAATCTATTGTTTTTTTATTAACATTTATAATTTCGTCAAAGTTCGTTCGGGCAATACCCTGGGTATTTGTATCTGCTCTGGTTTTATATAGTTATTGAATGTTATTAATAAGTGTTAAGAAATTATACATATATAACATGATAGCGAATAGGGGGGACAATAAAATAATGTAGGTAATAGAGAAGCTTTTTGCTTCGATTTTTAATTCGTTTTAAATACTCTTAGTAATGCGGTAAAAATAAACGTAAATAAGTTCAAACTAAAGTAGTACTCACATAAATATTTTATATTTAAGTAATAGGTTGTCTTATATTCCTTTTATTTCTTAATTTTAATTCACATTCCAGTAATAACAGTGACATTGGCAATATAAAGGTGTAGATTTATTTCTGTATAATTTTTTTAGTAATCACCTTTTAATTTATTAGTCAAATGTAACTTACATTCTTAATAACCTTTACATTTAAATGATGCTCTTTCAATATGAGTATCTTCCCTCACTGTTTTCATAAGTAACTTTAACATTATTAAGTAGTTAAAAATGTACTCTGTACATATAATTATCAAGAGCTCACGAGGCCGTTATATAACATGTACATACATTGCGCAAGCTGCACCTGTGATAGAGAGGAGATGATAAACCATTGTATATGGATTAACAAGTTATAACAATAATTAAATAAAAGATACTTATAAAAAATCTACAAAAAATATATATTGTGTTATAAATAAATTCAAAAATGATGTTTCATCGTCAAATATTGACGATAAAAATTCTCACTGAGGGATTATTTTTCATAAGCCTCAACAAGTTAATAACAAAATATTATAAGGATTTTTGGAAAATACATGAAACTAGACTTTGGTTATTAAAACAAATATGCGTTCTTCAAAATTAAGTCTTTAGAGCTAGTTGTTGGTCTTAAATAAATATTTGAATTAACACTTCTTTGGGTTAGATCATGAATAATTGTTGTTCAATCAATATTCAATAACAATATATATAGAACATTATTTAAATGTAATGGTTAGATTTATAATTGTTTTGAGAAAATGTAGAACTATTGCAGAACTTGGGCACCGAAACTTAAGATAACTATTGATAGCACCTTTGAGCGCATTGTTCTAACACGATGTACGTTCAGAACTATTGTCTTGTTTACTTTGAAAAAACCATCTAGTGCTCATTGTGATTTTATTTTCAAAAATCCTTACAAGATTACGCTATTTATCTAGTGGAGCTTTCTCTAAAATTATCTAGTCTAAAATGTATATAAGAAAAATGTATATAGAAATGGCTTAGTAAAATACACAGTTTATTTTAATGTCTGGTTAAACATTATTTGGTATAACTTGTAGGGATCGAGTTATATAAAGGAATTTGTACGATCTATGAGTTCCTTCCAGGCTGTTGTTACACTGAGGTATTTTGAGATGTAGTTAACATTATCACTTACAGTAAGTATTAAGTGTAATCATATTATTCTTGTTGTAGTCGCTAATTGTGTCTAATATATACTTATATAATGGTTGTTACTGTTGTATATTACATAGTTGTTGGTGTATTTAGGAGTTAGTGAGTGATGTATCTGTCTGTGTATTGAATAGGCACCATATAACTGATTTACTAATTTTACATAAAACACAAGTTGTAGTACACAACGTGTTTCAAGCAGAAATAATGACTTCATCCTCTCAATCTATGCATAATCGTATAATAATATAAGAATATATATTTAATATTTAATATGTTGTATATTTGGTGTGGTTTATAAAAATCTATGTGTTAATAAATTAGGCCTGTAAGAATTAACCACTTCTTTTAGTATTCTTCTCATAGAGAATACTGGATTAGTGGTTTACTCTAACTGGTCAACAATCTTCAGGTGTTTTGAAGAAAAAAATATTCAAAACTGAATATAAAAGAGAAATGCCATACAGGGCAAAGGAAGAATCTCTTACGAACTTGCGTGAAAAACAAACAAAACTGTACTCTATCTGAATAATTGTGGACCAAATACAAGTACAGCAAGAGGATATATAGAAAAGGAATGAGAGGTTCCTTTACGTGCCTTTACAAGAAGATAATAAGTCTATGAGATTCAAAAGAGGTGGTGAGTATTTCACTAAAATTAGATAACTATTATTATTATATATCTGATTATAGTGAAATTGCTTATTTCTCTTCTTTTGTACTTTTGTCATAAGAAAAACGATAAAGGGAAAAGAGAATAATGTGTTTAGAGCCATAGAAAGGTAGTTTGTTTTGAAAACACTGTTGTTAATATAATTTTTGATGTGTTTAGATTTAATATATTTTTGTGTAATATTGTTATAGTTTTATGTCCAAAACTAGAAGCTCCTACTTACAGATACAGTCTGAAACAGTTACTACTACAACTTCTTCAGGTAGTAAGCTATAGATGTTAAGAGAAAATTTCTTCAGGTGTGTTTATAAATATCCAATATATTACAAGGGACTTTATAATTGATTTAATCTTATGTTTTAGTTTATATTGCAGTGAGATAATCAGGCCTGTAAGATAGAGCCACTTTGCTTAGTATCTTTCACAAGTGTACTGGACTAGTAGCTACTTGTCACGGTTCTAAAAATTACAGCTGGTTGAAATTAAAACTTATAAATATTCTAAATATATCAGAAATATCAATAATCATCAAAACACGTGTCCTTATTTATGAAAAGAGATCAAAATATATATATATATATTTTATTGTTTTTTACAAAAACTAACTAATTATCTCCTATTTAACTTCTTCGGCAATGAAATCTCTTTTTTGAGTCATTAGTTTTTTATTCAACTCCTACCTCTAGGTAGGAGTTGAATAAAAAAGAATAAGTGCTAACCCAGCACTTATTCTTTTTTTATATTAAAATTAGTTTTTAGAAATAGATTATTTTAAAACTTAATAGAAATAACCAGAGAAATTAAAGATTACAAGAAAAAAAAAATAATAAAAACACATATTTCGTACAACACTACATCAATTGAAGTGGAACATACGGGTAGGTCTATTTAAAATACTGTATTGGGTCATTCATGTTAATGATGTATTGTGTGAGTGAGATGTCTGGAGAAACAAATAAGGAATTATCTCATGCTTAAGGAGTCAGTACTTCGCCAGTCGGAGGATGACGGAGTATAGAGATAGGCGATGTTGTGTTCTTTATTTACCTTCTGTTACCTTATGAAGGTAAACATCGTACACCTCACTGCCTACCTTCTAAAGGTCACGGCTCCTGAAGATGTCATATTTATTAGGTACCAAATATATTTCGTATTTAAACTTTCGTGATCCCTTATTATATTATATGTAACCGCTTTACTTAATTCCTTTATATCAGAATGTGAGTGACTAGTTTCCAGTAGACTCATTCCGGGTTCTTAATAAATAATAAGCTGAGAGCATGTTAATGTTATTTATTTTAGTTGTTTAAGCCTAGTTTCAGATCAGTTTCTCGATAGATTCTTGGTAGGGCCTGGTTTGAAATTGTTATAATTGTTATAATACAACTCTGTTCTATCTAAGTTACGGTGGAGCATTAAGAACATATGCCATAACTTCGGTGTTCTACACTCAATGGTAAGGGGTGGACACTAATAAGTCAATAAGTCAGTGAGTCCGAATTTCTTTAATATATATATATATATATATATTAGGATTATTTTAACAATTTAAAATAAATATAAGGAAAAATTATGTCGACAACTATGATGACCACGTAGTGAATACATGTTTTATGTAAGTAAATCAGAACGTAGTGTTAACCTGCCATGAGTATTAGCGTTTTCAATAACTTGTGCTCAAAGCAGGTTATTTTTCGCTCTAATTTTGTCATTATTATGACAAGACATGTCTCGGATATGAAACGACAGAAAACCTGCGCAATGGAAGATATCTAATTGATGGAAGTTATCTAATTTACTAATTTATTTGGTAATGTATTTATTGGTTGATGTGATAGTGTTCAAAAATGATATTTACTTTTATCATTCTTTCAGAAACTGACTGAACTAAACAAGAAGATTAAATATAGACTGTAAGTAAATGAAATAGAAATATAACCATCGCCCACCTCGCTGCCCACTATCTAATAGCATCGTGGCTTTTGGAGATATCAATATACTATCAAGTTACATTTTTAAATATATAAAAAATAATACATTATTATAGTAAGAAATTAATATTTTCACCAGTGTACATGTGTGTGTATAAACGTATTGCGTCTTTACAGATTAAGTGGAAATAAATTCAACTCCACTTTATCTCGCGTTGAATAGAAAAATTAAAAACAAAAAAAAATTGAAGCTTAAAGGAAAAGTGCTAATGGAGGTTTGAAAAAATTAAATATCTTCTAGTCCTAGTGACTGCCTACTTTCTCTTCTTTTCTATTCAACGAAAGATTATTATTAAAGAAGTACGGAAGTAATTAAAGCAACGGAAATGGTAAAGTGCCTTTTAAATATTTACTTACTATTTATTTTTACTAATTATGTTTTCAGATTTCTTAATTTTTCGTTAATGTCAATATATAGAATATTGTTATACATTAACAAAAGAGGGTGTTCTATATAAGAAGAGAAAGATAAAAATACTTTTCTCAAATTTTTTAATTATATTGATCCAAATGAAAAGAAATTACGAATTTGTTACATTACAATCAATAGATTCGGGGAAATGAAATTAAGATATATTAATAACTACTCATGTGTATTAATTTAAAAATAACAGCCCTGCAAATGAACCAATGCAGTTAATAATGTAATTAAGTTTCTGGTTTAACTTATCAGATTGTTAATGATAATTATTCTATACAAGCTGGTGTGTAATTGAAAACTATCTTTGCTTACCTCGTAGCTTCGTAAATATTGAAGCTACGAGTACTGGGTCTGGTAACTATATTAAAATATTTATTACACCTCAGGCCGTAAGTACGAATTAAAAGTTATTTACATGATTCTGAATATTCATACTTTTTTAATGTGACAGAATGCCGGACCGACCGACAGTCCACGTGATAGTAAGTGATCACCGCCGCACTTGGAGAGGCAGAGAGAGGAGTAGCTTTGTTGGCTCTAAGGTAAAGTTACTTTAAAACACTCTTCTACTCTGGATGCACTACTTCGGTCGAGCTAGCCCGTATATGAATTGCCAATAAAAATTAAATTAAATAGATTTATCCAATACCAATTAGTTTGAACTTGAACACTGTTATTGTTTAATTTTATATTGTTTTTTACACAGTTGTCTCATAAAGATGGTTCCTTGTGATCGCAGTATGAAATTATCAGAGCCTAATAGTTTTAATCCGTTACAATTTCACACCTCGCTCCATCAAAAAGAAGAAAAATCATTATGTGAATATCTGCAGATCTATGAAAGATATAATAATAATAAATTAAGAATATGTATTTATTTAAATCGAGGAATGATAATATTTTTATTACTATAGACATCGAATTAGTTCCTTATTTACTGTGATGCTTGATATTTGATAATGTAGGGGCCTGTGGTTTCGAATATTATAGAAGTAATAATAAGAAGAGTTTAATCTAATACCGTATGCTCTATTGTATAATATTTTATTTGCAGCTGCCTCCAAGATTGGTTGGGTATGGTCGAAGTGTGAACCTAGCGAGATAGTAAAGACTTAACAACTTACTCACTTGATAAGTTTTACAATTCGATATGTCAAAGAGAAAGAAACATCGCCTAACATATATTATGTCTATCGTAATTACCATCCTCTAAAATTATATGGCAGGGAGTGCCAGGATAAAAAAGATAAATAAATTACGTTGTTACACATTATTTTGATGAAGAAACGAATATAATGAAAATATGAAAAGAGATATAGGGAGGGCCGTTCTAGTTAAATAATTATAATATATATATTATCTAAGCTAAATAACATTCCCAATACCTCTTACCATCTGAAGTCCAGTCAGGAAGACCTCAGCTATTATAGTTTTACATAATTAACAAGTTGTCTGATGATTTTTTATGTATGTATTTTTGCTACGTAACCTTTGAGCTAGCATTGTAAATATTTGTTGCAGAGATTCTCTGTGCTGCTGACTTTCGGGAGAGCGGTCCCACTCAGAAACGCCATATGAAGCCGGTTGACGTGGTTAACCAGTATTGCAGAATCTATAGATCCTTTGAGATTGACTTTCGACTTAACAAATGCCGGACTTGTTAATTTACAATACAATCGACAATGCGAGATTGAAACCTGCTTAAGAGACGGATAAAGTTGACAAAATTATTTTGATAAATATTTTTTTTGAAATTGTAAATAAGTTGAGAGTACTTTAAAATCATAAAAACTATATTTTTGTAACATTGTACGATCTTATTAAAACATGTTTTTTATATATATTATACTTACATTATATGTCACGATATAGTGTTTTATTATAGTGTTAAATAAAAAGAATATTTATATTTTAATTTATGTCAATAAATAATTTTATAATTTTATATTATCAGTGTATTGAAATATTGTTGGTATATTTCAAGAGTAATTAAATTAATTATTCAATCTGCCTTGTTTTTATTACACACCTAGTATCAAATTCCTATTTTCACAAAATTTAATTTTAGTCTTATTAATACCCTCCATTTGCGAGGGGAATGTTGTTACTATTAGAATACAATAAAACATTTAACTTATAAAATATTATAATACACAAGAAAATGTATATATAATTACTAGTCTTTATAGTGTTACTTCGTCTAATTAAAATATAAAGCTCAATTCAAGATAATTCAATTAATATCATAATGTCATTACGAGAGACAAGTTTAGTATAACAACTAAGGCTAGACTGTTACTTTGGTTGAGATCTACATATCAGTGCTGGTCAATTGTTGGAGAGTGTCATTACAGAAGGGCTTATTTCGATAAGTATGGTAGGCCCTCTTGACACTTCCGTTTGACGTACACAAAAGATACAAAGTGGAAATGATATAAACTAGGGGCGCCAACAAAGCCTCAATTTCAACTCGCTGCGTTCGCGAAACCTTTGACGTTTGGGTTTGGGTGACGTTTGCATATTGAGCGAAGCGAACCCAGTGTAATGACTCATCGTTGTGGACAATGTCGGTAATGTAGGAGATTTCAGATTAGGCTGACAGTCGCGCCACGATCACCATCAAGCCATCAAATTAGACCTAACCAAACCTAACAAAATATTTATAGTTTTTTGACGATTATTCCTCAATGACATGACATATTCAATTATTTTTAGGTAGATTCCATAGATGAATCTACCTATTGCAATCGATGCGATGACGGGACCCAGACCCCAGAGTACGCTACGCCGTTTATGAACTGGAAATTCATCAGTCCAAATTCATCGTAGGCAAAATCTGACTTCACAGGTCGATAGGATAAATTAGTAGGCCAAACGTAGCATCTCGTTTTTTTGGAAAAAGTGAAAGGGGGGGCTGGGAGGGGGGGGGGGGGAAAGTGCAAACCTTTGGGACACGCTACAGGTCGCAAATATTGTCGGAGGATTTTCAAACTCGGTATAAACATTCTAAAAGACAAAATGAAGGTTAAGTTCTTCAACGGGGGAAATCGGTCAGGGAGTTGGGAAGCTGGGGGGCTTGAAAGTTAAAAACCGAAAAAAGTCACAGAAGAAGGCAAAATTTTAGGTTCGGAAAAATCTTATAAAATTAACAAATTAAAAGATATATATTTCAATTTTTTTTTAAGAACCATCACCTAATTAATATGTGTCTTTTTGATTGCAAAGTTTCATAATTTTCCGTCAAGTAGTTTTCGAGCCAATTCGTGACAAAGAATGTAAAAAGAAAAACGCTCCGCTCACTTCGTTCACTTCGCTAAACTAGGGGCGCCAACAAACCCTCAATTTCGACTCGCTGCGCTCGCGAAATCTTGGGTGCCGTTTGCATATTGAGCGAAGCGAGCCCAGTGTATTGACTTATCGTTTCCCATTGACATCAATGGGATATCAGTTTTTTTACATGATATTAAAAAAAATATTTTTTTTGAGGACATTTTTTTTTTTTTTTTTATAAGAACCATCACCTAATTTGTGTCTTTTTGATTGCAAAGTTTCATAATTTTCTGTTAAGTAATTTTCGAGCCAATTCGTGACAAAGAATGTAAAGTCTCCAGTAAAACGCTCCGCTCACTTCGTTCGCTTCGCTCAATAAATTTAACACCATACAGATAATATTTTTACATAAAACCAAGACAAATAAACGGGCTGGTCATTTAATGTTTAATAGCCGCCGTCGCTACAGAATACAAAAAAAAACTCAATAACTTTTGCATAAGTAATGAATATTCACTTTAAATACTAGGGGCGCCAACAAACCTGTTTGCATATTGAGCGAAGCGAGCCCAGTATATTGACGTGAATAGTTTTCGAGACAATTCGTGACAAAGAATGTAAAAAGTCTCCAGTAAAACGCTCCGCTCACTTCGTTCGCTTCGCTCAATCATATTTTAAATAAAAAATAACTGCAGCAGTTTATATTCATTATCGGAGAAGCCAATTAAAGTGAACGAATGAAAGTTTATTATCCGATAGTTATGAAAACCAATAGTCGTAAAATTTGAAACTCTTGAAATCAATATATCTTCTGCTCTCGGAAAGGGATTATTACAGCTTCGCATTATGCACTTTGCTATCGGATCAGATGAAAAATAATTATTTAATTCATCGTATATAATAATTGAAAGGCACTAATTCGCAGTATTTATTATTGTTATGATTGTCAGATAAGGTTTTATTATTCTTAATCATATTTAAGGTTGATTTTCAATACCTCATTTAATTCTTATATATGGATAATTTTATGTTGAGATAGATATTCTGTAGAAATATTTTTAAACATGACACTGCTGCTGACATGCTTTGGTTTGAACTTAAATAAATAAAGACTGATTTGGTTCTAAAATCAAATGAAGAGAAGTTACATGAGATATGCTACATTATAAAACTCCTTTTTTATATGCATAAAATAGGACACACATAATACAATATTGTTAATATATATATATACATGTTTGGTCAACGATGTCACATGCAAAAAATTATTACAGATTATTTCAAGTTCATAAAAATTACATTATATAAAATTATCAAATTATATTTGTATTATATAAAACTACATTTAATTAAATAAATAGAATAAAATAAATTATACAAGATTAAATTAATGTAATATAAGTAATGGGTTAAATTAAGTCAAATAATTATATGTCAAGTCTGAAAAATATTGTGTCTTGTATATTACCAATATTAACCACAATTGAGACACATGAAGAAGAATTTCAGATAAGCAATATTCTTTTTTATTCATTCATTTTGTGATATGTGAAAATCACATATCACAAAATTATTTTACTGAGTCAAAGCATTTGTCAACCAACCAGTCACGAAATTTGACCTTAAATCCAAAGTATGACAAATTCCTAATGGCAGAAGGCAATTTGTTATAGATGACTATCATCATGTAATAACAGTTTTTAGAACCAAGAACAGTCCTAATTTGAGGGTAATAGATTTTACTATCCCTAGTATTAAATGCTATAACATTTAAGCGAGTCTCGTTGTAGTCATGGCCAAATCTATTCATAAAACACCCAAGTTGGTATATATAAATGCCTGGCAACGTATGAATTTTAAGGTGCCTAAATTTACATTTACACGATTGCATCGGATCCATATTACAGATTGTCTTTATGTACTTTTTTGTATGAGAAGGACTTTATTAATGTCTGAGCCATTTCCCCAAACCAAAATCCCGTAACGAAGATTTGATTCAACGTAACCCTGATATGCCAATAGCGCTGTGCTTTGATCAGCAATCCTTTAAATTTTTCTTAATGCATATACAAATTTATATTTTTTTTGACATAAGACTGCATATGAGGACCCCAGCAATAAAATTCGTCGAAACGTACACCTAAGAAACTTATTTCTGTAACTTGTTCTATTCCTTCATGGGCACGTGTTATTACGTTACCTTTAACACTAAACCTACCAAGTACCGGTCGAATTGACCGTTCTTAAACTTTTGTAAAACTTACACATTTTTAAACGTTATAATATCGTTATCAAACTACACGACAATTCTTAGAATATGCATATAATATTTTCTACACTCTTTACTTTTAGTTATTTCAATTATTACCTACGTTATATAATAAAATAACTTTTGATTACCGGTCAATTTGACGGCGTGCGGTAAGAACAGGTATACAAGAATTGTCGGTAGGTTTAGTGTTAAAAAACATTTTCCTATTCCTTAACATCATACGTTTGGTTTTTTTGAGGTTTATACACAAATTGTTCATTTTTAGCCATTCGTGCACGTCTTTTAAAGTGTTGTTTAGTTCTATACAATTATTTAAAAAAAATGTACACGGTACGATGATTGATACATCGTCTGCAAACAAAATACATTTGTGTTTTGTGCAATTAGGAAGATCATTAATATATATTAAAAACAATAGTGGCCCAAGAACACTGCCCTGGGGTACACCAGCAGCATTTATTTTTAAAGACTAGTTAAAATTTGTTAACATCTTTTTCTCGTTCAGTTTCGAAATTTGAACAAACTGTTTTCTGTCGTTAAGATAGCTTTCTAACCAATTATTGCATATGCCACAAAGCCCATAGCATTCGCATTTTTTCAATAATAAATCATGTGACACATAATCAAAAGCCTTTGTCATGTCGCAGAACATAGCACAGGCTGGACTACCGATTTTTTTTTTTTTTTTTTTTGTGTGTCTCTGCTGTTAGCCCTACTGACAGCGTCACCGGTGGAATGGACGGGTGCAGAGTCCCGCCCTTGAAAAAGGGGGGCCTGAAGGGTCCCAGGGGAACGCGCGTCCTGAGGGCGCCTCCTGTGAGGCTCGGACCACGGCTCAGGACGCCGTTAGGTGGGAAGCGAGGGTTGGATGTGGGTTAGGTTTTGACACTAACGTCCTCCGACGGCAGACCGCCGGAGCAACGTGCTTGGATGGGGGCCTCGTCTTCGCCGGCGAAGACGCTGTGTGGGACTACCGATACTGTCAATACACGATACAAAGTTTTTAAGTAACAATAGGTGCCAGTGTCGTTGTTTTCTCTTTTTGAAATCCAGTTTGCTCATTTTTAATTGTCTTGCATTTCGTAAGGAAAGTATAATACGTTTGTGCATAATTCTTTCAAGCACTTTAGAAATAACTGAGGTAAGTGATATAGGATGATTGATGTCAATAAAATTATCCTTTTTATGAACTGGCTTTACAATGGACGTTTTTAAATTTGACTGAAAAGTGCCACAGATAAAAGACAAATCAATTAGATAACACAATATTAGCGACAACTCTTCAACAGCTAATTTTAATAGTACTTACACCATCCTGTCCGACCGATTTTGCGTTTTTAAGGATTTTATAGTAGTAATAATCTCTTGTGTGCTGCATGGCTCCAAGAAAATAGATTTGCTGACTTCATTTCCTGTCATGATCATTTTATTGTGTTTCATTAAGTTATACTCATTTTGTTTGACCACAAGAGGTCGTTGAACTTATTTGCAACATCAACAGGATTTTTAATACTTATACTATCAATCACTATTTCTTCCAGATCTTTAGGTTAATTGAAGTTATTATGATCGCATCCTTTAATATCAGTCCAAGCAGCTTCGCATTTATTAAATGACGCAGAAATATATTTCCTGTTTGACTTTTTTTGGGCTTGATTATACAAGATTTTAATATTTTAGTGAACTTCAAATAATTATCTTTATCTTCTATTTTTTTCGTTTTATAGCTCTTATATCGCAATTTTCTTTTTGTTTGTGCTGATTGTTTGACAAGTATTATGGTCCGACAACTCTGATTGAAGCACAGCTGCTGTAACTTCGTCTATGGTACTCGCTATATGGTCAATACATTTGTTACGTCTAGTGGGTTTGTTAATATGGAATTTAATATTATAATTATCTAATAACATTATTAATTTCTTTGTCACATTATTGTCAGACAGTAGGTCAATATTCAAGTCCACCGGTGACTTGAACATAATATAATAATAACACTTTTTTTCGTATTTTTGAATGCATTCAGTGTTAAGTATTTTTTTTTTCAAATAATATATTTACGTCAGAGTTCGGAATACGATACGCACATAGGATGATGCAACGCAGTTCAATTAGTTCAAAAGCACAGCACTCAAACGTATAGACTTGAGCGAATTTTTTTGTCTTGTATTTCTTTAGTTTTTAGATTTGTCCTTGTGAAAATACACAAACCGCCACGTTTTACATCTCTTGAAAAATTAGCTGCTAAATTGAAGTTATGAAATTTGGCATTAGCTTCAGAACCACTTTTTATAAAAGTCTCAGACAAACACACAACATCCACGCTCACGCTACTATCATTTAATTCATTTAAGTATATTTTGTTTATTTAAGCATCCCGCTATATTTTCATGCAAAATAGTACAAGAATTGTTTTTATAATTATTAAAAAAGGGACGAAAGGAATTTTTAGGTGTAATACTTATCTTGTTTGGGCCATGGTCCGAGTTTTCAACTAGGTTGCTGTCATTGGCTGTTTTGGGTATAACCTTAAAGTAATACGGAATAGTTCCAAGTTTATACAATTTCGAATTGTGGTTTGTACCATGACAATCATCTACAACCGTTACCGGCTTTTTGTTTTTAGTTTTAAAATAGAAAGGTATATAGTTCCCGTTTGATTGACCTCCTTCACCCTATGTAAATTAGCTTTTTTTATTAAATTGCAATAAATAATTTTGGTAAAAATAAGAATAGTCAACTAGGATCCGCCCATCGATCGTGGCGGGAATTGAGCTGAGCGCAGGAAAATGCATTAGAAAATAATAAAAGGAAATAAATATTTAATAACAATAATAAACAATTAATTGAAAAAGTTTGTTGTAGGCAACCTACAACATCCTCAAGCAAAAGTCAACGGGAAGTTTGGTGTTTTCTTTATAACTTTTGATTTAATCAAGCTATTTTCATTATGTTTTTTTTCTGTAGATGCTTATTTATTAGTTCTACATTCGTGTCAAATTTGACTAAAATCGCTCCAATTAGTTTTATTTTGAGGAAGACGATCGGCAAGCGCGCGCGAGAACAGTTACTCGTAAGCTTAAGTCTATGGGGATTCAGTTTTTCGACCATAACTTTTGATCAAATCAAGATTTTATTAATCAGTTTTTTTCTATAGAAGCCCGTCAACAAGAGCTACAATAATGCCAATTTTGATGAAGATCGACTGGGTAGTTTTTATGTGATGTGGCGACATAAAATTGATTCCCAAACGGTTAAGAGCTTCGCTTACGCTCAGCTCAATAAGTGAATTATTTTTTTTACAAATATCAATAAAGTAGTCTCGTTTGGTTTTATTATCCCCCCATTTTTTATTGAAATCCGAATCAATTAGTTTTTTTGCGGATTGGATGTCTGTTAGAATTATTATTTGTTTTCTCGAGTTTCCGAGCTGCATATTTGGTTTAAGTTCTGTGCAGATGAGCCAAGATTTTTTTACCTTTTAATTGTTTCCCTTCAGGTTTACTTTTCCTAGAAGTCATGGGCGACGAATTTAAATATTTATATCTGTCACTTTTCTTCTCCAGCTCTTCAATGTAACGTTTCAATTTACAGTTTTTAGAAAGAAGTAACTCAATCTCTTGATGTGAACTTTGTAATTCTCCTTGTAACTTTTCGTTTAAATCCTGTATTTGTAAGTTACCAGCTCGTATAGACAAGTCAGGAGTACATTGAGTCATCAAACGATAATCTGTTTTCACTGAGGGAATTTAAAGATGTCAGAAATTTGTGGGTTTTTCTTTTATTTCTTTTAGTTATGTTATCGTTCATGGAGATATCGAACGACATATTTATATTTTACTATTTATCTTTTATCTAAATAAAATTATAAAATTAAAAAATAGCCCCTTAAATATATTAATAACTATATGCCGATGCCGGTATAAACAAATTTATAATCAAAGATTATATTACTCTTATCGCCATCTAGTAGCAAAAAGCATAACCATAGTATTCTCAGTCGACGTTTGTTAGGCAAAGTGGCGCTAGTAGTAAAGTTTTTCTTTAAATTGTACGCATTTTTATACATATCACTAACTGCGTCACTGGTGGCAAGTAGTGGTATCTACTAATATTTGTTCTCGTCGCTTGTATCTCGAAGTGACGCTAGTTGTATGGTTTATATTAAAGGTCCAAAGTTCATTTTCTTTCAACGGTCGCGCAAATGTAAGTTACTTGAAAGAATACGAAAGATATTGATTATTGTAACAAATTAATGCAGTATTGTTCAATATTCGGAACCACTAATGTCTGAAAACTGTATTCACTAATATAAAATAGTTATATCACCACACAAAGCAGTCCACCAAATTTTTAACGTTTATCTCTTACTTAATATAATTTGTCACAAACAGTTTTGCTTGCACAGGTATTTACACAATTTAAATTAAAGTTTTAATTATTTACGAAACTATGATAACGATGTTAACAAAGCTGGGGTTGCCAGAACAACAGCTTAATTCGTGAGGTGGCTTAAAAGTTTTTATTTAAATAAAACAACATTGTAATACTATATATTATTTATTAATACTTCATTGCTATATAACATATATTATATAAATGTTCCACTTAGTTCTAATACCTTGAAGTTTTCGTTAATTTTAATTCCACTCTAATTATCTATACTAGCTTTTCTACATAGTCACTAATCCTATTATAAAATACTACACAATAGAAATAAACACTTTTATCATACATCCATCATTATTCCATAAATTCCCAGTAAACTATATTTTTAAAGCTGAGCGTAAGCGAAGCTCTTAACCGTTTGAGAAACTTCTTTATGAAGCAACATCACATTAAAACTACTGAACTGATTTGTATTAAAATTGACAGAGCTGTAGAGCTTGGACATAGGCATGTTTAAAAAAAATAGAATTAAAATATCTCATTCCGATCAGAAAGTATGATCAAAAAACTGTTTCTCCCATAGACTTAACGTTATCAGAACTTACGCGCGCCTGACGATCGTCAACCTAGAAATACGCTTATAAGCAACATAAAAACTACTGAATCGATTTGAAAGGGCTCAGCTCAACTCCCGTAGCGCACGGCGGCCGATCCTAGTACAAACACTATATCTATTATACTAGAATACGATTAATCGGTATCACCGAAGTGATTTGTATCAAATCGGATCTAATACTATTGTGTTTTAATGTCTGTCGTCGTATTGCTTTGCCGACGTTTAGCTATAAATACGGATGCGGCACCACAAGCTGTGCGTGTAGGAGCCGCACTGTTGTAGTTTCGCCATTTTTGGCGCCGCAGCAAAAGTGTTAAATAATTAATCTAGAAGTCAAGAAATATATCAAAAGGTATTCTCCTGGTTTTAAGGGTGGTTAAAGAGATAAATTATTAATCGCCAACAAAGATCGATTATTGCACTGATAACGATTATTAGGGATAACTCACAAAAAGAACTGAACCCGAAAAATATCAGCAGTCAAAGTGCAGGTAATAATTCGTTTTAGTCAAAATAAGGATTAATAATTTATATCATACATATTTATATTATTTATACTTTATTGTCGAGTGAAAAACCGAAGACACTTTTTGAGTGGTAGTGGGGAAGGGGGCTTAATGTTTTCGACAGTCAAAAACAAAATACACTTAAGTCATCTCCGATAATTGGGACCTCGCAATAACGTCCACAAACTAATGTAGACGTGGATCCGCCTTAGATTTAAATATTTCAATGTAAAACTGCATCACTCCCAGAGGACCACGCGGTACTCTCTCTCCACGCTGTCAACGTACAAGCCGCTCATGTACGGACTTGGAATCACTTCACCCGACTGCAACAAATATATTATGTTTATTTAGGTTAAATTTATTTCAGATTATCCACTATTACAATAATACAAAAAAAATACTATTTAGAATGTTGAAAATGTGTTTAGAATAGGATATACAGAAATAATTATAATTTAATATCTATTAGATAAAAAAAGTCGAACAAAAAAGTTTTAATTAAACAATGTGAAATCATTTGGTGAGCATTTTTTTTTATTTAATATAGACATTTAAATTTACCCAAAAATGGGAAAAATTGGACAGCAGCGCTCATAGTTTTCTTAATCAAATAAAATATTTAGGAAGCAATAAAAATAAAATATATATCACAGATATTTTAATAAAGATATCGTACAGAATTTTAATTTAGCTTGCAACACTTTGACAATGGATATTTATAGAAAAAAATACAAAATTAACATTTTTTTTATTAAAAATAAATTAAACATCACTGAAAATTATAGAAAAATTAACAAATTTTTTTTTCTAACAGCTGTTTTTACCAAAATTATGTTATTCTGAAAAAATATTTAGCATGACTTAATTTATCAAATAACTGTCATTATATTTCTTCAAATAAAAAAAAGACAAGGAAATACAGTCTTCGTCTATGAAGTTTGATGTGGTACAATGTGAATGAAAAACAAAATCAAAGTATAAACAAACCGTCCAAATGAAATTACCGACCCTCCTCCATTATTCAAGTGTACATTTATTCATTTAAGTCGGGTTACGTGTCAAAATATCAAAGTAATTTCTAATGTTATATAATGTAAATAAGGTCTTATCTTGGTCAATTGAATCTTTGCCTTTTTTGAAGAAATATAAATACTACAACTACATGTCAAAAAATCAGCTGTTACGAAACACGGCAACCATGTTGAAACTTGAACTTTTCTATTTTAAAAATTGTACCAAGTGAAAATCATAGTAATGTTAAAAAGTTTATAGCAATTTTAAACTTCAGGTTAGTCAAATGAAACTTTTTTTTCTTGAAATACTTGAATAAGACTTCTAATCTTGGTAAAATCAGCATCAGAAATTAAGTATAATAAACAATTAAAAATACATAAATAATATAAAAGAACTTCTTTTTTTTTTTATTATACGCCGTTTTTTTTCTAAGTTGAAATTAAATTACATTCCTAGTAATTAAAATATAACGACTCATTTACTTAAAAAGACTTTGTACAAAGGTTTGATTTTTTAAATATACAATTATTAATGTTTACTGACCCCACTACTCAAATACAAATACTATTAATATAATAAAAAAAACCGGTCAGACTTAATACCAGAATCTATGAGCAGAAATCATTACACGAATGCGTCAAAAGGGAACTAATTCCACCATCTTGTGTAGTGTCACTATTGGTCTCTGATTTAAAAAATTCTTAGAAATTGGTTAGTTAATGGTCAATTAGTAAACAAAATTCATGTTAATCTCTTTGAATGGTTGATGTCCTAGTAGGTATGCAATCATCATCAATCAGACATCAATCAACCAATCGGTGAACATAAATATTGTTAATTAATTGATCAATCGCAACACTTCACTGAGCTGTCAAATCATTTACAGTTCAATGATTCTGTCATAAATTCTGTCTTTAATACAATTATCATAACATAAAATTAGGAAATATTTTTATTTGTCAACATTTCGTCTTTTTATTATTTTTTTAAGGTAGGAACACTTAACTCTCTTAGTCTCAATAACCTTTCTCAGTCTCAAAATATCAGATAAGATAATATACTCTATCTCGTGGTTATCTCATCTGCCAGTATCGTCTCTTCACTCCAGTGCACAGCGTCTGGGAACATAATACAAATCAAGGATAAAACTAATATACGTACAGTCTCCGTACAAAAATACACCAGATGCAAATCTCTAAACCCGCCTCACACTTAGCTTACACACTGGTCTAGTACAAGAAATAGATGGATATTAACAATAAAATAATAAGACCTCCCATTGCGAGTTGCTACCATCTGTATCCGATCAAAGATTTTGCGTTAACAGTATCCCTAATATAATCCCTGAAGTGTACATCACCATCACCATCACCATAATTATAATCATCATCGTCATCATATCTATAAAGAATTTTCGTTCTAATGACTTTGGGTCCTGTTTAACTATATCTATATCGGTGAACTCCATAACACCAGACTGTTTTTAGATCTAAGTTTTCCGATACTTTTCACACCTAAGTATTTAACATTCATTTAATTCTGTATTACACATGTTAAGTTTGTATTCTAGTGAAGCCGTGCTGTATAATTTGTAAGTATTAACTAGTTTGGTGCTGGCTGTACTTGATGTCACTAAATTACATAAAAATACCTAAGGACGGAATTTCACGTTCCCCTCCATAAATAAAAAAAATAAAAGATGTCTTAAGATTTCTATGATATTTTTAAGAGATAATAAATATATTTATTATTTTATTAATATTGTATTCAATACTTAACTTAAATAAGCTATGAATATTATACAATAAACTTCTGCCGTCCAAGTTGTTAGTCTACATTGTGATTAAAAAATCATTTTCATTATATTATTATCTATATTTTAACTATTTTATATCTACTATATATACAATCTCTTGAAGTGAAACTTCATTAGAATCGTTGAGACTTGAAACTCGATGTAACGAAAGATGCGTCACGATAAAGAAACAAAGACGTAAATGTAGAGAGACTGAGATAGAATACCCATGGACCACCGCTGTCATGGCGCCATCTCTCTGCATTCTCTCTTTAAACCAAAGTGAGGCATGATCAAAGTTATTTTTAAACTAACGATAGATGGCGTTGATACTTTTGTAAAATTGTTAGGTGAGGTAAATTTTTAAGATAATATAACCAGCTTTATATAAAAATACTTATTTTTTACAGTAAAGTATTAAATTATTTTTAAGCTTACTAAAAAAACAACTTCTCCTTTATCGTAACACTCCGGATACTCTATATCCGTCTCACTCTCTCGTGGGTTACTTTACAGACGTTTCACTCACTTTTTTTTATAACATGTAAAATTCCATAAGTATAAACAACAGATAATAAATACTTAATTAGTTCGGCTCGACTTAAAAAAAATGATAAAGGCCGTTCAGACATGAGTGATAACATAATTTTATATTTACGTTAGTTTTAACACGCGGTTTTCCTTTCAAGTAACTGTAAAAATATACTTTTTTTCACACAAACATTGATTTAAGGATAAACAAATTTAATAATTATATATACTAACAGACTTTTTTGTAATATACATATATATAATAAAAAGTACAAAAGAATATAAAGAACTTACAACATCAGGGGGCGTCTTCACAGGTCCCAGGACAAGCGACTCGCTGTACAAAGTCTCTCTTTCTTCACAACCTTGAAATAATAAAACACACAGATGAATGAAATGGATGTTACTTCCTATTTACTTCATCAGAAGGTATTCAACAGATAAAAATATATTAACCCCACAAATGTAAGTTGCTTTGATAAAGTTAATAAAAGATTATTTTGTGAATATTTATTTTTATTTTTATATGATTTTCAATATAATAATACAACTTGGTAAGGTAAGGTCAAAAGTGACAACAAATTAATTAGCATAAGCTAACACTTAGTACTATAGCAACCTCCAGATATCAGATGCTCAAAATGTCCAATTAAATATTACATTTAACACTGTAGTTAATTATCATTACGACCTGACATCACGTATATATTTCTATTTAGTATATGTATAGTCACATATATTTATTTATTTTAAATACTATTTCTTCATTAGCACTATCCCCTACTTGTTACTAAAGGTTATCTGTTAGAGATTGCTTTTTTGCTTTTATCTCTGTCAGTTTGTCCGGTCGAGTTGCTTATCTATCTACAAGTGTTGGAAGTGTACTTTATTAAGTCTACTTTCTTAACTGTCATTGTAAGATAAATATTTTAAGTATTGTGAAGTTGTTATTAGTACAACCTAAATAGATATCCACGACATTGAAAACAACAGTGAAATACGTATTTTCAAACTCCACACTTTTACTTATATTTTCATTATGTGTAATGAATGAATCAGTGAGATGATCCTTGGACAGTGCAAACATTTTTGCATTAATTACTCCGTGCGTGTAAAGAAGTTTTACTTCAATCACCGTTCGCATAACGCTAGAAAAATAACACTTTCGTAACGCACTCGTCGAGCATTTACCAGCTTACTCCCGCAATCAAGCGTGCGTAGTTTTACTTCAAAAGGAAATAAAAGATAGATATATAGGTTTTCTATTTCTGTTATTAATTAAGAAGTAATAATGATCTGATGAATGACAATTGAACTTACCTTCAGAAGAAAGAGTTAACCAGAACTGAGATCTACAAGTATACAAAAGGCCCGGGGGCAGCCTATCCTGGGTCTTCTTTACTGAGGCAGCCAGGATCTTGGCGGCACCCACGAGCAGTGAGGCGCGCCACGAGCCCGCGTATATGAGCCGCATGGAGGACTGGGCCGCCGTCGAACACACCATGGGGTACAGGGCACCATGGCGACGCAGGTTGTAGAATGATACGCCTGAAATGTGATATTTTATGTACACTGTGGGGAAATGTGAGTGGAAATGGAGCAAAGTATACATTACAGCACTTACAGCGTTTGGCCATTTTGGTACTAGTTGGTTTCATATATTGTCGAAAGAGACCAAAATAGTTTTAGATTGATACTTAAACGATACTTAAGTTTTTGACATAGTTATTAAATGTTATCTATATTACATGAATGTGAGATATATGTAAATAATGATAGATAGTAATTTGTTTGTTTGTTGTTTGTTGAAGTTGTGAACAATACTTCCTTGTTGTAGTATTACAAATAAAAGACAAAGATAGTTCCTTGACCCATGAAGACCTTTATCTTATCTTCAGGTTATGCCAACCATTTAAATTTAATGTTTCCAACATCAGGTGTGGCAACATAATAACAAACATACTTTGTTTCAAAATTCAAAAAAAGGAAGAGAGCCATGTTGAAGGACTTTTGTTATCAGTAAAAGGTTGAATAAAGTAAGTGGTTGTGATTTTTTATTATAATATTATTAGTCACATTTAAGAGCTGCTCATCCAAATAAAAAAGATCTTTAACTATGAGTAAGACCATAAGTATGACATGGTTTTAAGTTTGAAAATTATATCAGATGGTGAAAATTACGATTTGAAATTATTCTCAGAACATGGCAACCATTTCATGATTCAATCTATCAAGCACTAAGTCAATTAGCCTAATCCCATAGCCAAAAGGACCTTATAACTAATAGCACAAGGTCCCTTCTCTCCACTTAGTGTAATGTAATGGGTGGTTACTTTTTATCTCACTAATTCAGGGATCATCAGACCCATAACGCTAATCGTGGGTCTGGAATTAATGCAGAAGGTAAGGTTAAGGTTTGGTTTAAGGTAAGTTATCACTAACAATGGTCTTACATTAAACTAGGTCTATCTGTGGTTCTAGACTAAGTTTGAATCTATAGACTTAGAGACCCGAGAGTGGTCTAAGTCTATGTTTTGCAATAAGACCGACGTAATTGTAAATATAAAATTATTTTGAGGTTAATTTCAGTCGGAAACATGTAACATTTCCGGGTAGCTTCGGGTTAAAATTATAACTTTGATAATTAAACACATTAGCAGTTATATAATTATTGTTTTTGGGTTATCTTACCGGGTCGAGGTAATTTGTATTGGATTATTTTAGAGTATTTGTTTTTTCTTGATAACGATAACATTAATGGATTTAGGATGTATTTTGATATATTTTTAGCTTACTTTTGCTAACGACTTCGTCTGTAGTCCAGTCACTTTAGTCAAAATTAGGTTCGTATCTCGGAATTCCAATTTTCTCCTATCAAAAGGCCTGACCTCTCTCTCTCTCTCTCTCTCTCTCTCTCTCTCTCTCTCTCTCTCTCTCTCTCTCTACCTCTATATATATATCTCTCTCTCTCTACCTCTATATATATATCTCTCTCTCTCTACCTCTATATATATATCTCTCTCTCTCTACCTCTATATATATATATCTCTCTCTCTACCTCTATATATATATCTCTCTCTCTCTACCTCTATATATATATCTCTCTCTCTACTTATTGACATAATGTTTGCATAGTCTTAGTTATTTTATTATGATATAGTGAGATTTCTCTTCGAACAAAAGTTTTAATACTACACAATATCTTTTTTTTTCACAGACATATCGCCCTTGTCAAGGTAAAAGTGGAATGTTTTAGAAGATAGTTGAAATAAGGCCATCATTGAAAACTATTCCGCTAGTTCACTGTCAATACTAATCCCCATTTGACCCTTGCGATAGTTTATCAATTCATTCTGATATATATCATATTACTATGTTAATTATATTTAAAGGTTAAAAGGACGTACACACAATGTACAATATTTTATATGTTTGCAATTCTTATTTTTGCAAAACATTTCTTTTTAAATTTTTTGTATCCTACCCATGGGGGCAGATTTGTTTCCCTTTCATTGATCCCAGTGACTGCGCTGCGCGATCTATTTGGCACTCTTTTTGCCTCCAACTCGACTTTGGACGGCGAAAGGTCAAAGCTCAATGCCAGAAAAAAATTTTCGGCAAAAAACTATCAGGCAATCTCTATTTTCCTTGTACGTTCACAAGTCGAGTGGGTCGGATGGCATTTCTCCATTGGTGCTACGAACGTGTACCTCTGAGTTGACTCCAGTGCGTCTATTTCGGCACTCCTACCTTAAAGGCAAAGTCCCGGTCTCATGGAAGTGTTCTCTTGTCTATCCGATCCCTAAAAAGGTGATAGCTCGGACCCAGCTAACTACAGACCTATCGCCATTACCTCCCTTCTCTCCAAAATAATGGAGATCATACAACCGACAATATTAACCGACAGCTCTTATCGTACCTCGAGGATGACCAGTTGATCAATGACCGACAGTATGGCTTTCGCCATGATCGATCAGCTAGTGACCTTCTTTTATACCTTACGCACCGTTGGGCAGCGGTTATTGAAAGCAAGGGAGAGGGTCTGGCAGTTAGTCTGGATATGGCAAAAGCCTTCGATCATATGGCACAAGGGGCTTCTTTCGAAGCTACCTTCTTATGGGCTTCCCGAGAGTTTATGCAAATGGGTCACCAGTTCCAAAGACTTGCGCTCTATAAGGCGCAGGTCCGGCCACACATGGAGTACTGTTCTCATCTGTGGTCTGGATCGCCCCTATATAGGCTTCTACCATTTGACCGCGTACAACGGAGAGCCGTTCGAATTGTCGGGGACCCGGTGCTCTGCGAACGGATGGACTCTTTGGCCATTGCATAGAGACGTGGCTTCTTTGTGCGTCTTCTACCGCATTTACAACGGGGAGTGTTCCGAAGAACTATTCGATCTGATGCCTGCCGCCGAATTTCATCACCACACAGCGCGCCATCGCCTCCAATACCATCCTTACCACCTGGATGTGTGGCGATCCTCCACTGTGCGGTTCTCAAGGACATTTTTTCCACGTTCCACTCGAATGTGGAACGAACTTCCTTCGGCGGTATTTCCAGATCGGTACGACATGGGTACTTCAAAAAAGGCGTTTATTCCTACCTACAAGGCTGGCAACGCTCTTGTAAATCCTCGGATGTTGCAAGAGTTCATGGGCGGCGGTGATAACACATCAACGGTGATCCGCAAGCTAGTTTGCCCTCCTCTAAAATAAAAAAATAAAAATAAAAAAAAATGTAAGCTTAACCACTTATTTTTCATGTTACTTTAATATAAAATACTTATTGGAATTGTCTAATAAATATGAATTATAAGTAGAACTAAAAATAAAATACTATTTATCAAATAATAATTCATCAGTTAATCAATAAGGTATCAATTTTGTTACAACAATATGTGACTTCAATATAACTAAATATTTGGGTACAAAAATATATTTATTATACATTAAAAAGACAATCAAATTTACTTACAATATCTGTGCCATGTCTCTGTAAGTATTTTGACTTTCCAGTAATAATGGTAATTGTGATGTAAGGAGGCGTCACCCTCGGCTGCAGCAGTGCCTGTGCTGAAGGAGTGGAATGTCACTTGTTTCTTGTCCTCACTAACTACGACCTAGCTGGTACTGGAGCTATCTGGAAGTTCCCAGCCCCACTTGTGTACTAAAATCATATATATTTAGAATCTATAATGTTACAATGTATATGTGAAAACTAAAAATTGGAATGAAACAGCATCTAACTAACTTGTTGATATGGTTTTTAATAATAATTCTGAAATAATAATATTAAAACTTAAAAGTTGAAATTACTTTAATTCACTCAATTTATAAAGACACCATTTCTAGACCATTATTTTCTATTTACATATTAGAATAGATACATTTCATCCATATTATAATATCATGGTACACATGACATGGTAGACATGGTAGTGTGGTGCAAAGTCAGGAAGTAACTATACTGCTGCATATATTCAAGTGGATTTATATCAAAACTATCTGTAAATATATATAATGTGTAATTACTGTATGTTAGTATGTTATATTATATTGATTTGAAGAGATATTTGTGTTGACGGCACTTGGAGGCCTTCAGCTTAAGTCCAGTTCCTGTCTAAGCAGCAGAATAATTTTGAAATGTGGAGTTGAAGGAAAATGTTATTGATTCACGGTGTCCCTGACAACAAAAATTCAACAACATCCACTGGAATAAAGTTATTGTCTGATTGTCTAAAAATACCTGATCTTTCTCTTGAAGGTTTTAGTTGATGTTATCGCTTGGGTACTATGGTCTCAGATAAACCAAGACCCATACTTTTTAACTTTTAAGATCTGTCTGTAAGAAAAAAGGTTTGGGTATCCAAAATCAATCTTAAAAATTCACTTACTTTGTCAAAATTTTCTGACGAAGCCAAGACATGAGGCGTTTGTCGCTGCAAGACAGAGTTTATTAGATTATCCAACATCTGGATAATCCAAAACTTTAAAAATGGATAAAGGATGGCGTCGTTATTCTTGTTGGATCAGATGGTAAGCGCCAAAGAATAACTTCAATTTCGGAGCTAAACAATGTCTGCAGTGTATCGGTGCCATCTTATAACAATTGAGTCGAAGATTAGACAACCTCAGAACACTCGGACAAAAAGGACCATCAAAACGTTTATTTTCTTGTATGTAGTTGATATTACATTTTTTAATCTAATTATGTGCTGTATTTTTACGAAAACTTTGGGATTGTTACTATTCCTTTCAAATAAGCTTCTCCTTAAATATGCTAGTTTCTTTTAGTCTGGAAATTGTTGATAAGTTCTTTGAATAAAATTACTATTTAATAATTAAAACTTGTTAATTCCGACAAGTGTCGATTGACATTTGCTGTCATCGACTTGACGTTGTCCATCAAATTAAAGATTTTTAGTCTATCTTATTTTATCTTTTATGTTTTGAAATGGTCGGTCTTGATTGTCATGTTGATTGTCTGAATTATTCATAATTATTTAAATAATTGAGGATTAATTTTCAGAAATCAATATAAAGAATTTCAAGAGTGACTGTTTCATAAAGCTACCGAGGATTGTCATAGGAATAGGAATTGGGAAGTTTTCTGAGTTTAGGAATTTTTCATCACTTTTTTCTTGGCAAACACTAAACTTTTTGTTTGGCAAACACTTTTTATTGGCAAATACTCTTTGTCATCACTTTTTTTTTGGCAATCACTAAAAAGCACTCATGGCAGTGATTATTGCCCTATCCTTTTATCCTTCTCTCGCAACTCTACCCCTTCCACAAGGTTCCCACGTCGCTTGAAATATAAACTTAATAGAGCCGACTGGGAATCATAGGTTGCCTCAGTCGATTTTATAGTTTATTCGCTTATAGGTTTCAAATTTGTTGACGAATGTTGAAATGTTACTATCAACTATTTATTGATATTTTATTCTCCTACGCTGAATTACATATTGTGATCAAAAAAGCTGCTCGTGATTTTATTCCTCCTCTTCCCTGGTGGAACAGTGAATGTACAGATCTGTTTAGTAACAGGAAAGAAACAGAAAATAAGTACTCGGTTTGTATGTCAACTACCAATTACATAAGTTATAAGAAATTAAATGCAAGATCTATTTGATTAATTTCAAAAAAAGAAAAAACATGGCTGGATAAGGTGTTGCGAATCTTTAAATTCCCACTCTCCGTTCTCCATCGTATGGAACAAAATTAAAAGCTTTCAAAATGCAATTAATTGCAGTAATCCTGACAGCAATGATCGTTCTGAATGGTTAGAATCTTTTTCAGATAAGATTGCTCCTCCGTTTGTTCCTTATTATGACTTCATTCCTATATTTCTAGCTCCTTTTGCTGAGCCCTTTGACACTATGGATTCCTATTTTACATTTAATGAACTGCAATGTGTCCTCTCAAGACTTAAAGATTTTACTCCTGGTGGCATCCCTTACTCTTTTTTAGTTAAATTAAATGATAATGTAAAAGAACAGTTCCTTAGAATGATTAATAAGTTTTGAGAAAAGGGATTTATACCAACTGCCTAGAAATATCAGATCATTATTCCTATCTTAAAATCAGGCAAAGACCCCCTACTTCCAGATTCATACTGTCCTATTGCTTTAATTTCAACCTGATTTAAAATAATAGAGCATCTTATTAAAAATCGAAGTTTTAGGTACTGGTTAACAATATATCTTGTTGTAATGGTCTTAAATATTTCTATCAATCTCCTTTATGTTTTTTCCAGTCTCTATCACATGTATTAGTCTACAACAAGTCTCATAGACAGAAACATGAAATTGGCTAAATATTTCAAGCATATTTGAGAAAGAAGCCATAAATAAAAAAAGTGATTTATTTGTCGTTATTTCAAATTTTTTTCTACAGTTACACCCATACGTCGCTTTGCATCGTTTCGTTTTGCGTTTTTTTTTCGAAGTTGCGTCACTGCTTAATTAGAACTAATTTTCACTGTGCGTCCTTAGATTTTCGATGTTGCGTTGTTTTGGGTTTGATTCTTAAATTTTTTATTTAGAATTTTTTTTAAAGACGCAACACTTGTTTCTTTCACAATTGCGCCATGAAATCAAAACTCGGGGACTCTTCCTAAATTCAAAATCAACGCAATTTTAATACAGTTTTATTTTCACTTTGTTTTGCTAATTTTAGAGTTCAGTTTCAATTACGGAGTGTGTGCTTTTTTAAAACAGAATAATTAATTAATATAAACTATTACGTCTTGTTTCTGGTTACAAAATAGGTAAATATTTTAGTAATTTATTTAATGGCAGATTTCTATTTTTTTGTTTTTTAAATGTTTACTTTGTTAAATTTTATTAGTAAGTAGAAAGTATTATTTACGTAAGCCTGGAACCTATCTTCGATCTTTACATGGTTTGCTATAGAAAATATTAATTCACTTTGCGTCGTTTCACTTTTCGTCTTGCTTTTTATGAACGTAACCATGACGCAAAGTGGGGTATGGGTGTATATTAAATTAATGTATATCCGATGAAGGTTGGCAATCCAGCTATTATATTTTCAGATTCAGTTACTTTTAAAATTTTAAATCCAGTGCTCGGTTTTAAGATTCGCTAATAATTATTTCGTGTTGCGCGGGATATTTTCAGACGTAGAATATTCTTTCAATAAATTATGTACGAGAGTGCGACATCATACTATGTTGAAAACAGAACAATCACAAATCACCATTACAGTTGTTCATACAGGTGGTATTCTGTGCAGTTGACTATTAAATCGACCATGTCCAAAACGATATTAAAGTATAACAGATTCGTCCCATATAATTACTGCTTTTGTGAACCAAGGCTTTGCAATATTATAAATGGAGGTATACCACATTCCCTTATTTTTTAAAGAATTATTCCATTTTTGTGACTACATCTTATATGTTTACTCTTTTACAGTGGCATATAAGTCTGTGAGATATTTTAACAGAATAATCAGAACTATGTTTATTTTCTGTTATAGCTTTAGCAAGATTTTCAGAATTTTCATTCCCTATGATCCCTGTATGGCTTGGAATCCATATAAATTTTACTTTTACTTGAATTTGTTTTAACTGATACCATAATTGCTTGATTTGGTGTATTATATAATTAGTTTTAGCATCAAATTTATCATATTGTTGGGATTTTAAAATTAACCACAACACAAATCTAACCAACTTCCAGATTTGTTTTCAAAAATGTATTGAAATGCTGCTGAAATGGCTAAAGATTCAGTTGAATAAATTATTAAAATTTGAGGTAATTTTCTTCCAAAACTGTATCCTTATCCTTTGGAACCTCAGTGTATATGCAATTGTAATGAGAATATTTTGATATCTTTTCAAGAATAATACAATTCTTTCTAATCTTACAATCACTATTTATATGTATACCACATATTTTTTAGGTATAATTTCGGACATAACATGCCCAATTAAAGCTGTAACAATTCATAACTGTTAACAAAATTTAATATTGAATTAAAATACAATAATAAGAAAGGATTACTAGAACAATTAATATGATCAGCATCCGCTAAAATCTTATTTACTTTGGCAATAATGAAATGATAAAAGTTGAAGTAAAAATCCATATTTTAATCTTAGTTATACAGGGAGTGTATTGCATTCAACTTGAAATGAATTTATTGGAGTAGTTTTCATGGCCCCAGTTATTATGCCTAAATTTTTATTTTGTATTATATTTTATTTGTTAATTAGTTTATAATTAGTTGCATAGCAAACATATCCATGCTTAAAATGACTTCTAACTAAAGACTTATAAACTATTAATCATATTTTAGGATCAGCACATCTTGTTAAGGTTTTTATAACAGTTGTAGCTTACAAGCTCTGCTTATCAAACAATCAACACTTGTTACAATTTAAATTACTTGTAAAAATTACACCTAAGAATTTTATACTTATTTAATAGGTATCTTAACTTTATTATAACATATATTTAATTCATTTAAAATTCTTTACAAAATATTACTACTTTTATTTTATTTGTATTGATATTCAAGTTCAAATAAGAAAAGTATTTAAAGAACTTGTTTATGGGCTTAATTAATTTTTCTTTTCCTTAATATTTTTAGTTAACAAGGCATTCGGAAGAAATAAAAATGTGATAGTCTCCAGTGACAGCAATTGACTAACTTTGCGTCTGTGGTATAATCATTAAAGTTATGATTACTGGTGCAGATGGAACATCTAGTGGATTTACAATATTTAGTCATGTGCTCATATTGTAGGCACTGAAAGCATTGCAATACCAGTGGTATGTAGGGTCGCACATCAAATCTCCAACTGTTGAAATTGACAAAATCTGGTAATGTTGGACAAGAGAATGTAAGACATACTGTTTTAGTGAGTACAAAGATAAACTTCTCAGCATTTTTTTCTTTTCTCATGAAACATCTTACAGAAATTATATTTGTAGTGCTAGATAGAGCAGTGAATTGTTTATTGCCATCATCATATCATTGAAAATGTCGCCTATTATTTCAGTAGATAATGCTGGTATAGAAGCCTTCAAGTGATAAAAAGTGATATTCAAGTGTTAAAGCTGTATTAGCAGGTTCTGGTCTTTCAAATATAAAACCTATTTTATATCTGTTATGTCGCTGAATCTGCTGTATACCCTTAAAATTCAGTTTCAAACAGCAAGACTCATCATGTCCTTGTCTCCGATAAGTTTGTTAGTGTCTACTTTCTAGGAATACAATATATTCAAAATGACCGACATTTTCCTAGTATAGACGTGTATAATTGGGTATTTAAAAAGGTATATACTTATCTGCTTGATTCTGTACATCACTCTCTTCGGAGTTGATAGAAGCAGAGTTATCAGAGAGAACTTTATTTTCCTTCTTAAGTTTCACCGTATTTTCTTTTTTTTTTGCCCTTTTCCCATTTTTAGCATAAAAAAATAACTATACACTAAAATAATATTTTAAAAATTAAATGTTTAAAAATTCCCGCCTTTGTATTTCCATCGTTCCCGAACTCGCCGTTAAGTCGTCAATCTTCATAGACAGTAGACTATATCATCAAAGTTTTTTTTTCGGATTAAAAATAATAAAAATATTTAAATCTTCAATAATAGTTGGCAAATGTGGAGTAAAATGTTTTTTAAATGTTGATTATATCTACTGTTAAAGAAAATGGTTTGCATACTGACAAATTGTATTTATTTTTGTTTTTAAATATATATTATCTTATTATAATTTATAACAAATAGACATTTAAAATAGCACTATATTAAAAATAAATATGTGATAAATAAATTTGTATGTATTTATCACATATTTAGCTCAAATATTATTAAGTATTTAAAAAATCCGTTTTTAAGGATGAAATGATCGTCTTTTTAAATTATATAAACATAACTTCAAATGCAATGCAATGCAATTTTATTCTGAATCGATATTCCATACATTATTCTAGAGTATTCTCTAGCATAGAGTATATAAATTGTCATGTTGACTGTTGCTCTCGCTAGTTGATACTTGATAAGAATACGTACACAGAGTAATTAGTGTATAAGTATTACAATTTACTACTTGCTTTTCTGTTGATATACTGTATCTATTATAAAGTGCAGTTTAATTTAAATTTGATTGATTGTTGATAGCTTTGCAAAGTAGTTAGTAGTCTACTTGATACAATTTTGTAGTTTTCTGTGATGTGTCTCTAGTTTATAGTTTACAATGCGATCCAAGTCGTATAATTTGGAACTTTAATTATTTCGTTTATGTTTTATTCATATGGCTGTGGAATGTAAAATCGTAATGCACACATCTTTTGACTTTACCAGTGTAATTTAATTTAAATGAGCCGTTTAAATTATTTTTAGTGTAAACTTAAAGTTCATTGTTCACGATGTTGGTCGGACCACTAAATTCAAGATCGAGGTCTATTAATCACCTTAATCCTTATTGCGAATGCTGGAACAAGAAGTGTCCCATGCCCTGGACCCAGTTAGGTACTTGTAAATGCGGAGAAGACAACAGTGGTTCGTAAAAATACAGTTAATTAACTACAAACAGTATGCTTATTAGCCTTCATGTTCTATATTTTATTTACAAATACATTTATAGATAACGTGAATAAAATATATTAGATAAAAATAGTTTCAACTTTTGAGGCTAGTTTAAATATTATAATTAATTAGTGAATATTAAAATATATCAACAATTTCAATAAATGCTGTAATAGAAATGATGCCTTAAATAATGTTTCATTCCAATTTTAAGTTTTCACATATACATTGAAACATTATAGATTCTAAATACGTATGTTCACAGTACACGAGTGGGGCTGGGAACCTCCAGATAGCTCCAGTACCAGCTGGGTCGTAGTTAGCGAGGACAAGAAACAAGTAACATTCCACCCCTTCTTCAGCACTGGCACTGCTGCAGCTAAGGGTGACACTCCTTTACATCACAATTACCATTATTACTGGGAAGTCAAGATACTTACAGAGACATATGGCACAGATATTGTAAGTAAATTTGATTAATTTATGTATAATAAATATATTTTTGTACCTAATTTTTTAGTTATATTGAAGTCACATATTGTCATAACATAATTGATTCTACCAATTGATGAATTATTATTTGATAAAAGTAATTTATATCTAGTTCTACTTATAATTCATATTTATTAGACAATTCCAATAAGTAACATATTATAAATAGTGGATAAGTTTACATTACTATATAGACTTATTACAGTCTCTCTGAGTTATATTATAGCAATTCTAAAGCCTATATACTTTAAAACATCAATTATATTTCTTACTAAAAGGAACTTTATGTTTTATTTATGGTTCAAATAATCAAATAACTTGAAGAAATTTAAAAATTAATACAGCCTCGGGATGATTACCGGTAAATAATTTAAAAATTTTACTATGGTGCAACATTGTTGATATATAAATTACTTTACATTGTGACGTAATCGTTATTAGTAACTCATTAAACAATTTGTTATTTTAATTGTATATTATACAAAATTATATGGAGATTGTTATTAATTTAGGCTATAAATTAACTTTAGCTACTTAACTGAAGTAATAACTTAGTATTGATGTTTGAGTTGAGAAATACCCGGTTGAGTTTGTTGTGTGATTCTTCTCTAAGCAGAGTGTGTTTGAAACACTCTTCTTATTTTAAGTTGGAGTGTCTATATAGAAGGGTGTATTTCAATAAGTGTGGTATCAATATAGGTCCTTCTGACACTTCCATTCAACGTACACAAGTGCTCACAGGTGTCTATTCAGAGTGGAACATATAATAATAAATAAATTGAATTGTATTGAGTATTATATTTTAGAGTAATCAGTGCTTGATATCTTTTAATGAACAGTTCTTAGTGTAATTCAATATTTATTGATATACATTTCTTTTGTTTTAATTATTATTCAAAGTACGAATATTGTAATTAAACTGAATAAATCTACGAATACTGTAATTAAACTGAATAAATGTTCTCAGATGGTAGGTCTAGCAACTGACAAAGTAAGCACAAGCGACTCCCAGTTCAAGTTCGCGTCTCTCCTGGGTCGCGACGGCGAGTCGTACGGCCTGTCGTACACGGGCGCGGTGCGACACGACGCGACAGTCGCGCGGGACTCCGCCGGCTTCTGTCGCGGGAGCATCGTCGGCGTCCGCGTTGATATGTGGCATGGGACCTTGGAGTTCTATGTGAATAGAAAGCCCCAAGGTATTGTATTTAATATATTATTTTATGATATTTTCATTTTTTTTATACTATCTTTTTTTGTTAAATAAACCCGGTAATATTCATAATACATTGTCACAACAAACTGAGACCTGTTAAGTAACTTCTTATAAAAAAAAATTGTTTTCCAAAAATAAGAAATGCAAATATAGAAAGTACTTATAGAATATTTAACATTGTGTGTACGTCCTTTTAACCTTTAAATATAATTAACATAGTAATATGATATATATCAGAATGAACTGATAATCTATCGCAAGGGTCGAATGGGGATTAGTATTGACAGTGAACTAGCGGAATAGTTTTCAATGATGGCCTTATTTCAACTATCTTCTAAAACATTCCACTTTTACCTTGACAAGGGCGATATGTCTGTGAAAAAGAAAGATATTGTGTAGTATTAAAACTTTTGTTCGAAGAGAAATCTCACTATATCATAATAAAATAACTAAGACTATGCAAACATTATGTCAATAAGTAGAGAGAGAGATATATATATATAGAGGTAGAGAGAGAGAGAGAGAGAGAGGTCAGGCCTTTTGATAGGAGAAAATTGGAATTCCGAGATACGAATCTAATTTTGCCTAAAGTGACTGGACTACAGATGAAGTCGTTAGCAAAAGTAAGCTAAAAATGTATCAAAATACATCCTAAATCCATTAATGTTATCGTTATCAAGAAAAAAACAAATACTCTAAAATAATCCAATACAAATTACCTCGACCCGGTAAGATAACCCAAAAACAATAATTATATAACTGCTAATGGGTTTAATTATCAAAGTTATAATTTTAACCCGAAGCTACCCGAAAATGTTACATGTTTCCGACTGAAATTAACCTCAAAATAATTTTATATTTACAATTACGTCGGTCTTATTGCAAAACATAGACTTAGACCACTCTCGGGTCTCTAAGTCTATAGATTCAAACTTAGTCTAGAACCACAGATAGACCTAGTTTAATGTAAGACCATTGTTATAACTTACCTTAAACCAAACCTTAACCTTACCTTCTGGATTAATTCCAGACCCACGATTAGCGTTATGGGTCTGATGATCCCTGAATTAGTGAGATAAAAAGTAACTACAAATTACATTACACTAAGTGGAGAGAAGGGACCTTGTGCTATTAGTTATAAGGTCCTTTTGGCGATGGGAGCTGTTCCACTAGACAGAGTAGGAGATGAGCGAGGTGATAGTGTCCAACTCTAGATCACTAACAGCCTTTTCATTACGAGATCTCATTAGGCTAATTGACTTAGTGCTTGATAGATTGAATCATGAAATGGTTGCAATGTTCTGAGAATAATTTCAAATCGTAATTTTCACCATCTGATATAATTTTCAAACTTAAAACCATGTCATAGTTAAAGATCTTTTTTATTTGGATCAGCAGCTCTTAAATGTGACTAATAATATTATAATAAAAAATCACAACCACTTTATTCAACCTTTTACTGATAACAAAAGTCCTTCAACATGGCTCTCTCCCTTTTTTTGAATTTTGAAACAAAGTATGTTTGTTATTATGTTGCCACACCTGATGTTGGAAACATTAAATTTAAATGGTTGGCATAACCTGAAGATAAGATAAAGGTCTTCATGGGTCAAGGAACTATCTTTGTCTTTTATTTGTAATACTACAACAAGGAAGTATTGTTCACAACTTCAACAAACAACAAACAAACAAATTACTATCTATCATTATTTACATATATCTCACATTCATGTAATATAGATAACATTTAATAACTATGTCAAAAACTTAAGTATCGTTTAAGTATCAATCTAAAACTATTTTGGTCTCTTTCGACAATATATGAAACCAACTAGTACCAAAATGGCCAAACGCTATAAGTGCTGTAATGTATACTTTGCTCCATTTCCACTCACATTTCCCCACAGTGTACATAAAATATCACATTTCAGGCGTATCATTCTACAACCTGCGTCGCCATGGTGCCCTGTACCCCATGGTGTGTTCGACGGCGGCCCAGTCCTCCATGCGGCTCATATACGCGGGCTCGTGGCGCGCCTCACTGCTCGTGGATGCCGCCAAGATCCTGGCTGCCTCAGTAAAGAAGACCCAGGATAGGCTGCCCCCGGGCCTTTTGTATACTTGTAGATCTCAGTTCTGGTTAACTCTTTCTTCTGAAGGTAAGTTCAATTGTCATTCATCAGATCATTATTACTTCTTAATTAATAACAGAAATAGAAAACCTATATATCTATCTTTTATTTCCTTTTGAAGTAAAACTACGCACGCTTGATTGCGGGAGTAAGCTGGTAAATGCTCGACGAGTGCGTTACGAAAGTGTTATTTTTCTAGCGTTATGCGAACGGTGATTGAAGTAAAACTTCTTTACACGCACGGAGTAATTAATGCAAAAATGTTTGCACTGTCCAAGGATCATCTCACTGATTCATTCATTACACATAATGAAAATATAAGTAAAAGTGTGGAGTTTGAAAATACGTATTTCACTGTTGTTTTCAATGTCGTGGATATCTATTTAGGTTGTACTAATAACAACTTCACAATACTTAAAATATTTATCTTACAATGACAGTTAAGAAAGTAGACTTAATAAAGTACACTTCCAACACTTGTAGATAGATAAGCAACTCGACCGGACAAACTGACAGAGATAAAAGCAAAAAAGCAATCTCTAACAGATAACCTTTAGTAACAAGTAGGGGATAGTGCTAATGAAGAAATAGTATTTAAAATAAATAAATATATGTGACTATACATATACTAAATAGAAATATATACGTGATGTCAGGTCGTAAAGATAATTAACTACAGTGTTAAATGTAATATTTAATTGGACATTTTGAGCATCTGATATCTGGAGGTTGCTATAGTACTAAGTGTTAGCTTATGCTAATTAATTTGTTGTCACTTTTGACCTTCAGAACTCAAAAAAGAGAATCTTTCTTTTAGGAATAAGTATGAGATAGAAAGGATATGCGTGTTGTGAGTAATTGTTGGTTGTTATAACAGGGTTGTCTGATACTTCACTTATAAAGTATTAAAATATTGAAGCACAAATAAATAATGTATACTCAATATCCTATAAAAAAATACATATATTTTTTAGCTTAAAATTAACTGTAAACAATTTGGTAACCCTACTGAAAAGATGATCGCAGCTCCTAATAAAGCTAATAAATAAATATAAAGACAAGTTGTATTATTATATTGAAAATCATATAAAAATAAAAATAAATATTCACAAAATAATCTTTTATTAACTTTATCAAAGCAACTTACATTTGTGGGGTTAATATATTTTTATCTGTTGAATACCTTCTGATGAAGTAAATAGGAAGTAACATCCATTTCATTCATCTGTGTGTTTTATTATTTCAAGGTTGTGAAGAAAGAGAGACTTTGTACAGCGAGTCGCTTGTCCTGGGACCTGTGAAGACGCCCCCTGATGTTGTAAGTTCTTTATATTCTTTTGTACTTTTTATTATATATATGTATATTACAAAAAAGTCTGTTAGTATATATAATTATTAAATTTGTTTATCATTAAATCAATGTTTGTGTGAAAAAAAGTATATTTTTACAGTTACTTGAAAGGAAAACCGCGTGTTAAAACTAACGTAAATATAAAATTATGTTATCACTCATGTCTGAACGGCCTTTATCATTTTTTTTAAGTCGAGCCGAACTAATTAAGTATTTATTATCTGTTGTTTATACTTATGGAATTTTACATGTTATAAAAAAAAGTGAGTGAAACGTCTGTAAAGTAACCCACGAGAGAGTGAGACGGATATAGAGTATCCGGAGTGTTACGATAAAGGAGAAGTTGTTTTTTTAGTAAGCTTAAAAATAATTTAATACTTTACTGTAAAAAATAAGTATTTTTATATAAAGCTGGTTATATTATCTTAAAAATTTACCTCACCTAACAATTTTACAAAAGTATCAACGCCATCTATCGTTAGTTTAAAAATAACTTTGATCATGCCTCACTTTGGTTTAAAGAGAGAATGCAGAGAGATGGCGCCATGACAGCGGTGGTCCATGGGTATTCTATCTCAGTCTCTCTACATTTACGTCTTTGTTTCTTTATCGTGACGCATCTTTCGTTACATCGAGTTTCAAGTCTCAACGATTCTAATGAAGTTTCACTTCAAGAGATTGTATATATAGTAGATATAAAATAGTTAAAATATAGATAATAATATAATGAAAATGATTTTTTAATCACAATGTAGACTAACAACTTGGACGGCAGAAGTTTATTGTATAATATTCATAGCTTATTTAAGTTAAGTATTGAATACAATATTAATAAAATAATAAATATATTTATTATCTCTTAAAAATATCATAGAAATCTTAAGACATCTTTTATTTTTTTTATTTATGGAGGGGAACGTGAAATTCCGTCCTTAGGTATTTTTATGTAATTTAGTGACATCAAGTACAGCCAGCACCAAACTAGTTAATACTTACAAATTATACAGCACGGCTTCACTAGAATACAAACTTAACATGTGTAATACAGAATTAAATGAATGTTAAATACTTAGGTGTGAAAAGTATCGGAAAACTTAGATCTAAAAACAGTCTGGTGTTATGGAGTTCACCGATATAGATATAGTTAATCGAGACCCAATATCACAAGAACGAAAATCCTTTATATATATCTGATGATGATGATGATGATGATGATAGTAATAGTGATAGTGATGTACCTTCACTCTTCAGTGACTATGTTAGGAATACTATTAACGTAAATTCTTTGATCAGATCCAGAGATTGCATCTGGTGTATTTCTGTACGTAGACTGTACGTATATTAGTTTTATCCTTGATTTGTGTTATGTTCCCAGGCGCTGTGCACTGGAGTGAAGAGACGACACCGGCAGGTGAGATAGTCACGAGACAGAATAACTTATCTGATATTTTGAGACCAAGACTATAATTGATAAGAAAATTTATAAGACTAAAGGTTATTGAGACTAAGAGAGGGAGTTACTCGTAAGTGTTGCCTTAAGAAGACGAAATGTTGACAAATAAAATGTTTCCTAATTTTATGTTATGATAATGACTGAAAAAAATCTGTCACAAATAACATTCTAATAATTGTACTCAAGCCTGTTTATGACAGAATCATTAAAGTAAAAATGATTTGACAGCTCAGTGAAGTGTTGTGATTAATCAATTAATTTATGTTCACTGATTGGTTGATTGACGTCTGATTGACGATGATTGCATATTACGACCTGAACCATTCAGAGAGATTATTAGAATAGACCACTGAGCGGGTGACCGGGTGTAACTAAACAATGTCGAAGGATTTATAAATCGAGCCGATAGTGACACTTCACAAGATGGCGCTTTTGACACATTCATGTAATAATGGTCTTCACTACTAAATACATAATATGATTAGTTAGCAAAGTGATATTTGTATTTTAATACTGGGGCCAGTAAACATTATACATTGAATTTGTTTTTCATTAACATAATTCACATAAAAGTTCATAGACAAAATTATTTCCTTGTTCTTTTTTTTTTGTGGAAATATAATCGCAGTTTGAAAAATTAAATACTGAAAAATATCTTTGTAGAATAAGATAATTTTGGTAAAATCAACTGTTATAATTTGTTTATTTTTCTATAATTCTCACGGATTTGTCTGATAAATAATACTGATATATTTATTTTTAATAAATAAATGTTAATTTTCTATATTTTGTATTAATATCCATTGTCAGTGTGTTACAAGTTAAAGTATAAACTCTGTGTGATATCTTTATTAAAATATCTGTGATATATATATATTGTTTTTATTGCTTTCTAAATATTTAATTTAATTATAAAACTATGAGCACTGCCGTCCAAGTTTTATTATTTTTGGCCTTTATTGTTTAAGTCAAGCATAACTAATTAAGTGTTTATTGTCTGTTGTTTATAATTATGGAATTTTACATTTTATAGAAAAATATGAGTGAAACGTCTGTAAAGCAGCCCACGAGAGAGAGACAGATATATAGTATGAGGACTATAAGGATAAATGTAAAGTTTTATTAAATAGTATTAGTAGTAGTAGTAGTATTATTTAATACCTTAATGTATTTTTTATACATAAAGCTGATTATATTGTGTTAAAAACTTACATCAACTAACTATTTTACAAAAATATCAACGCCATCTCTCGTAAGTTTAAATAAATAACTTAACTATTATGTCTCAGTTTAGTTTGAAGGTTGAGCAATAGATGGCACGTCAGTCGTCAACGTCGCGACGCTCAGTCGTCGTCTTCACGTCGCTTTGCTCACAGATGTCGTTGATTATTCCTTTTAAAATAAACGTAAAGACGCCTAGTGAATACAACGCGTATATAATTGACATTCTATAAACTAAGGTAGCCGTGTTAAGGATAATTTTTGGCCGGAGGGTACTTATTACTTTACGAAAATTTATTGACTTTAAGAAGAAAAAAGAGGAAGATGAAGAATAAATAATAATAATACGGAAACATATACCCGTATGGTAACTTTCAATTGTAAGTCAAACAGAAAGTTATGTCGGAGTGCTGGTAATGTCGCTCTGCAGGAAACTTGGTTATTTCCCTATGACCTAATGACTTGCCTTTCTTGGGAACGTGGATGGGAATTTCGGTAGTACAGAAGCATCGGCTATAGACACAAGTGTTGGTCTTATCTCGGGACGTCCCTATGGGGGAGTAGCGCTTCTGTGGAGATGTAGTGTTTTTCCGTGAGTGTCTGTGGTTGAGTGTTCTAACCCTCGCATTTGTGCTATCAAGATATACCTTAGCGGTAAATCTATAGTTGTATGTAGTGTATATACGCCAACCGATAGTCGTGAAAACGTGGCGGAATTCACGGATTGACTTAGTGCGCTTAGTGCAATTATTGACGAGTGTGCTGTGGAGTCAGTTTTTAAGCTTAGTGATTACAAGTATAATGCCCATCCGTGTGAGTTGTTTTACAGTGAGTTAGAAATTTTTTGTTCAGAGCAGTCATGGATTTGTGCGGATGTAAATAAGTTACAAATTTTAAAGCAGACTTTTACGTTAGTTAGTGATGAACATGGCAGTAAGAGATGGTTGGATCAATGTGTGGTTTCCGAGGCAGCATGGCAATGTATCAGTAGTGTTTCTGTTAAGTATGATATGTATTGGTCCGATCATCTCCCGCTAACCATTAATTGTCATTTATATTTAACTTTGGGACATATGAAATTGAATAAAATTGTTATTATAATATTATAAAGTATTATAAAGAACAAATAAGGATGGACGAGCTGGCCACTCATCACAGTAAGGGTGATTTTGGCAAATTTTGAAAACTATGTTCTAGACCGGGGCTGTCGGCAGTCATAGTCATGGTGCAGGTGATCCCAAAATTATAGCGAACATTTTTAAGGATAAGTTTACTTTGTACTCGGAGTACTCGGAGCCGTATAGGTTGGATTGTGGGGTGAGATAGGGAGGGTTGAGCTTCCCTAAGCTTTTTAACCTCTATGTCAATGCGCTGATTAAGGGGCTCAGCGGCATGAGTGTCGGATGCCATATCGGTGGCGTTTGTTTTAATAATATTAGTTACGCGGATGACATGGTGCTGCTGGCTTTTTTTGCGAGTCATACGCTGAAGTGCATGAATTGGTGTACAATAACAAGAAGAGACTATCTGGTCTTCAAGGCTGGTAACAGACTATCGGCAAATGTGCCACCAATAAAGTTCAACGGGGTAAATCTTGTTAGAGTAAAACAATTCAAGTATCTAGGCCACATTGTCTCAGAAGACCTAAAGGATGATTTAGATGTTGAGCGAGAGCGCTGGGCGTTGTCGATCAGGAAGAACATAGTCGCCCTCGCCTTCCTCTGCCCTAATGATTATGTTTATAGCATCTCAACCCCACCAACCCTCCGGTTATAAAGGTTGAGCCGCTATACATGTGGTCCAGGTTTACCCCGGTCACATGGATCCTTGTTACGGCAGATCTGACCCCCGAAGTCATCCGACAACGGCACTATTAAGCCTAGTAAGCTCGCAAGGCTATCGGTCATAGACAAGTCCAATCGCGACCACCCTGCTACCTTTTTTCCATGAAAGGTTCCGGAGCTGTAATGCTCGCTCACTTCCCGTGTGATTTCTCACACTAGCAATATCTTGCTTAGAACGTCAGAGAGGCTAACTACCAGTTTCCAGCTGGTGCCGGAGCTGTGGGCTCGCTCACTTCCCGACAGGCGATCGGGCCGCAAGTCTACCCTATACTACAGTCGGGTGACCGGATAGATGCTAGCTCATCCATCTAACCTCTAAGCAGGAGGCTACCCGAACTGCAGTGACCCCCGAAGGGATCTCTGCTTATGGACCGTTCCAAGCCCCGAAGAAAAAGACCGCAGCAGCCCTTCGCCTTAGGCAGGTCAATTACTTCTCGCTGCGCACGAGACCGGCGAGCCCCCGACAACTGTGGGAACCCAGACGAACAGCGCCGAATCTCTACAGCTAACCACATTACCACTACGAATCCAACACCAAAACCGGTAACCCGGCAGTTTACACGCGCAAGCGCATGCATCGCTGCCGGAGGGCTTAGGTACCGGGGTCCCGTAGTACCCTGATCTTAGCAGCTGACCCGTAGTTCAGCTGCAAACTATCTACCGCCGGGTGTCTCAGGAAGGAAGAACAGTTAAGATCACTCTTTTTAAAAGCTAGTGTACTTATTTTTATACGAGCAGTCTGTGGGTCAACTATACTCAGAGGTCGTATAGCGCCTTGCGTGTTCAATACAACAGTGCCTTCAGGGCATTGCTGCCGCGGTACTGTAGCGCCTCAAGTATGTTCGCGCACGCAGGAGTCGACAGTTGCCCGCCCATTCTTCGTAAGAAAGCTAACTCTCTTTTAAGGCGAGTGCGCGGCAGCCGCAACAATGTCTTGAGGGACCTCGATGATAGTACATTACAAGGTCACTATTAGTTATTAGGTACTAAAACTAGATATTATTATTTATTTGAAAATTACAACACCTATGGACGTTTTGTTGTCTGATGAATAAAATTATTATAATTTTTTTTTTTCTTTATATTTTTTTTTATTTGATTAACCTGAAATAAAAATTGCTATAATCGTGCTAATATTACTACGATTTTCACTTAGTACAATTTTTAAATTAGAAATAGTTAAAATTTCAATATGGCTGCCGTGTTTCGTAGTACATTGACATGTAGTTGTAGTTTTCATATTTCTTCAAAAATCGCAAAAATTCAACTGACCAAGACAAGATCTTATTTACATTATTTGACATTTGAAATTATTTTGATATTTTGACATGTAACCCGACTTAAATGAATAAATGTACACTTGTATAATGTAATTCCTTATTAAAATATGTGATATATATATTGTTTTTATTGCTACCTAAATATTTAATTTGATTAGAAAACTTTGTGAGCTGCTGCCCAAGTTTTCTTATTTTTGGGTAAATTTAAATGTTTATATTAAATTTAATGAAAAATGAATTCACTTGAAATGATTTCATAATGTTTATTTATTTTGTTTTAATTTTTTTATCGATTTTAAGTATTTTACATTTATGGCATAATAATGAATTTACATACATTCATGGCATAATAATGAACTATGAACATGGTATACCTAATATGAATGAATGAAACTAAATAAAAAAATACAACTTATTCTAAATACTATTTTTCCTTTTATATTTTTGGTATTATTGTAATAGTGGGTAAACTGAAGTAAATTTAGCTAAAAATTCATTAAATGTGTTTGTTGCAGTTGGGGGAAGTGGTTCCGAGTCCGTACATTTCCGGCTTGTACCTACACCTACCTACCGTGTGGTCCTTGAGGAGTGATGTTGTTTTAATGTATACATTTATATATTTAAAGTTAAGGCGGAACTACACATGGTTGTTATTTCAAGGCCCCAATTAACAGAGACTTTTAAAAAGAAGTGTGTTTTATCGTTGACGGTCGAAATTCGTTACTCCCCCCCCCCTCCATAAGGATTAATCATTTATATGTAAATGATTTATCCTTATCAATAAAAAGATAATTTTTATTTTGACTAAAATGTATTATGCATTACCTGCACTTTGACAAGGCTGACATTTGGCGGTTATCATTATTGTTACTAAAGAACAGAATTACTATTCTTTTGTGAGTTGTCAGTGTAATAATCGGTCTGGTTTATTTTGGCGGTTGTCTGAGACATCTCAACGCAGGCTGCAGGTCCATTATTAATTTATCTCTTTAACCAACCTTAAAATATAAACCAAGAGAATAGATTTTGATATATTTATTGATTTTGCTTGATATAATTTATTTTCTCTCCTCCAAAAGGTGCCAAACGGGTCCCATCCCATTAGTAAATTCTCGCTGTCTGTCTACGTGTCTGTCTGTCACAGTTCTGTATCTTTTAAGCAGTAGCTTTAAATAAATAACAGAGTATGTATATCAATGTAGCCATAGTGGTCAAATTAATACAATAAGAAATAAAAAAAAAAGTAATTGTAATGTGTCGTTTTATTAATGGCAACACACACACACACATACACTTTTAATTAATGTATTTATAACGCATACACTTCAGTAAAGCAACAAATAATATGAACCTATGAAGAGTAAGTTTGACCCAGACTAGAAAATGCACGGTCGTATGGAACTGATCTGCGGGTCTGAACCGCACTTAAAGAGTTTTTAATTTTAACACTTCCATTACTAGAGGAATATGTGTCGGAGTGAGTAATATTGCCTTTCGTATCGTATCGAATTGAAACTATATTGATAGTATTGAAATCGGCTTTCGGACTTATATATTTTTGAATCGTTATAACTATAGTTATAGTTTTAAATAATCCGTATCATAATAGATACTCTGTTATATATATTTACAAAGTAGAAAACACAACTTCCATTACACTTAAACCTATTAAAGTTTAATAGTTTTTAGTTGCTTCTGTAACAGTTAATAAAGAAAATGATTTCAGATAGTTTTTTATGTGACATTTTTAAATTTTAAATACATTCTTAATCCAAATTAAATAGTCAACGCTTGCGCATAAATAGAAACTACAACCGTTTGTCACTTGTATCTAATCGTCGTCAAAGCAATACGAATTACTTTGTAATACATTTATGTAATGAAAATTAACGAAAACTTCAAGGTATTTGACCTAAGTGAAACGTTTGTATATTATAAGTTATATTTTAATGAAATATGAATATATAATACATAGTATTACAATGTTGTTTAATTTAAATGAAAACTAAATACCTTTAAGTCTAATGTAGCTTACGTCTTCATTTAGTTTTTGAACCACTAAATACGGATTAAACCACCCGACTAACTGAAATGATCGTTATATTTGATCAAGAGGAACAACACATGGAATGAATTATCAATAACGTTAAAACAATGTTCAAGTGAATTCAGTACTAATTATTCATGAAACAGTAACTAGTAGGGAGATGCCAGGTCTTGCCCGAATTTTGTGTTCTTATGAGAATGATCTCTTAAACTGTTGTTCAATCATCTGGATGACCACAGGACACACTATAATAATAATCCTCATTTAACTACTTTCGCATATGTCCCCTAAGATCATTTCGGGAATCTTATGTATAATGTGTTTTTTTCTGTGTTTGTGTGTTTTGTGTGTTATAGTAAAAAATCCAACTGCGTAAGAAATATTAATTAATTAGAAAAAAAAAGTGATAAACATTTGCAATATTCTAATGCAAAACTAAACACGGAATTTAGAGTCGGGAATAACATCTCGACCGGGTCAATTCTTCCCAACAGTAGGAATATGAAGGCAATATGATTTGAAAATCCTTTTTCTAGGGAAATGTTTTATATAGTTTTAGCGGCGTGTGGAATTTCAATTGATTGTTAGTCCAAATTTACACATAATTGTGTGGTGCGAACAAATGTCAGAGTATTTGGTTGTCCACAAAGCGTGGAACTACTAGAGTACCTGTGAAGTACCTGAATCAAACACATAGACAGTCACACGTGTTGTAACAGTATGTATGCTTTTCCAAGACTAGTCTCACATGGGGAAAAAATTGCAGACGAGGAGGAAACTGCGAGACAGACGAGTACGGGAATGGCTCCAACGATTCATAAAATGTTGTAAACAGAGGGTGTTATTAAAAATATAATAAACTTACTTAGCAAAGTTCGGTCCAGTTCGGACTAAGACTATATACAAAATTAATCTTTGAGAAATAAAAATACAAGTAAAGAAGAGAACAAAGGCTAGTAACAATATTTTATTGAGCTGAGAGTAAGCGAAGCTCTTAACCGTTTGGGAGACCTTTTTTTTGTGTTTAGTTGTCTCCAAAATGCGACGAGATAATTAGCTAAAAATTTTCTGATGTATGTTTGAGCCGAACGCGGATGTTATAGCGAAAACAGATTCAAAAATGTTTAGCCATTCAAAAGTTATCCAGAAAAAAAGAAAGGAGAGAAAGCGGATCCTAGTACTCGTATATTTAAAGTGTGTATGTTGTAATGCGGCCTTTATTATGATGACCCAGAAGATACATCAAAAAACTTTACGTTATTATCAATAAAATACAAGTAAAGTGGGGAATAAAAGCTAGTTATATATTATACATTTGAAATGTGCTAATTAAGTTCGTTCATTTGATACCCCACACCCTTAAAAGGTTTGCTTGTTTTTATGCACAACCTAATAGCCTCTTTAGGGCGCCATACTGGATTAAGTGTGACGTCACAGATCTAAGAACACTTGATCTGTAAACACGTGTACGTCACCACTATTATATCAATCTGTCCAGGGGTTGGCAAGATATGAGGTAATAAATAATATTAAACCAACAAAACACTCCAAAAACACTTCCATAATGTTTATCTTCGATAAACGAAACAATAGAAGTTTTTCTGTATTGTAATTCTGTTTGACCCACTCACCTCCCTGCGCCAATTAAGTGAGGATTATATTAAATACCTGGAACACCGCTCATATTTATATAATCAACATTTAATTTTGTACAATTACATTCATACTATAAAATAAAAACATACGGTTATAATATAATACCTATAAAATAATGCTAACATCCAACCTATGCACCGAGGACATAAGTGCTTTAAAGTCCCCCAGACCATCGGAAATTGTGAAAAATCAAATTACTCCGTCTCATCTCTCTTCACCCTACACCCTTACCATAATCGTATTTTTAGGGAAACCTAAAAATATGAAATTATTTGTGTTTAACATTTATTATAATTACTGCATTTTATACTATATATAATAATTTCCAAAGTGTGTAAAATCATACAAAATTAATATTTTCTTATAACATAGTGATGGATAAGCGAAATATTTTCGTTAATAATTATGAATTCAATGTTCAAAGAGTCGCATGTTCGAGTCCTGATTGAGTTTAATTTATCATTTTGCATTATTTTCTAATTCAAGTAAAAAAGGAGTAACATGTTATAGATATTTTAGTAATCTGATTAGCCATTTTAAAATTTTACGGTAGGTACACTTTTTGGGTAGACCTCGAAGAATTCGGTCTGCCGATTCAGGTGTACCCGACTTTCGAATTTTGGAAAAATTTCTTTACAGGAGGTCTTTTTATGACCCCCTGAGTCCGAAACGACCATTGGTCAAAAAATTTATATATGTATATATATAAACACGCATATATATATATATATGCGTGCGTGCGGCCAGATTCGACTTTTGTCAGCACGATAGCGGCCGCAGTTTCGCTCGGATCGCTTTCAAACTGCACAAAAATCAACCATCCAAAAGTGAAGGTCAAGTTCGTTAACCAGAGAAATCCGGCCACAGGGGGCGCTAGGACCTCACTTTTTCTGATTTCAGTTTTTCGACCATAACTTTTCCCTATTCAGAGTAGATCAATCGCGTTAATATTATATGATGTCTTTGATGAATACCTATAACTAAAGTAGATAAACCCAAAACCTAACTTCAATAACTTAGGGGTAGGGGTCAAAAAACTGAAAATTTTCTTTTTCTGGTAAACTGGTGGTATTTTTAATAGAAAGTTTATTTTTTACTCTAAATTTAGGTACCAAAGGTTTTTCTGTAAAAGGTACCGTTTTCGAGGAAAAAAATAAAAACAGCTTGTAGCTTGATAATTTAAGGTAGGTAAAACCACGGCAACTTTTTTCTGGTAAACATTCCCTCCTCGCAAATATTTTTAATAGAAAGGTTATTTTTTACTCTAAATTTAAGGCAACGCACTACGTTTGACCAAGCCAAATAAAATTATCACAGTTTATTCTCGCAAGGGGTGTTATTCTTAGGTAGTGAGTTATATTTTAAACGAGTTCGACACGAGGTCTACCCACGCGTGTCCCCCTGCGGGTACGGATTATTTAAATTTTAATCACACTAGGTTAGTAAAGTTATCTTTTTATGTCAGTAACGATTAGGTATCCTACAATGTTTGCCATACAATAAATAATAACCTGAATAAAACTTTACTTTAGGAAATAAAAATACAAAGGATGATGGGCAAAAATGTATGGGACGCGTACCCAAGACCAATAACGACCAGACGTATATCGTTAGAAAGCTCTTTTCATGACTATCATTTGTTATTATGGGGGCAAGTCTCAAATCGTTGTGGGAAAAATGTTATAGTTACTTAAATGATATCTATTAAAATGAAAGTTATTAGTTCTAGATATTTTATTTTTGTTATAATGGGGGCTAGTCCCAATTCGTTGTGGGTTTTCCAGATATAAAACAAAAATGTGTTTAAAAGTTAAAAATCCCCACATAAACCCTTAATGCAGGTGTAATTGCCGAAATGCTTACTGACTGGCGGCCGGCCGGCAGTACGTGTCGCCTGCCGGCCGCCCGTCGCGCCCTCGATCGCCGCCTTTATTTGTACCGAACGGCGTATTTAATAAGGTTTTTATTTTTTATTTTTTTTTCCTTTTTTTATTTTTTAACATCAGTAATATGATAGATTGGTTACGCAGGGCATGGGGTATTCAATTCTTCAGCAGCATTTTTAAATTATGTAATAGTAGACAACATAGATTACTAATTTTGAAATAATAAGAATTGTGTTTGTAAATCAGTAATAAACGATTTTACATACATCTATATATTTTTTAGATTAAGTTTCTTTTCACAATTTCACTGTCTTCATACTTAACATGATAACGCTGAAAGTATATGGAGTCTACACAAAAACAGATTTTTTTAGATATCTAAAATTAACAACTTTTATCTTAATAGATGTCATTTAAGTAACTATAATATTTTTCCCACAACGATTTGAGACTAGCCCCCATAATAACAAATGATAGTCATGAAAAGAGCTTTCTAACGACATACGTCTTGTCGTTATTGGTCGGTGGGTACATTTCGCCCGTTACCCTTTGGTTCAGTTAATTCTATGTAGCGATATGTCTATGATACAACCAATGCCGGCTGTAGAAAGGAGGGGGGGGGGGCACCCGAGCCAAGGGGACGCCATGCTGTTGCACCGTTTTGATCCACATATCAATTAATTAAAAAACTACCTCAATAATCTAATAATTAATGATCTAAAGAAAGAATATATATATTATAAAATGAATAAAAATTTCAAAGATTTTAAAATCCTGTAATTTAAAAATTATCGTATTGAGCTGCTTAGAAAAGCAGAATATTAATAAATAGTATTATTTATATTCTTATGTCGCAACAGAACAACAATTTTATAATATTTTTTTTGTACGTACCGTCTTTAAATATTTTATTTTGTTAAAATGTTCTTTAGGTATATTTTGTATAGATAACGGTTATCTAAATTTACAATATATTGTTAAAGGACACAGCTTACATGTATTACAGCCAAGTCGCTAAATCTTATCAGAAAAATTAAATTGTGTTACTTGTTTTTTGACAAAGTCCACAACAAACTAGTTCTGTTTGCTTTTATTTATCTGAGGTACATCAGACCCTAAATAAAATAAGATAATCAGTAGTAGAACAGCTCGCAGTCGTCCGGATGTGGTAACAGGGCTTCCGGGGTCCAGCTCCGCACACGACACTGGAGTGACACTGTTGTCTATACATTGCTGCGGAATGCTGGGGCTGGGGTCGCTATAAACAATATTTTTTTTGTCATTAGGACTTAGATGTAGTATGCACCGGCGTTCTAAACCATCCTTTGGATAATTAACTCATCAACTTCGTTCTGTTCCAGATGACTTTGTCTTCTTGAAGTTTGTTTACGAGTCAATGAAACGGGTTGATAATGTCGTAATTGCGATTATCATAATTTACATTTCATTTTATTGTTTTATTAAACCGGATTTTTTCAGATAATTATAAATCCCAATCAGTGTTACCGTTAATTATTATTTATTTATTTCCTGTCACTTTGAGGTTTCTGGGCACTACCATTTATTTGTCATTTATTCTCTCAATTCAACATTCGTTGTGGTTAAGAAAATTAAACCAAAAGTATAAAAGAATTAAAAATAGATAATGTTTTAAAAAAATCTCAATAACAATTAATCTATAACAATTAGAGCTAATCTGTAATTATCAGACCTTACTTTGAGTTTAAAACCTACATATGTGACTACAAGATAGTCTTAGCCTCTAGGAACTGACTAACTTTATATATTATAACAAAATAAGAACAAAGAAAATTTGTTAAACTATTAGTTAGTACATGGCAAAGGTTTTAGAACAAAATTGATTTTGAAATTTATGTTTATTTGATTTCGTATCAATCGGACGTCATCCGTGTAAGTGATTCGTGAAAATAAACTATTTTAAACGAAACAACCGGCTATTCTGTGACTAATATTGTGAACGTTATAATCAATGCAATGCAGTGATCTGCATGGTACAAAGCCAAGCAAAAGCCTTCCCTAAAATCCCTTAACATAACCCACCCCGTTAAGCAATATATAACAATAGTGAATCTTAATAAATCCAGTAACCGTGTTAAAAGTGTGTTACCTATTTAAATTTTATAATCAAATCGTAAAAAGAAAAGCAGTTGCAATTATTTATACCATTCGAATATTAAACTAACAGTGAACAAAGTGTTAAAAGTCTATTTAATTTGTTGTGAATACAAGCAATCACTATTAGCAAGAGGCATTGTTACATCCTACCTACATTAATCTTAACAACCACAAACAACCTTAGAAGTCGTATTATATAAATGACTAATTTGAACTATTCAAGCCGTTCTCCACAGTGTATGTCGTAGACATGAAGGTATAACTCGCCTGGTTTCATCGGCACGGGTTCAAGACTCAGTTTATCGGACGAAATAAGTGACATTTTATTTTAAAAACATTATTCTCTTCTTTTAGTTTTTATTTTAATTTATTTTAAATTAAATGAGTACCTGCTTAAAAATTATATATTTGTTTATAAATTTAGTTTTGTTAATTTATTTTATATTTACACATTAATTAATTTTTGACGTTTTTATTATATATATATATATGTGTGAATAATGTATTTAAAATTTTGATATATTATTGTATGTTAAAATGAAAATGTAATATATAACATGAACGAATGCGGCTTTGGAGACCGCCAACCAACACGCTATGTTTCGAAAGGCGGGAGGTGGAGGACGGAGCTATAAATAGCTACATGGAATGTAAGAGGAGGAATGGAACAAAAGATGAATGAACTATTAGATGTGATGGATGACAAAGATCTGGATGTATTTGTGTGTCTGAGACCAAGCGAAAAGGCAATGATACGACCGATTTGCCTGGCAACCGCGTCGCTTTCTGGGCTGGGGTTCCAGTGGGTGAGCGAGGTTGCCAATTAAATAAAAATAAATAAAACTGACCGCACCGATTAGTCATAATTCTGTAGGACTCTCCAATAGAAAACTAAAAAGATAAAATTTGTATCAGTTATTAACTGAAAGCACTTCAATTCAAGACCCCGTCCCCAGCATCCCGCAGCAATGCATAGACAATAATGTCACTCCAGTGTCGTGTGAGGAGCAGAACTCTCCCGATGTCATGGTACCACATCCGAATGACTGCGCACTGTTCTACTACTGCGTGATTCCGGACGGCGCTCCCATATGTCGCCAATGCTCCGCTCACTTACACTTCAACCCTGAGAAGCGCGTCTGCGACCTTCCTGAAGACGACGGCTGTGAAGCCGCTACCAAAATAGTTACGCATTTCAAATTAATGCCGATGTTGATCATATATGGAATTTAAACTACTTATACTACTACTAAAACTACTGAATAAAGGCTTATCATTGAAATTGAATTATTTTATTTCTTAATAGTTACTATATTTTGAATTTTAAACAATTTGATCACAAAAGAAACATTTTTATGTAAAAAGTTTAACAATTCTCGTACCTTGTGAGAATAAAAAGACTTTTTGATTCCAGAATCAAATCTGTTATTTTTCTATGAACATTAAATTGTTATGAACTTGAAATGCAAACGTAAACGTAACGAGTATTCCCCCTCAGAAACAAACGAAAAATACAGTAACAACAAATATATATATTATATACTATATAACCTATATATTCCTATTTACTAGAACAATATAGGAAATTTCATATATATATACATAAATATAACAACGTATTTTCCCTAATCGTCCTGTACCTCATTGTACCCGTGTCCTTCTGAAATTCTTTTCATTCTTTGAAGGTAATTTACAAGAGTTCTTATATTACACGTGCCATACATAGGATGCAAAACAAAATTTTATTTAGATTTAGTAATCAATTTAACAAAAGCTATATTTTCTAATTAAATTACCCGTCACGTAGACGACGTCTATTGTGTTATGTTCTATATAATTAACAAGTTTCGAATATAAGTGTATTGAATACGTTAAAAAAAATAACACTTAGAATAATTTAATATTACAGAAGCTCTTATAATAAAATCATGTCCGCTTCACGCGCTAGTGCGTACAAACCAAACCGGTGACGCTGGCACGGGGGTGGGGCTGACAGCAGACGTTAAAAAGGATGCGTTTGCAACATTATTTTGCTCGTATTAAATAAATAAATAAATGAGGTAAATAAATTATGGATAATAAATCTTAGAAACTATCTATCTAGTCTTATTCTTTATTAAAGAAATACATATATTATATTTTTATACATCAGAAATTCAAAGACAGGAGATTTTCTTAATTATTAATAAGAATGATTCGATACTTATCTGAAAGGACCATAGTATTTGGTTGTTTATTTTAAAATTTACATTATAATATTATCGTTACTTAATCTTAAAACTATAAACAATTAACAACCAAAATATACTAACTTTATTATATATAATATATTAAGGATAAACAACTGCCGGCCACTACTATTACTGTGTTACCTGTTACATGGTTGTATGACATACAACTAGGATCGTTTTCGCGCCACATAGAGAACTGACAGTTGACACCCTCTTTGTTCCCAGCATACTGTATGGATGATATCTTAATTGATGTTATATGTCAATTGTTTTCGCGTCAATTTGAAAACTGACATTTATAAACCCTCTTAACTCCCGGTACACTCTATGGAGCATGTTTCAATTGTTATATGTCAATTGTTTTAACACCATAGTAATGTAAGTTTTTTGTCGATATTTTGCTTTATCACGCTTTTACATTGCAAATATTTGTAGTTTTAGCCATTCAATAATTGTTGTTTTTCAATCGATTTATCAACTAAATCATGTTAAATCGGTTCTAAACTAGTGTAATATATTAAATATGAATTGTCAGGACTGTTTTCTCAATAATTGACCGTCAATTTTAAACCCTATTCTTACCCTAATTATTAAACTTTTATATGATACACTTTAATCGTTCTATGTCAAACTATACAAAACTAAATATTCCTTCAAAATATATTGACAATTTGACATATTTTACAAACAACAAAGACATACCGTATGGAAAGAATCAAATCCCTCAAACTTGAACAATTCATACAAACAAATGAAGGAGAAATTACCATTCAATGGTGCACTGACCCAGAGAATTATTGAGCACTAAAAAAAACTAACAGAATCCTGTGATTTTATATAAATAATAAAAACATTTTCCCCGAAAGAGTGAAAAGGTATTTTAGTTTAAAAATTGTCAGTATAAGCCCCGGTTGGGTTCATTTTTAAAACTGCTCCCGTCAATCAAATTACATCGTACCGAGCTCAAAGGTAACACGTCCAATACCATTTTGTTTACCTCTGACGCTGGTTTACTTTCGACTAACACAGGACGCTGGTCAAAGGATCTTTTGCTATGCAGTCTGATATTTAAAAGTGAAACTGTTTACATCATGTAATAATCGATATAGTTTTTTTAATACAGTTGTTTTACTTAGCTTGTGTTCCATTTTGAAATATTTTGTTTTTGAAATGTACCTACATATTTAAAATATAAAATTCTTATGTTTCAATCTTAAACGAAATGTTAAATATTAGGTAACGGTAAAATATTGCTTTCGGAATATCCAAATAATTTGAGTATGAAATTATTCATATGTAAAACATACTATATATAAAAACTAAAATAATATTTGATATGACGTGACGTTTGCAGTGAGTGTAAAAAGCTTTCATTACCATTATCCATATAACCGGACAAACTTCTCCGACTCCCCGCGGTACTTGGAGGTGAGGGTGGAGGAGGAAATGTTGAAGAAGGTGGTCCCGCATTCGGTGGCCACGGCCTTGGCTAGCATGGTCTTCCCGGTGCCGGGCGAACCCACCATCAGCACGCCCTTCCACGGACGACGGATACCCTGGAATTAAAAATTATTTTTCATTAAAATGCTTTCTAACTCAATTGATTTTCGATCAAGATAACGTCTTTCTGTCTATTTAGAATAATTGGTAAAGTTGATATAAAATAATGCACTACTCGGTGGTTCATCCAATAAAACATAACAGTTACACTATAAAATTTATTAAGGAGAATTAAATTTGGACGAAAAGATAAAGGTATGAAATTATTGCTTTATTAATTCTCTTTACATCTTAAAACATACGAGTAACTAACCTTAAATGTGTTTAACAACATGGCTGACGACAAATGAAAATAATATTCGCTGTAAAAGTTTTTTTTACGCACCGGAGGTGTGTCGGAAATGCGACTAATTGAATGGTATGGACATCAAAGGGAAAATTTCAGATAGACTTATTAGTGTTCCGTAAAACCTGCCGCGAGCTCCTTTTACAGGAATTAATTGTTCCTGTGACATACGCGATTTATACGAATGAAAAATTCCAATTTCTCTGTAATGTTTTATTAAGAGCCATTTACGTGGTTGCGGTGTGATAGAAACTTAATAAACTTAACTTGAGTGTTGCAATGTTTCTATTAAGTAAGTCCTTTGATGCAATCAATTAATAATATTATAAGCACTGCATTGTAATAAGAATATTTTAGTATAATATAAACTTAACCCAATTTAATAAAAACCAGTGAACTTTTTCTAAAACAGGTAGTCTGTTGACCTAAAACTAAGAACATTTCGACTCAAAATATGATAATGATTGCTCGAGTGCGTTCTTTTAGTATAAATCAAAATCAGTCTATTGAGTTATTTAAACAGAATATTAAATATTGTGAATGTGCATTGTACCTGCTTTAAGTTTTGACAATCTCGATAATATTATTTGTATTATATTAATTTAGGTTATTTTGTTTGCGCAGTCATCGTTGTCGTTATTCGTCAAAAACAACGAGTTAAATTGCCATAAGCTTGTTAAGCTCACTAGCAGCCTGTTCATTGTAGGATATCAGCGTGCTAGCTGACTTAGCGTGCCTAGAATTAGGTAATGAAATGAATATGTTTTTGTGAAACCTCTAATAAGTATTTGTAGTTCTTATTAATGATACATTTTAATATATTATTACCAGATATGAAACACAGCCTTCTTTTTAACCATTAAATGCCTGAGAGTGAAATGTCAATTTCATAATTTACCACCATTTAATGCATCTCTATATAGAAGATACAATGAAAAAGGGATAACAAATTGTGTAACAATATTTTTATTGTAGTGCTTTTATAATTCTCGTATTTAAAATATATGTAAATTATTACAATCAAGATTTTGGCACTATTTGTATATAGGGCATTCAAAATAAGAAGTACAAATATGAGAAAAGAAAAAATTGATACTTGTATATTAAATCAAAAAGATTCAACATCCGTTTTAATTGAATTAATGTTGTGAATTTATATCTAAGGTAAGGATATCTAACTAAGATAACTTACTCAATTACCCTAGTTCAAGAAGAAGAAAGTTCTCAAAGATCTAGAACGAAAATAGAAATATAATATCAAAAGTATACAAAAATGACGATATTTTAACCCACTTAAAATATCGTCATTTTTGTATACTTCTGATATTATATTTTGAATTAAATTGTAAATATTTCTATATTATTTAACCAGACAGAAAAATAATATTATTTCTTACTCACTATATTTCAATATGAATTTAAACCTTTTTAAACACGTCTGAAAATTTTTTAGTAGTATTAATGAAGTAGAATCGGGGACATTGGCTATAACAGTTAAGGTCAATAAAATTTCCATTTTTATCAGATTATATCAATACAATTAATGTAGTTATGTGGTTATTAGTATATAAATAGATGATTCAAACCAATCCCAGTTATCTTCTTAGACCAGCCCTCTAAAGGATTATTCATTATATATTGTATTTATGTTAAAATGTATAAAGATATTAAAGATATAATTTATCATTGTTTGTTACGACACAATTTACCAATTACTAAATAACTAACCTGTTGAATTCATGCTCAATGAATATTCTTCCAAAGTATCGCCGGACACCGATATAAGTAAATAATTATATTAAAATCACAATCTGTTAAATTTGATATTACAGATTGATATCTTGAGTAACCAGTGCCAGAAGCCGATCCCTGGATAATGTCTTAGAAGACATCAGAGGCCAATTTTAATTACAGACTATATTATAGATAGGTTATTAATTTTGTCCATGAAACAGGTATTGTAAAGCGTTCATTGTAACCAGAGTACTAATATAAATACGACGCGGTCAGCTCTATATGAACTAGACCTCATTAAAAATAACTATTCAGTATCATCAAAGGAAAGTAATTCAATATCACTGTATTGTGTTTGTCAGTACGTTGTTAAAAACACATCATTATATGGGATTTAACTCAGAATATATAATAATAATACACATATAAGGTTTTATATTATTATTTATTATTGCTAGATTCAAAACCCTGTTACAATTTTTTTAATATATTTATATTTGAGTTTAATTTTCATTTACTATACTTCATAATTTGCGAATATGACATATGACATCAAACAAAGTATTACTCTCTTCCGTCTGGTCAATTACACCCCGACTTATTGTACTGGGATCAAAAAGGGTATGTCGGTATATGTGTGTGTGTGTGTGTGTGTGAGAGTGTGTGTGTGTGTAGAAATTATTACCTTTCCACTCTGTTCCTTGGTAAGGTCACTAACATAACCCACCATATTTTTAATACACCCTTCAATATTAATGTATTATTTTCGACTTTGATTTATATACCTTAAAATCTGCATTTCCTTTAGGTAAAATATCGGATTTACCATAATTTACCAAACCTTATTCTTCTATTCTAATCTACTCAACTTACATTCAGATGGACCGTCCTTTATGCATTCAATTTCCCTTTCAAGTAACAATCCTTTCAAGTTAGACTCAATATATATATTATATATGATATTATATATGGTGTAATTTTATCTGCTGACAGATGTTTTATTTTATATATAATAGCGTATTCGACAGTAGCTGTGACCACGACTTCGTATGCTTAGAATATGTTTTTAAAATAAAAGTTGTTCCTTATCACATCAGCTATCCGCCAGTAAAACTACTGATAAGATCAGTCTAGCCGTTTCAGAGATTAGCCGAAATAAACCAACAAATAAAATTAAAAAAAATAGTTTTTTTTGCTTAGCTACCGTATATATTTTCATGTGTGTTTAATGAAAAGCTGTTAATTTACAAAGGGACACTTCAATTTTATTTATATTTATAGATAGTATACAAAGAACGCCCTTATCGTGAAAGAGCTCTGCCAGCTGACGATCTGTTTTATCAAATACTTTGAAATAATATTTTATGTTTTATCAAATACTTTGATATTTAACATATATTTAATTCTGAAACTAACAATATTAACTAGTTTTTAGAATACATACATACTACGTTAAGTTCTGCTACTCTTATGTTTTTAAATTCCTTGTATTGAAAAAGGCGGTGTTGTTGTTGTGGTCTTTCCTTCTGATTTATAAACTTGCATAAAGCTCTAAGATATCAAAGTTAACAAGCTTCCTAAGAGGTCAATGCCTTGCCAAATATAGGTTTTTGCCTATATACTAAATAAATATATGGTCGCTATCTTGGTCGCTCTGGATGTTAGTTTTTTATTTTGTCGTTCTCTCTCTTTCTTTGTCTAACGTATATGCTATTAAAATACAAAAATAATATACATATACATAAATTCATATCTCATAACTCAGTGAATCTTGAACATGTCTGGTTATATTTATAACTTTTATTCAATCTAAAATCTTTTGTTGAATATAAAATTTCATCTCCGTTTATATTGAATTCATAACAAAGGAAACCTAAAAAATACTCAGTATTATTCATACTGTTCAGAGCCTGATTGTTACCGATACCATACAAGAATTTATATTTAAAAATGAGATATCTCCATAAACATGTGAATGTTATGAATTTGTACGTAGAATTTTAATGAAAAAAAACATATTTATTATTTTGCGATATATATGAATAATATTTTAGTGAATACATATTATTACTATTAAAAGATGAATATAATAGATATTTTTGTTATTATAAGATAACTATCATCCAACATCAATGGCTTATACAATTTTAGTACAAACATGTATCCCGGCGTTACCATAACAACTCCAGGGACCTAGCTAGCTTAGTGGTTGAAGTGTAGACAGACTTATGTTACACTATCTAGTGCATTCAATAATGACATCTAAATTGTAAGCAATAGGATTTACATTTGAATACAATATGATATGCAGCTACCTGAGAATATTCCCGCTGATCGAATATAGTGAAGTAAATTTCAGTACAGAATAAATCTACAAACAATTTTAAGATATTTATTGTGTAATAAAAGTTTATTTATTCGTGTGTGTAGAATATTTTACAGGTCCATTATCGTAATTACAAATCATCAATATTACATTTTAGTTATGATAAAAAAGAAAAATACTAAACTTCATGCCACTTGTACGTATACTTTAAAAATATGAAATTCAGCTTTAAAATAAAAACAAAGGTCTGTAACCTGTTTTTTTTTTTCATAATAAAAAAAACAAAAAAATAACCTTCTACTTTTATCTGCATGATGAAACATACAAACGTGCTGAAGGGGAGGAATCTAGCTGGAAGGAATTATTCAGTACTTTGATGTCGAATTTTGTGTACTGATATTATGCTTTTAGTGGATATATGGTAGGTATATTTTATATCTTTTGTGATAATTTTATCAAATAGTCATATTAATGGATTTTGATTTTATTGCGTTCTTTTGATTTAATTAATAGCAATAATTACATCGTTATTTTGAAAAACACTTGTTATTTTTTAAATAATTAAAGTTCTTTCATGCAGTAAGTAAAGTTCTTTCATGCACTAATACACGTTAAAACATACCTCCTCCAAATAACTCTCATCGCTGTTACTTGAATTTAGGCAACAATTTAAGAAGGGGAGCAGCACCCTTCATTTCACAGAATATTGAAGTGTCCTACTTTTATTATGGTAAGTCAATATCAGCTGATGGTACTAATAATTATAAGAAAATATATATTTGTTACACTTGCTTTGTTTTTGAAAAACGATTGCTTTGTTTTAAAAGTAGCGATAGGCTTATAGCACAGCTAAATCATCAAAGTACATTGTATACCAATGTATTACCAAATTAACCGACTTGGTTCAAATTGGATTTCATAACTTTTACAGCGCTGCGAGTTTCTTTATACACAAGACTTTAAACCAGGACTACACTCCTTTTAATCCGATCTTAATGATGTAATAAGAATATATAAATATATAAAGATAATTTTCATTGAATGACTTGGAAGACTGCTTATTACCAACTTAAAATAAAACTACTCATTAAGGCGTTAATAATATAATCTTAATAATATTATTGATTATCCAATATATTATAAATGACGTCATTAAATAAAATAAAGTGAGATAAACATTATTAACTAAAGTACAGGCACATTTCGCAGTATCATACTTTATGTGATTGTGTGTTTGACTTTGGACGTGGACAACGTGGACAACGTGGACAATGGCCTTGATCGTAACGAGGTTAGGATCAAGGTCAAAGATCACGGTTTTGGAGGAACAGGAAAATGTAGGGATCGAAAATTAAGTTACCTTTGGATATTGAATAAGGCAAAAGCATATTTATTATAAAATCATTTGCTGATGAGTTGTTTGTTTTAAACTAATTTGAATTACCATTTAGTAAAAGAGGTTGCTTATAGAAGTTTGTTTTTACACAAAATAAAATAGCGAAATAAATCATATCAATGGCTTCAAAGAAAATGTTATGAATGAATTTTAAACTCTTATTCTTTATTTCAAAACATTTTCTATTTTTTTAATTTAAACCGAAGAACACAATTCATGTTTAAAAATATTTCTACACAATATCTATCCGAACATAAAATTATCCATAGATAAGAATTATCTGAGGAATTTAAAACCGATCCTAAATTAATACAAGGCATATCACAACAAATAACAAAAAACCGTGATAGCTTTGATCGGGCAAAACACGAAGTAGACTTTGATAAAAATCCTTTTAAGTACTCTAAAAACATTTTCAAAGACGAAAAAGGTAAGCTTCTCTTGACCAACGAGCAAAATTTGATTACAATAAAAGCACATACGTAGTTCCTAAAAATCAAAGGCTGTATGGTGATCCCAACGAACGAAAACTTGAGAGTCCTTCCATAGATTTTCATGTCAACCCACCAACTTTGGAGGAAATCAATAAAATAATTAAAAAGAAACAATCTAAGTCAGCACCAGGTCCGGATGGTATCCCTTATGTAGTTTATAAAAAATGTTCGTCGATTCATAAACATCTACTGAATATATTCGGTAAAATCTGGTCAAGCGGACAACACCGGTAACATTCGGAAATGCTCTTTTTGTCCTCATTCCAAAAAGTGACAATGTCTCGGATCCTAGGGACACTAGACCGATAGCTCTAACAAATATCCAAAATATTTCTTTTCTTTTTACAAACAAAAATGACGCAATTCATGATAAATAATAAATATTTCGGGCCTAATCACCAGAAAGGGTTTTTGCCTGGCATTTCTGGATGCCTTGAACATAACACATTACTATCGGAAAGCCTTAAAGATGCCAGAACTAGTGAAAGACAAACGACGGTATGTTGGATAGACTTAGAAAACGCTTTCGGGTCGGTACGACATGAACTGATGATTTTTGCGCTAAGGTGGTATAACTTTCCTACGTTAGTTAGTAACATGATTGCATCATATTATTCAAAATTAAAATTTTTCATAATCACAAATGAAAAACATTCCAAACCATTAAATTACAACATAGGTTTATTTCAAGGTTGTTGTATTTCTCCAATTATATTTAACATAGTGATCAATATTTTAATAGATAAATTAATTAAAAACGAAAAGAAATGTTAAAGTTTAACAATAAATACACAGAATCCATACTAGCATTCGCAGAAGATCTCGCGATACTGACAAGTAATCCAAAACAATGTCAGCTACTTTTAAATGTTGTGGAGGATTTCTGTGCTTGGACAGACGGATTGAGGACAAAACCAAATAAATGCTACAGTCTACGTCTGGGTAGGCGGAATATCAGATATACCTCTTACGATCCGGGTCTTATAATAGGCGGTAAGTGCGTTACTACGATTACCGACGCAGCTTCGTTCAAATTCTTAGGTAAAAAAATCGATTACCAAGGGTGCACTCCATCGTTAGATAAAAAAGTTAGACAATCAACCAATATCATCAAAAAGGCTTGAATATACGATAATTATTTAACATCACGTCTAAATTGGCCTTTCCTCGTTTACGATATCAATAAGACCCTTTTGTTGAAGTTAGATGCAAGCGTCATAAAGACATTGAAGACATGGCTCGGGTTAGCTCATTCAGCGGACTCTTCTGCCTTATTTAGAGACCGACACAATTTTGGGTTAAAATTAAAGAACCATCGGAACTCTATAAACACCTAAGAGTGACCAAACACATATCATCTCAAAATCGAATGATGATACTATAACATCTCTCCCAAAAGATAAAATTGCCGCAGAGCTAGAGTCACGACTTCAATTCTATAAACAATTTATGATAGTTGCCAAACAAATAAAGCAGGGCTAGGATCAAGTAGGCAACAACAAGACTTAGAAATAACAAAATCCTTTATTCGGCAAGATGAAAACGATACTTACCACGCACGTTGCACGCGATGAGTCTAGAATTGCAAAATGAATGGGTGACCATAGGAGATTTTTGTATTCCACTAGCTTTGAGATTGCGCACCCTGCTTCATGATTGGTCCCCACCATTATTAAAATTTTCACTCTCCCAGATCAAAGTAACTTAGCAAGATGGGGCAAAGCCACCGAAAAATCTTGCAAAATCTGTGGGGAGGCAGTAGGAACCGCGAAACACTTGCTAGTAGGGTACTTTTAAATAGAGGTAAATACTCGCGTCGCCACGATAAAGTATTAGAAATCATACTTGAAGCGGTTAGTCTTTCTGTAGCAAGAGCGCAGAGGGGTATAACAACCACCAAAATATCAGTAGAGTTCGTAAAGGCAGGTTCGTCCAAAAAATCAAAACTAAAACCTTATTCCATCTTGGACGCGTCTCCTGATTGGACTCTCATGATGGACACGTATGAAAGGCAATACAAAATCCCCGGGGATGTTTGTGTTTCGTCATCTAGGCCGAACTTATTCCTGTACTCAAAACAACTAAGGCGCATTATACTTGTACTTGTGGAGCTTACTGTAAACAACCTGGGAAACAAACATACCCAAAGATCATACATTTAAGCTCAACAAGTATTACGAACTATGTAACGAACTGATCAGGAATAAATTTATAGTTAATTTGTACGCTGTAGAAGTAGGAGCGAGAGGTATAACAGCAAAATCTCTCTATAATTTATTTAAGGATCTCGGCCTTTCTAGAACGATCATCAGTTTATTTCTGGAACGTATTTCAAAGGCGGCTGTAGTAGGTTCTTATGATATTTGGTTAGGTAGGGACAGGAGCGTGAACAGTGAAAGTGTATGCGCATAGTAAAGGGGCCCCTTAAACCTTAAACCTACACCTGGGTCGCAAGTCCCAGGCATTGTTTGCGCTCCTCTTCTTGCAACGCGATGGGCCCGGCACCCGCACGGTGAATCCATGAAATGCTAAGAAGTTTCGTCTCTCTAAACAATATCTTAATACGAGCTACATTTAGTGTTTGATGTTGTATAAACATGTTTAGTCATGTTAAGCTTTACTTTACGGGATAATTACCGAGAGTGTGGATCGAATTTTCATTCTATATTTAGTATCTACTTGTTTTTAGGTTTCCTTGGATAAGTAAAAATCTCTAAATAACACATTTATAAATGCGTTGCTGTCTTAAATTAATTGTTGACAATAATTTAACATGTATTTGTTTTAATAGATATTATAATAATAATAATTTCCGTGAAAAAGAAAAAAATAATAAACATGTTCTTCGTTCATCCGAGCAAATACTATAAATATTTAATAATTTTCAAAGGGCACCTTGCTGTTGTGAATAGGTATCTGTTGCATTTAGGGGGTGGCTGTTGTAATTGTCTGCCACCCTCAATTTCCCGACCTCGCTCGGCTCCGGGGCTCCTGGACGTTGCAGTTACTGGATTCACGTCAGGGAGCGATCATGTCTCACGAGCACTTCTGACGCTCACAAGTTGTAATTGAGTTACTTCTTTGTTTGTGTTAACAGTAGCTAAGTTTTTATTTCTAATTTCCTGTAATTGTTCTTGAATAAGAGTGAGAGAGAGAGTTAAAAGTTTTGATTAAATCCGGTTTTCGCGTCAACAAGATGCTGAAATGGAGCGAAAAATGTTCTAATATTTGGGTGAGTACGCTTTTTTTTAAAATAGGAACATGTACGTTATTATTTAGTATTTAGTATTTATTATAATATAAATATTAAGTAAATGAGGAAAAAATGTTACAGTTTAGGATATTTCGTAAATAGTATAATATAGCAAAAATCTTTTCAAATAATCCAGTCGGTTCCGTCATACAGTCCTCGTACAGTCGTCATAGGTTCACATTAATATAAATATATAAAATACTTCTAATCTAATCTACCAAGATGAGAACAAAAATATATTTTTTTGAACAAAATTGTGATGACCATGTTTTGTATCGTAAAAAACGATCGTTAAAACTGAGATCATATATTGTAAGGATATTATTTATTTATATTTTGAAAATAATATTTATATTTGTAAATGTTCTTTTTAAATAATAATAAAAAGAAGGAGTGAAGCGCTCTGAACATAATTGTCACTGACTTATCGAGTTATAACTTTAAAAACATACGCCTATATAAAATCTCATAATTGTGAAATAAAAGATCTTTTGTACCAGAAATGTTTAAAAATAATTTTAAGATCTCTCATAGACTATTAAATGTGTAGAAATGTAATAAAACTCTACCAATTTAGAAAAATAGCTATTTTAAACTAAAGAAAATATTTTCTTTATAAAAAAGATAAAAATGATATAAAAATATACGTAATGTGGTTTGTATAAAATAAACAAATAGATACAGGAGCCGTACTCGCGACTTGAGACTGTTTTTTCAATTACTTCTTTTTATCATACGTAAAAGTTTTTTCCAATCCAAACCAATCTCGTATTTTTATAACCTTTACCTGTTTGATGCAGAAAAGGCGCCGTTCACTAAACTTTATTTCCTCACACAGTTCCCGTTCTTATATTGGTTTTCGAATCAAATAACTGCTGGCGTGTTGTTTATTATAGTTTATTATTCAAGGAAACCTAATTTATTATTATTTCAAATCAAAATCTCGTATTTCTTTCTAGATTTTACAATAAATATCTAGATTTACAAAAACATTAGACATGGACGAGTTGTTACATAATTAAATTTTAAACGAACCCCATAATTACAGTTGAAATTGAACCTCTGAATTCAAAAAAAAGAAAACATGTTTATAACAAAAAAAAAAGAAGTGAAGAGAAATTATTTTAACCTATAAGAAGATAGCAGAGAGAGAGAGAGAGATAAGACATCATACAACGCATTTTTCAAGTGTGACGGTTTTTAAGATATACTGATTGTAGAAATTTAAGAACCAACATTTAACATAGAACAACGACAGAGCAGATAACGATTCAAATAACACAGCTAGGTCCAAGACTTCGTTCGCGCGGAATATACAGTTTAAAATAAGAGTAGCTTACTCCATTACTCCTTAACACCAGTTATCCGACCGTAAAAGTCCTGTTAAAATCAGTCCTGCGGTATCAGACTTCGGCCGAACCAAACCGACAGACAGATAGAAAGAGCTACCGCATACTTTGATATGCATTGAGTATGAAACTGTTGTTAAATTAAATTTTATTTTAATTAAATTTTATTGACATGTATATGTATAGAGTAGATTATTTATTATCGTCTGTTAGACTGAGCGAGTGAGTGACTCTGACTGATGAGCCAAAGAGTCCAATTCCCACATACGACAATTCTTACTATGATCCACAGACTGCAAAGACTTGATATATTTGTAGACCAATTATTCTGTAATGTGAGAGGGTTTTCTGTATACACTATCAAATAACTAAAATACAATATAATATTGTTCGAATAGATTTGTCTTAATGTTCCACACGAGTTGAAAACTTGAACTCATACAATATTTGATATTGAATCCCGCTTCATAGAATCATTGGCTTGGTTTATTTGGACGCGCGCCGACGGACGGATTAAATTATGTTAATATATTATTTATGTTTCATCGCTTTCCGTAGCTGGAACACAGGTCAGTCATTAAAATCTAAATAGAAATCATTGAAAATGTTTTGAAAAAATCAAAATATTTCAAGAATAGAAAATTAAGCCTTATCTGGCTTAAGTTTAATTAAGAGAGAGTTGTTGTAATTCATTATTTTCTAAACGTGCACTTTTTGAGAAACTTGAATAGACTAAAATCGTCTTTATATGAAATCGTCTGTTTAATAAGATTACCTCAGTCACTTGAATTAATCCTTGGAGCTCTGACTACATAATGTGGTACGCACAATTTATTTTATTATCATAATTATGGTAGAACTATTTTTTATTTTCCTAATTTATATTCACCGTCATATTTTTATTATGTTTCTTAATTTATGAATCTTTCTTATTTTTTCCACTTTATACACAAAAAATGAGAATTTTGAATAAAACGCTACTATACTTTTCGAACCAATCAAAAAGAATAAATTTAGAAAATATGATATTTTCACAACATACAATTTATTATGGCATCTTTTCCGGCTTCCTTAAAAAGGTTAAAAAATATAATATATAAAGATATAGTTTTTAAAATGTTACTTATAACAATCAGATCAGAGTAGTAAAGTATTTGATATAAAAACAAATTGAAAAATGTACTTTAATATGTGCATATGTGGGATGGGACCCTCAGCGACTATATCTTCATAACATTAATAAATACAAACGTCACCTTTTCAAAAGTCATTATTTTGACTAAAAAAAATATTTTTCTTTAATCCTTGATCTTGAAGAAAGCGGACAAAGGGTAAAAAATATAAAATATACCATTTTTTGTACTAATATTATATATATATATATATATATATATATATATATATATATATGTACACATAATCATTTGAAATAATCTTACAAATTATCATTTGAAATAATTAATTATACTAACACAAATCGATTACACTGGGATTCTAAAATAATATTATTATGATAAAAAAATTTAATAAAAACGTACTGTATAAAAATAGTTTATTAAAAACATATAACCAACACCAGTTACCCGAGACACGCCGTCCGTATTTGCTATGAAACAGTTATATAAGATGGTAATGAGAGCTTCGTTATTGAAATAAATTATAAATTTATATTGTTATAATAACAGTAGAACTGTATTGAATATTTGCTATGTTACTCAAATTGTAAGTAATGTCGGGAAATTTATTTGAAAATATTTAATTAGAGCAAATAAACTATCAGACAGCCATATATATTATATATTGAATACATAAATATGTCTTATCAAATGATTTGGATGTTCAGAAAAAACTTAATTACGTTTAATTCGAGGACAATCCTCAATAATTGTATCTTACACCGCTTGACGAAATGAACACAAGTACTAATTAATCGTGGAACATTTATACCGATGAAATATTTATTATTATTATATGGAACCAGGATCGATTTGTAAAGTCTGGACGCTCTCGGGCATCGAGTGGAGGCTCCCATTAAATAATTATTTTCCTAATAAAAAAAATATTTCTTTATGTCAAGTCTTTAAAACATCTATTATAAGCAAATAAAATTGTATAAACAAGCGAAGCGACAACAAAAAATAAAAACGTAAAAAATGCTGACTCGTCAAATTTAGATATTATTTTTATCTTTATTTTTGAGGCCTATCCCCTGTATAGGTCCCGGTGTTCTAGTCCCACCTGCTCTCCTCTATATTCGGCCGTGTATTACACGGCTAGAAATTAGAAAAAGACTATTAAAAACACACGCTTGTTAATAGAATACCTTTTTTGTGATAGCATTTTTAATTTGTTTTAAAATACTCTTATTAATGCGGTAAAACTAAATGTAAAGCTTCGAATAAAAATAGTACTCACATACTCGTAAATGTTTCATATTTAAGTAACAAGTTGTCTTATATTCCTTCTGTCTTAATTTTAACTCCAGTACAAACAGTGACATTGGTAATGTGAAGGTAAAGATTATTATGTATCAGCAATTATTTATTAATTTATTTGTCAAATGTAACTTACATTCTTAATTATTTTTACACTTGAATAGATGCTCTTCCAATATGAGTATCTTCCCTCACTGCAGTCATTAATATTTTTGTATCATTATTAAGTAGTTAAAATGTTCTCTGTACATATAATGATGATATTTAAGAAATCTCCACAAAAGAATCCAAAATATAATTTTGCAGACATCTTAACTAATTAAAAACAAACCATTATAATGATTTTTGGAAAATACATAAAAAAGTATGATATATATAAATGAAAACAAAAGTCCGTTCTTCAAAACAATTTCTTTGGAACTTGTTGGTTTTAAATAAATATATTTGAATTTTACAGTTCTTTTGTTTAGACCGTGAATAATTGTTGTTCAATCAAATGTAATGAATAAATTAATATATTGGTTTTGAGCAAATGTAGAACTATTGCAGAACTTGGGCAGCGAAACTTAAAATAACTATTGATAGTAATTTTGAGCGCCTTGTTCTAACAAGATGTACGTTCACAACTATGATTTTGTTTACTTTGTAAGCACATAGTGCTCTTTGTTATATTCAGTTTCAAAAATCCTTACAGGTAAGTGCTATTTATTTAGTGGAGCTATATGGAGAAAAAAGGTAAGTCTACCCTAAAGGGACTTGTTACGGGGGGATTTGTAAAACATATCCACAGAACATGGACACAAGATTATTAATAACTACTTAATTTATTGACCTATTATATTATGTAGTAATAAATAATTTATTATACGAGAATAATACACAATACACACATATAATATTACACATGATTAAATGCGAATTAATCGTGACAAATGGTTATGTTATGTATTTAAAAAATATTTATTAATTATTCCGTGACTCGTAAATAATTTATCATATAAAAATATAAAATAAATTAAGTATATCGAGCACTATGCAAATAAACAATGTTATATTTTGTGACATAAAGAGAAAGAAGGAAGGGGACAAATGACCCTTACTAAATAATAATACCACATACAAATATTATATAGTTTGGTAAAATACACAGTTATTTTAATGTGTTTCTGGTAAATCATTATTTGGTACAACTTGTAGGTAGTAGAGTCTGAGTTATATAAGGGAATTTGTACGATCTATGAGTTTCTCTCTGGCTGTTGTTACACTGAGGTATTTTGAGATGTAGTTAACATTATCATTTATAAAGTGTAATCTTCTTATTCTTCTTGTAATCGCTAATTGTGTCTAATATTAATGACGAATTCTAATATTAAGTCGCTAATTGTGTCTGTCTGTATATTTAATAGGCAACACATATAATTTGATTTACTATTTTTTGTTATTATAAGAGTAATTGAAGATATTTGAAGTGAAAATAATTACTTCATTCTCTCAACGTATGTATAATCGTATAATACTATTAAAATTATAATTAATATTGAACTTTTTGTATATTTGATCTGTTTTATCAAAAACTATATGTTATAAATAATTAGGCCTGTAAGAATAGACGACTTCTCTACTGTTCTTCTCATCGAGAATACTAGATTAGTGGTTTACTAAAACTGGTTTACAATCTTCAGATATCTTGAAGAGAATACTTAAAACTGAATAGAGGAAAAAGGAAGAAGAGTAATGTTATGGAACAATAGAAGGCTGACAATTGAACCAGGAGTTACAGGAGATCTTGACTGGTAATACACACTAGTTGACCCGACTGGTTGTTCGCCATCTCTAATAAAAAACATACAATTATAAATCTATATCAATAATTGTATTAAAACATGTATCCTTTTTTTTAATTTATATCAATCTTTACTTTTTCTTGATTAAGATATCCCAATGGAGTGGTTTTGTTTCGAATATAATCTCCTAAGTCTTTGTATGCAAAACAAACAAAACTCTACTCTATCTGAATAATCGTGGACCCAATATAAGAATAGTAAGAGGATGTATAGAAAAAGAATGAGAGGTTCCTTTACGTTATAATACTGACGATATTTTTACTTGAAGATAAGAAGTCTATAAGATTAAAAAAGTGGTAATGGATGTTTCACTTAAATTATATAATTATTATATTATCTGATTATCGTGAAATTGATTATTTGTTCTTTTTTTCTACTTTTAACATAAGAAGAACAATAAAGGAAAAGAAAAAAAAGTCCTTAAAGCCATGGAAATAGTAGTTTGTTTTGAAAACAGTTCGTTCAATTTAGTTATTGACGTCTTCAGATTCATTCTATATTTATATACATAAATATATATATATATGTAATATTGTTATAGATAGAAGGTATAGATGTCAAAAAGTGGAAGCTCTTGATTATTTCTCAATATATTTTGATATAATTAACTCTATAATAGTTATTACTTCTTTAGGGTGTAAGCTATAGACGTTAAAAAAATCTAAGGTTTTATAAATATCCAAGGAAACTTAAAGTTAATTAATCTTATGTTTTGGTTTATATTGCTCGAGAAATAATTAGGCCTGTAAGAGAGAATCTCTATGACTTAACTTTCTATAAACTACAACACACGTCTTTTTATTTTTGATCAGAGAACAAAATATTATAATATATGTTGTAGTTTTTTACAAAAACTAACTCCTATTTAACTCCTTCGGGAGTGAAATCTCTAAGAAATTAGGTTCATTTCTTGTTTATGCCGTAAAGTATAAATCTAAGTGAGGTTTCTGGAGTCGTTAGTAGAGGCTGGAGTTAATCGGTTAAGACTTATTCTTTAGAAATTTATTATTTTAAGACAAAAAAAAAAAGTTATAAATTTTATAATTAAAACATGAGCCGTGAACGTACTATAATATTTTATATTTTGTACCGTAAAATTGATTGATTAAGCTTAGTTTCAGATCAGATTCTTGGTAGGCTCCGGTGCGTGCACTTTACGTGACAAAAATTCAACTCTGTTCTATCTAAATCACGGTGGACGGGAGCATTAAGAACATATGCCATAATTTCAGCGTTCTACACTCAATGGTAAAGGGTGGACGCTGATGACTCGGTGAGTCGGGACATTTTCTATAAATATATATTAAGATTATTTAAAGAATTTTAATTTTAGCTCTAAAAAAAAGGCAAATTTATATTGACAATTATTATGACCACATGGTATGGTATGAATACATGTGATATTTTTTTATGTTTTAAATCAGAACATAATCTTAACCTGCTACGAGTATTAGCGTTTCAAATAACTTTTGCTCAAAACAGATTATTCTTTGCTCTAATTTTACCATAGTTACGACAAGAAAAGTCAAATAAGGTCAAGCGTTGATGTGAACATGTCTCTGACATGAAACGACAGAAAAAAAATTGTACTGCACACTTGTGTGTGCTCGACGACTGATTACTAACCATTATGTCGCGGTAACTTATAGATTGATGTGAAAGTTTTGAAAAATTCTATTTACTTTAATCATTTTTCCAGAAACTGATTGAACTAAATAAGAGATTTAAACATCTCTAAGAAAATGGTATTTCGTAAAATTGTATTAATTATGTATTTGTATTAATAGGTTTTATAAAGTTTCACATTTTTTACAGTGTCAAATCTTAACAACAGGATGGACAGGGAATAGATAACTAAGCAGTGAGCGAGGCCTTGTTTATTATCTAATAACTCAGAGTATAATAAACATCGCTCACCTCACTGCCTACTATCTAACAGCACCATGGCTTCTAGAGACTATCAAGTTGCATCTTTAACTATATAAGATAACAAAAAATCTTTTATAACAAGGGATTAAGATTATTTACGTGTCTTTACAACTTGTGTGAATACAAGCTCCACTCCACTCCATCCTACGGTGGATCGGAAAATCAAAAACAATAAGAATAAAAAAATATTGAAGATTTAGGAAAAAGTGGTAATGGATGATTCACTAAAATTAGATTCAAAATATAATATTTTCTAATTGAAGTGAAACTACCCACTTCCTCTTCTTTTCTATTCAACACAAGATTATTGTTAAAGAAGTACAACAGAAGCAACGCTCTTGGTGTAAATATTATATTGGAATGAATATTATTCGTAGTAATTTTCTTTTATAAGATTGCATGTGTTGTTTGTTAGAGTTTAGTTTCTAGATATATATCTTTTGATGGTTTTAAGTATTTATAACGGCACAGTGTCTTTATTCGTTTATTTTGAATTCGTTGCAGTTTATTAAGATGGGATTGTGCAGCTGATTCAGAAATTTCTATTAAGTACTGCAGATGTGGCTTAGCTAGGGCATTGTAAATATTGGTCCGGAGTTTGTGAGGAATGCAATTAGAAACTTTTCGCAATGCTCCCGTCAGCGATGATAATTTTGATGATATTTGTTCAATATGGGGATCCCATGTAAGTTTTTCATCTAAAACTAGACCTAACTATTTTTCTTTCGCTACCTTCTTTAAAATAATTTTATTAATATTAAGTGATGTGTAATTAGGTATTTTTTTATTCTTTGGATTAAAAATTATAAATGATTTTTTTACTGTATTAATTGCGAGAAGATTGTATAGGAACCATTCATTCATTGTATCAAGGTCCTTTTGAGCTTGTGATATAGCTTCGTAAATGGAATTTGCAAAATAGAAGAGGCAAGTGTCATCCGCATACAGAGTTAATTGACCTGATAGATTTAGATTAACTATATTATATATATATATATATATATATACAATTACATTTTTAATACATTTCAGGGCCTTTGGACTAAGTCCATCAATACAGATGCTTGTATTAAAATTTAGATTTTCAATAATTGTATATACTTCTTTAATATAGATATAGATATTGTGAGTGTTGGTAGAGAACAGCAATTTTTTATTTTATTTAAGGCTAAAGTATTTATAAGGTCCCTCATTTTTTAGGTTTATTTTTACACTTACTAAATTCATTCATTCATTCTCTCGAATTCTTTATCATCTCATTAATTTTATTTTCCAAATTATATCTTACTAATATTTTTTCATTTTCATTATCCTTTTTTACGGTTTGCCAGATAATATTGCGCCTGTCAATCCCATCTTTAATTTTCTTTATTAATCCAATCTTGCCTTGGCAAGTTTAGTATTTTAAACTTTAATATTTTATTCTGCGAAACTTATGAGAATGTTATGAGAAAGTTATGAGATTTTCGAGGTAATAATAGTCACAAGTAGTATTTAGAGGCATAGTTTCTGTGACACTTTTTAGCAGTCCTTCATAATCAATAGCACTACTGAACTTATTGTAGTGTGTGAGTTTTACACTTTAATAGTTCCACGTAAATTTGTTTGTGGTCAGACAGAGATGACTCAATAATTGAGAGGGTGAACGTATTCTTATTTATATTAGTAGATACATGATCTAAAATAGTTTGAGTTGTGTTTGTTTCACGCGTACAATATCTGTTATCAATTTTATTTACTATGTCGTATCCAGCTTGTTCTATCGTTCTCAAATAGTTAATAGTATTATTATTCGAAGTTAAGAGATCCATATTGAAATCACCCAAAGATATGGTTCCATTGCGTTTTTCTAATTGATTGGAATATGTTTCTAAAAAAATTTTGACATTAGACTCACCTGGTTTGTAAATTCCTCCAACATTTACTGCAAACCTGGGTAAATATACCCTCAAAAAGTGATTCCCGTCCGTGACGTCATATTTAATACTTTTATGAATGTATATACTTACAGCACCACCTTTACTGTTTCTTCTGTAGTTGTATATATGCGTGTAATTTGGTATATGATATAGGCGGGCGTCTTGTTCCGATGTGAGGCAAGTTTCGGTAAAGATGAGAATATGAACTAATTTCGGTATCGCCTTAAGTATACATTGAATTTCGTCGAATTTACCTTGTGTTCTTATACTTACTTCGTAGGTTGGCATAGAAAAAATTTAATTAATTTGAACTCGCAGGTACATCTTGATATTTATGAATTAAATGTTGCGCCACGCATTACTATCTGCACTTATACGAGTGGGGCAACTTGTTAATAGATCGTGAACAGTATTCTTTAATCGTATTCGACCTTATTATTTTAGGTACTCCCTGAATGTATTTAATGAGGAGGTCGCTTACGCCATTTTCTTTACGTTTCTGTAACTGTTCTGTAAGTTGTTTTAAAAAAAATTTTTGAGACGGAGTTTGATCGGCATATAATCGGATATTACCGACCAGTTTCACTTTATTTCATAATAACTGCTTTGTAGTGGTTGCCGATTTAAAACATACTTTTAAAGGTCGGTTTTTTCCTGCATTGTATTTACCAAGACGCATAGTCTTAATAGGTTTAGGGCATTGCTCAAATATGGAAGTAATAATTTTAAAGGATTCATTACCGTCATATTTGCGCCGGACTAAAATAATATTTTTCTCTCGGTCGAAGCGGTCTTTAAATTAGATCAGATAAGCATTAGATCTTCGTGAGTAAGCGGACGCGATTAATTGCTTGCAATACTATTGAGCGTTGTAATCTTAGATTGCTCAGACTGTTTTAATTTGTCCTGTACTAATTGATTCTCTGACTTTATCATTTCTATTTCTGTTTTTAGTGTTTCGTATTGTAGATTTAAATTTTTAGTCGTCTTTTTGATATTTTTAATCTCACTTATTATTTATGTAACCTCCTTCCGTATTTGAAATAATGTATCATTTTGTGTAGTTGCAAAGTCTTGAAAAGGTAAATAATTTCCCTCCGAAAATCAGCTAGTTCATATTCAATTGAACGCTCATTTCGTTTTCTGGGTCTCATGTCTATGTTCATATTATCCTCATTCGATAAGTTTGATACAGTATCACCGCTTGTGAGGTTTCCGCTATTCGATGCTTGATGTGTAGTCATATTATTTTTAACTAGTTCGATCAAGGCGTAACTTCGTTGTAGTGCGAGCGAGTTAAAAAATGGCAACTGTGCTCTTTACCCGAGGGGGTGAGGGGAGCTCCGAAAGATTTGATATCCACACAGTATGTTTTAGTCAATTATGATATAAATATGATTTGCAAAAAATCACTTCACGTATAATAAAAAGTATTAAAATTTAAGTATCACTTTTCCTTGAACTGGATTAATTGATTTTGCAAAACATTTTACGGAGTTTAGTTAATATAATGCACACGTCCACTCAGTTTGACAGTCGATTTCAGATGTATTAATAACTATCCTTACTCCTTACTATATAATAATGAGCTAATTGACTCTGTATGCACGCGCATCACTTATCACCTACAAGTCACACAATAATGTGTAATACATCAAAAAAAAGCTATTGAATCAGGCTACAAAATAGGTGCCAACCTCATACGTGACATTTGACCCTTCCTGGCCCGAACGGCCGGCAAGTTCCCTTGTTTATATGTAATGATTTAAAATGACTGCCCTGCAAATGCTGGGTGCAGTGCAGTTAATAATGTAATCAAGTTTCCGATATAATTATTCATATTCTTAGTGTTAATTTCTATACAAGCTTGTATGTAATTGAAAACAAGTGCTGGGTCTGATAACTGTTATTAAATGTTTATTAGACGTTAGACCATAAGTACGAATTAAAAGCTATTTATATGATTCTGAATACTCATATTTTTTATGTGACAGAATGGCGGACCGACCGACAGTCCACGCGATAGTAAGTGATCACCGCGCACTTGGAGAGGCACTTTATTCATAGTTATCACAGAAAATTATTATGTAGATAAATTATTTTTTTGGATCTATAAAAGATGCTGCACAATAATATTTTTATTGCTATGGCTATCAAATTAATTCTTTATTTACTGTAATGATACATATTTGATAAAGTATAGACCTGTGGTTTCGAATTACATTTACATTACATAGGTACATTCATAATAATAAAGGTATTTTAATTTAATACTATTTGATCTATAGTATAATATTTTATTTGCAGCTACCTCAGAAGATTGGTTTGATACGGTGGAAGTGTGGACCTATCGAGATAATAAAGATTTAACAACTTACTCCATTGATAAGTTTTACAATTCGATATATCAAGGAGAAAGAAACATCGCCTAATATTCATTATGTCTATAGAAACCACACCACCACCGCCACCACATTTCACCATTCACTAATGTTATATGACAGGAAGTAACAACGTAAGAATAAAAATAAATTATCTTGGTACACATGACTTCGACGAAGAAAGGTACATGGGGAAGAAAAGGGAAGCGGCATTGCGAAGGCCATCTTAGTTACATAACTATAATACATATTATGTAACCGAAATGACTTTCTGAATGCCTCTTACCATCTGCACTCAAGACAAGAAAACCTCAGCTATTATATTTTTACATAATTATCAAGATATTCAATGATTTTCTTTGTATATTAGTATGTAACATTTACCTTGGAGCTAACGTTGTAAATTTATTTCAGAGATTCCCTGGGCTGTTGACCTTCTGGAGAGCGGCGCTACCGAGAAACGCCACATGAAATCGGTTAATTGTAAATATGAGTTGAGAGTACTATAAGAGAACAAAAACGATATTTTTTGAATATTATATCATCTTGTAAAACATATATTTTTATATACATTTTTCGTACATAGTGTGTCACGATATAGTTTTTTAACAATAATTGTTAAATAAAATGAATATTTACATTTTAATTTATCATATCAACAAACAATTTTATAATTTTATCTTAAAGAGTGTATCGAGATATTGTTAGTATATTTCAGAAGTGATTAAAGTAATTGTTGAAGCTGCCTTGTTTTTATTACACCCCTAGCATTAAATCTTAATATCACACAATTTAATTTTTAATTGTAGTCTAATTAATAGTCTCTATTCGTGAAGGGAGTGTTATTACTGCTAGAGAATTAGAATTATAATAAATATAAAATAATAAAAATAGAAAATGTTAGATAATTGTGTTAAATTAGATAGGAAAGGTCGTTGGTAAAGTTTTATTGTGTTTACATCTTTGTAGTAAAAACCAGCCAAGCACGTGTCGGACCACGCGCAATGTGCAGTTCTGTGGTTAGCCATGACGCATAACGCCACGTCAAATAGAAGTAAAAATATACTTATATTTAGTATTATTGGATTCGGCTGCCGGTTCATGAACTCTTAAAACAGGCCCAAACACGACGATGATAACTGAACAGTCACTTAATACTTATATAAGTGTGATATATAAGTATTAAATGCCTGTTCGTATAAATGTAATCGCTCTAATGATTGTTAAAAAGCATTCAAAAGTGTTTAAAGTATCAAACTAGCCTCAAGTCGACTTTAAATTGCAATATAATTTATTATCAAATAAAATTAATAACAAAAATAATGTCAGTATGACAATGATTAGGAATTTAAAACGATAATCAGTGCAAACGATCAAAGGCGATCGAAAATGTATAATATTCTAAAGCACAAATCGCAAACTTATAGATAGTAATTAGAAAGTTAGTAATTAGAAAGTTTCTTTAGACGCGATTGTTCGCTGCAAATCTGTTAATTGTATCTGTATTAACTATAACGACACGCTGTTAAGATAATATTAATCTAAATTAAAAGCACAACATTTCTAACTACTTTAATTAGATAAAGAATCACAATGTACCGTTTATTGATTAAAAAAAAGTATCTAAAAAGTTTTTAAAATTATAATTGGTTACTAACGGTTTCCTCAGGCGTTAGACATATATGAGTAGACAGACTCATGGACAGGACAATAAGAAAGTGTTTTCAAAGTTTTATTCTACCGCTTTGTAAGCGTAGCTAATATATACGTGTACATTCATGTTGAATTATATTTCTATTACTGACAGTCTTTTGAGTTTTTTTAAGTACAAGTTTAGAATATTAATAAAACATAAATTTATATTACAAACTCGTTGGTAAACTATGAACTTATAGGAGTATATTTATTGATATCTTCTTTGTGTGTACGAATATGTTATAAAAACAGTGTAAATTGAATTCTGCATAAAATTACATGTCTATACAATATACCTGTAAATTTGTGCAGGCTGGTCTAAACGGTTGTTTATGACAAGCCCTTCAATACTGAACACTGCAGGCATACGTCAAGGTCCTTTTTGATATCAAAGCTGAATGTCCTAGGTATTTTATGTCGGCAGTGGGGTCAGAATTCCAAATAATTAAGGCGTGAGGGGTTCGTTTTAGATGTTAGTTTTGTGTACATTTTGCATAACACGCTTATTTTTGGATAACATTGTAGCAATAAAATCGATTCTTCTGATATGGAAATCGATAGTTGTTGATTAAAAAATGTGTTTCTGAAGTAAAGGTAAAACTTTATAGTTTTTATCAGCACTATATGGGAAAGTTAAATATTAGGTGAAACAAAGATTCGTAGAAACGTTACGAGCGTGCTTTTTAAGAATACTAGGATCAGCCGCCGTGCGCTGCGCGAGTTGAGATGAGCCCCATCCCCTTTTACATAAAATATAATATTATATTATATATAGATTTTTTTTTAATTTAGTAGTTTTTATGTGATGTTGGTTATAAGCGTATTTCTAGATTAACGATCGGCAAACGCGCGGATGTTCTGATAACGTTAAGTCTTTGAGAGAAACAGTTTTTTGATCATCATTTCTGAACGGAATAAGATTTTTTCTTTCTATTTTTTTTTAAACGTGCCCATTTTCAAGCTCGACTGCTCTGCCAATTTTCATTCAAATCGGTTTAGTAGTTTTTATGTCATTTTGCTTAAAAAATAAGTTTTCCAAACGCTTACGAGCTTGGCCTACGTTCAGATCAATTATTAATTAATGTTACACGAGATTTTGATTGCAACCAATAATCTGTCAAATTATATTTGAATGAATTAAGTAATATCAAAATTTATAAACTAGCTGAGCCCACGACTTTGCTCGCGAATAATACGAGTATGTCTTTTAAATTTAAATTAGCCTTAGTTACTGCTTATAAGATCATCTATCCGCCTGCGAAAATCCTGTTAAAATTGGTCCAGTCGTTACAGAGTTTAGCCAGAACAAACAGACGTACAGACAGACAGACTGACATAAAAAAAAATGTTTTCTTTATGTAAGTACCGTATATACTTGCATATGCATTTAGTCTTAATTTGTAATTACAAACAGATACTTTATTTTTTGTATGTATTGATATAAAACTATTATTTGTAATGCTAAAGTAAATTCATCACTCAATCATTTCTTTGGTGTAAATTTCATAATTTTTTTTGTTTTTGTTTGAACGTATCCCGAACACGCACGCAGTTACGAGAGCCATCCGAACAATGTTATATTATTGGAAATCAAAATACTATTGCAACATTAGCAAATTAAATTCCGAACGAAATTATTGAACGCTTATTGAAATTCATTTATTTGATTTACTTTACTAATGTACTGTTTTTAATATTAGGACAATAAATCATAAGTGATACTCAGATCATTAAGTGCTACTCTTAAATATTTGAATCCAATAATGCAACCATGGATATTAATCTATCTGTGCATATCTCCTATCCCAGTGTTTTACTCTATTACAAGTTACAAGATGTATTCATTTAACGTCTTTAAATCTTACATTCTCAACTCTTATCCTTTGCATATTTTCTTATCTCCAAAGGCGATAAATATTGTATAAAGGTTTGTATAGATAAAAGAGGCATTACAATTATTACTTACGACATAAAAGCATGCAGCAAAATATTATAAAGTTTAAATTTTAATATATATCCTATTTTTTTTGTATAAAAAGTATTGTAATAAAAATACAGGAGTTTCCCTTCACACATTTTGACACACACAGGTCACTCCAAATATATATTATAAATGATACTCGATTGATAATATTATCTTCTTTAACTAAATGAATTCAGTAACTTACAGCTATAACTTATAAAATAATAATGATTGAAATGTATTATTATAATGTTAAGAGGTTGAAGTTTATATGAAGTAACAAACAAATGACCGAACTACCATCGTAATATATCTAATATATAATACAAAGTAATAGGAATAAGAATAGAATATCCTCTAACTATTAAGGATCTCTCTATATCTCAATTATTTGGGGTTGGTACTATAAATACATTGCCTTTAAATGTTATAATTACTCCATATTAAAAAAATGGTATAAGTAATATCATATATTGAGATCGCATTTTGAATTATAGTTGGTATTAAAATTTAAACTTTATTCAAGTCGCTGTAGCTCCTTAAGTAAAAAATAGTATTATTACTAAAGCCTGCACTGCACAAACAAATCATCACTATGTAACAAAAAATAGCACATCCTATTGATTTACATTTACATGGTTTATAATTTATGGTACTAAATTAGTATTGACTTATAATTTGCTACCTTTATTAAGTCTTCACCAAACATAACACGTAGAGCTTCGTAGGCGATTGTAGCGTACGTCTACGAAGCTCTACGTGCTATGTTTGATATTTAAATGTTAACTTTGAATAGTGAAACTCTAGAATGCTTGTTTTGAAATAATATTATTATAGATTCCATTCAAAACATAATGAAAAGTCGAATGTTGAATTAAATTATTTAAATTACATTATATTATAGTTATTAATTACATTAGTGAAGATATACTAGTAAATATAATATACTTCTGAGAAAAAGAGAAAAAGCAGCTTTGTCGCCATTATATTAAAATATTGTTATGCAATAAGTATCTTATATTCAAACTATATAATTTTGTAGAATAATTATAGTCAATTTATCCAATATTGTCGTGGGCAAGTTACTTTCAGTGATAGCTCCAATTGGTAAAAGAACTAATAATTCAGAAACGAATTTTGTGACTTGTACTCCCAATATCGTGTTCAACTTAATGTTACATAGAAAAACGTGGAGTGAAATATAGAGATTAATTTGATATAAAATAGTAAAGACAGAATATTTTTCGTTGCAACGTAAAATTATCCAAGCATAGATTAACATTATTTAAATAAAACTAAAAAAATATGCTCGTGATAGGGTTAATTCTCTTAACCGCTTCCCGATGAGAACATGAAGCTATGGTGGTACGGAGGGCTCGAGTACGCGATTTTGGAGATGATGAGATTAGAGGAAAAATTTATAGGAAAAATACGAGTATGTTTTGCATATTACGGTGTGATTTTTTTTCCTCCATAGTCATTCTCACATATGTTCTAACATATAGTTAATACTAATTATGCTTATGAATTGTAAGGTTATATTTGTAACATTATTTTCATAAAAATATATCCTAAGTCTAAGTATTGTATTGACCCCATGTTATTCTTTCATATATACAATAGCTCAGACAGACTCCGTCGGTGTGGAGTTATTTATAGATTACTCAGATAACATCTCCCTTCCCCCACTGAGCGTAAATCTGGATCCGCCCATAATATAATTAATGAAAATAAAGTTATAATGACTCATCGTTTCCCATTGACTTCAATTGAATATCAGTTTTTTGACGATTGTTCCTCAGCGACATGACATTTCTCAATTTTTTTTTTAAAACCATCACCTAATGTGTGTCCTTTTTATTGCAAAATTTCATAATTTTTCGTCAAGTAGTTTTCGAGCTTATTCGTGACAAAGGATGTGAAAAGGTCTCCAGTAAAACGCTCCGCTCGCTACTCTCGCTTCGCTCAATAAAAGTAAGTAAAAATATATACATAATTAGAAATGAGATGAATATTCAAGAGCAATAAATTAAGTCATAAGAAAACCCAGTAGGCGTAATGTATATATAAAGTTATTACTACCGCCGAATAGTAGATTTAATATAGTCTGTAGTATTTTTTTTATAAATTATAAATAGTGTTTTTTTTTTGGTTTTTAATTTTTTTTTTTTGTAAATAAATCAATATAATACTTTCCGTTGTTAAATCAGTTACAATAAACGCTTTTTAATCAGCTTTTTCGGTATTTAGAAAGATGTTTAATTTATTGAGATAACAAGTTATTTGGAAATGTAAAAATTTTCAAACATTTAACTTTTGTATTCAAATAAAATTCACACAATTTGTATTAAGATAAAGTTAAAACTTATTGGTTATCGTTTTTTTATGACAGTAATCATTATTATCTTTATTATTTTTTAGATAGGGATAGGAACAATCATACACCTGTCCTTATCCCGATAATTTTGGATCGGGAAAATAATTCAATCTCTTTCAACTTTTTCAGTGAAGTGAACCGCTTTATGCAACGCCATAACGAGCTACCCTTTACAATACTTATTTAATTCAAGTTTCAATCTCTTAAGAGATATTTTGTAAATAAAATTATTGAACAACATCTTGAAACTATTTGGATAAACCCATAATTGTTCATTGACTAACTATAAAGTATATTTATATATAATTAAATGTAAATCAGGGCGTTAGTTGAAAGACTTCTTAAAATTTCGGTGAAGTAATTCAAAACATCACAATAAGAGAAGGAGATTATAAAATAAATATAGTCAAAAATATATAATATTATTATAAGAGAATAATTGTTTAAATAAGACTTTAGGAATATGTTAAATAAAAAAGTTAGCAAAAGTAAAAAAAGCTAAGGATGTAAATTATGTCTTCTCTTTGAATATATTTTTTTAAATAAAGTAGTCTAAGTTACTCCTTATAACATAAGCTATCTGCCAGTCAAAGTCCTGTTAAAATTGACACAGCCATTTTAGACATTAGGTAGAACAATCAGTCAGAGAGACAGAAAGACATACGAAAATTTAAAAAACAGAAAAGAAAACTTGTTTTTTTTACATAAGTATTCACGAACATTGTAAGTAATTGCTTATATTAACATTACAAAAAAAAGTCGCTTACAAGTAATACCAAATTAGATGATAATCATAAAATACAATATTTATCTAAACACCAGATTGACAAAGGGTTCATCTATACACGTAATAAATATGAAACTAATCGCTGTCTGGACATAGAAGGTATTTGTGAGAAGTCATTGCTGGGGGTCTCTTATCATTAGTGAGCAAGAGCAATGTTTTTTAAATTTTTTGTCTCCTTGTCTGGTTTTTATCTATCTGTGCGTTCATGGCTAATCTCTGGAACGGCTATCCGATCTCAATGATTGCATTTGTTTTTTCATGTACATATTTTTCAAACTTGCAGTTAAGATTTATTGTTTGTCGTATTTAAATCACCCCTATAAATAAAAAAGTTTAAATTTAAAATAAATGCACCGTTTATTTGTTTTACGTTCTAAGAATATCATTAATAAACTGTTTTACTGATTTACCTTAAACTTGAGCAAGTAACATATTTCTTCAAAATGCGATTTAGCTTTATGTCATAGTAACATTGAATACTTTTTACACAGAAAACACAAAAATCGCTTTGAGACATAATTAAAATAAAACATATAATAGCTTAATATAATACAATTCTTACACGTCTATTATTATGACATGACATGGTCTATAATTGGAGGAGTAGATGAACTTACTGGCAACTGCTGGTATTACATCATTTTACAAACTAATCTAGATTGTTCAGCTCATACAAATTTCATTTAAATACACTAGATTCGAGCCAATAGCGTTGTAATATCAGTTTTGTATTCAATAATGTGATAGTGACATCGACTTCATTGATCGTTTGAAATACAGAAACCTCGCACAAACTAACACTATACGAAAGCATGGATTCTATAATTCACTTGATTCTCAAATCTTAATTTACTGAGCACTCAAAGTATTTTGCATTTAAAAAATATTTTTCTTTTGACACTCCTCTGACACACGTATTGTTTTTCACACAGCCCATATGAACTCTTTTCTTTATCTCTTAAGTTAGTTTGGTTATCCTGACACTTTCAACAGACTCACACATTTTTTTTTAATTATAATACAGATCACTTTTTGTTTTGTTTCACTTAAAAATATATTTTTAATGGTTATTATTTTATTTGTTGAAACAATCGAAATAAAAAGTTTTTTATTATGTTTCTTTCATGAAAATTATGAAAAATTTTCATAGTCAAAATGAATCCTAGCGAATTAAGGCATAAATCTTATTTATTATTCTTATATCTTTGTCAAGTTATAGATAATGTATAAAAGATGATACTATATTATTTTATCTTCTCGTTACTGGCACTTTTTCTAGTATACTTGTAACGAAACGCCAATTCACTTAATATATTTTGCTCTTAAATTCACTACGAGAAGAAAAAAGTTCTCGTTGTCTTCGGTTGCGGTAAAGCTCCCTTCGTCGACGGAGTTTTACATAAAAACTGTTTTTACCTGAACAACTCATTACAGCCAATGCACTTGTTGTCACAAAGTTTGTAATTTAATACCTTAAAAACTGCCCGGTATTCCTCAAACCACTACATAACAAAGCATCGTAGTATTATAGTTAAATTTTAAAATAAAGTAAAATAACTCATAGCAACTGTGAAAATAATAACATCTTTCGTTTTTTCAGCTTCATTATTACATCGGTAGTGATTTGAAAAACACAATTATTTCAGTATTCTTTAGCGACTTAATGATCTATTAACGCTCAGTTTGAAACTTGGAACAAAAAGCTGTGATTTAGAAAAAAAATACTTTGTGCAAGAAATAAAATAACTTTGCCTTCATTATCCCTGAATTGTATGATAAACTATATTATTCAAGTTCCAAGTTCTGGAAAAAATTCTAAGGCGGTGTTGTAACGTTGTGTATTTTCAAATATTCATATTCTAATTACAAATATTAATATCATAAAATATTTTGGAATTATTATAAAAGTACGATTCTAATATACAATAATAATTTTGCTAAATTGAAATGCATTTTGTGATGCACGCGACGGTATACGTCGACGAACATATAACAGGAAAATCGAATTTCAGGTGAAAGAGTGACATTTAAATACTAACCTCTGACTGGGCGGAGATTCTGGTGCATTGGGAGGGATTTACAGCCTCACAGAATACATTCCGGGAGGTTGCGCCGCGCAAGCTCACTGCAGTCGCAGTCTCAGGTTGAACCAGCTAACAGCCTACAAATACCACAGAGTTCATAACAGTTCTGAGTGATAAATTTTTTAAACGAAGGTCAGTCTGTTAAAATTATCTTCAATTAACTTTTAAATAACAATTCTTATTTTGGTCTAAACTCAATTGTGAATATTAAGTGTAACCACTTAAGTGACGTTGTTTTTAAACTGAAGTATGTTTTTGTATTTTTTTATTTTACAAGTTATAAATATTTCTTGAAAGTTACGGTTAACTGAAACGAATCTCATACACCAATCGTCCTCAACGCGTCTTTAAGTTTGATAACTATTTGGATATCAAGTAAATTCTATAATATTTCTTATATGTTTAGCATTCTAACGAGTTTTATTTTGTTTTAGGAAACATAAGTTTTAATATTTTTTAAAGAAAATTTCCCGGACAACCTCAAAGTCTTAAAAATCAAAGGAGAACAGGTAATCGTCATTAATTTTTAAAAGTTTTTGCCAAATTACTTTGTATTAGATGTTAAAATTAAAGGGAAGTATCCGTTGGTTATAAATCGCATCAAATATAGTTTCAGTCTAAAAATTCAATCATTTTGCTGCTTGTTAACATATTATAAAAAACAATTTAAAGTACCGTACATAAAAAACTTGATAATATTCTTAATATAAACATTGTTACAGATTCCGTTGCTATGAGGGTGTTTTTATTAGCCACACTCATATATTTATTTTACAGAAGAAATGATATTTTTCCTGTATTTGAAGCAGTTATTAACGTAAAAAATATATTAACAAATAATTTGGTTGTCGACGAGGTTTTAATTTTTTTTTACTTTTTTTTATTATATATCGGGCTATATATTTTTGAGTTTTTAGTTTTTTTTATTTATTGTGATAGAGCTTTACGTATTCGAAATCGTTAAATATTTGATTTTGTGAATTATAAAACTAAATGTAGTACGCTTTTCTAGTTTAATTTTAATTATGTTCGAAATGTATTATGATTATGTAGACTATACTATAGACATGTGTAGAATATACTTAAGGTTTAAAAAACCTACGCGGGCAGATTTAAATATTTCTTGTATCGTTATCATACAGTCATATTCGTAACATGTAATGTATTCATCATATATATTATATATTCTTTTTTTCTGCGTTGTACGTGTCTTCTGTCTAATATTAAATAAATTATAAATGTAATGTCCTATGGATTTTTTATTTACCCTTCTGTAATATGACAATAAATGTGAGTCTGTTGAGAGATGAGAATAGATACTATTTTAATAACTTTTATGAATATTATAAAGAGGAAAATAGTTTGTTTGTATACTAGTTTGTAACGACAACAGCTTAACAACTACAAACCGATTATAAAAATTAAGCTCAATAACTACGAAGTCGATTATAAAATTTCATCTGTCGAGAAAATTGTTAGTAAAATGAAAACTAGCACGAATAACAAAAATCTTTATTTTTACCTTTTCAAAATATTTCCCTCTAACTTCTATGAACTTATGCATTTGTTAATCAGCTTTTAAAACATTCATAAAACGCCACTTGCAATATATCAAATTAGCCGTCGAAATTCTTAGACGGTCTCGAAATAAAAAGAAATCACATGAAACTAAATCTGAGCTGTACGAAGGAAGTCAAACAGTTGATGGTTCTAGCAGCTGTGTGAACAAGCGCGTTGTCTTGGTAGAAAAGAACGCCGCTTCTTGGGCGCTCACTACACAATTTCCCGAAAACTTGGGATAGATAAATTTCGCAATACCACTCACTAGTAACTGTTCTACGATCTTCTAGTATAATTATTGCTACTGGTCCACTACGCCGAAAAAAAGTGCTATCTATTTTTATTAACGCTCCGACCGCGCAGTAATTTACTGAGAGATTCTTCCTGTTGGAACATACAATGCGTGCATTTCTGTTTCGTCAGAGCATCTAGTTGTAGATCTAAGATTCGTGAGTTATAAGGATGCGGAGATCCTCCTTTAAACTTTTTCAGCATAAATTTGCACCAATCAATACGACGGGATTTTTGCTCCAATCTATTTAATAATTACTTAAAATTAAAATGAAAATTAATACTTTTTGTAAGATGTACTAATGTTTTTTTATAATTTTAATGTATAATTTACAATAAATAAATAAAAAAAACCTCATACACATCATAATTTTAATAAGGTCAATCAAATAAAATATCAACAACAACATTGCAATAAATTAAACAACAGTAAAGCAGTAGAGTTAATAATGAAACTAATAAGAAAAGCGATTTGTTTTTCCTCGACGTTACTAACCTACCCTAACGCGACCTAGACCCACGACGACGACCTACTTATAAGGTCACGATCAAGGACAAGAGAGTTCGGCATAACAGGAAAATGACAAGGAAAAGGGAGGATTAATTTAATATAATAAATGCTTATTTGAAACAAGATATTGGATGGAAGGTTTTATTGGACTCAGATATACAGTTTTTTTATATCCTATTAGTATTAGTATAAAACTAAATTTAAGATATTGTATTAATATAATAATAATCTAGTCCTGTATTAATTAATAATGATATATAATCCGAACTAACTATATCTATGCAAATATATCAAGCAAAATATGTAAAAAAACACTTGTACAATTTTTTTTGTGAATACAAACCAAGTTAAACCAAATATAAATTACTCTACAATGTCAAAGAACCACATAATGTTAACTTCTCCGACAGAAACTTACAATAATATGCAGGTAATTACATGTTTTACAAAATACACTCAAAGTTGTTTAATGGTTATTTACATATGAGTTATACTCGTCCGGCTGTTCGTGGTTTTATATTAAATCTATGTAATATAAACATGTACATATAAACTGAACTTTAAAGTTTATAAAATATTTTCATTAAAAACTGTTAAACTATTAAATAATTCAATATATGATTATTTTCTTAATTTTTATCTGTCTGTCTATCGATTTAGACTCGTATTATGCTAAAATGACTAATGAGGGATTCTGATATCATTTTAACTAGTTATAATATATAATATTGAAATTAATTAAATTTTGAAATACACTTAAATACATGTCAGAGGCCGATAATTCCGCCCGGCCGCCGCCCGCCGACATTGCGCCCCATACAGTCATTTTAGGCGTATGTAGGGATTTCTAATGTTTTGGTTTTGAATTGGTTGTACTTCGGTAGTATCAATTTTGCTTATTAACGGTGTCCATTAAAATGAAAATGGGTTTCATCTGAACACAAGATGACAGATAGGTTTAAGAACTTTGTTAACCAAAAATGTTACCAAAAAACATGAATATGAATATGAATGTCGAAAAACTCTCAATCATCTGGTTTACGAAGTCAAGCCTCTGACCAGCATCCTGAGGCTTAAATCTTGCACCAACAGATTTTTTTAAGGGGTAAATCATCCCGAATAGACTGGGTTACACTGTCCACGTTGTCAATGGTTCTTAAAGGTCTTGGACGCCCGGATTTTGATTTTTCCACTAGTGAGCGAGTCTTTTTAATCTTCTTGACCCATTTTGCAATGAGTCGAGTGCTTGGTGCATCATTACAGTGACGAACAGGTCGAATGTTGCAGAATTTTTTTCGCGCTACAGTCGCCGAATTACCGTTTTTATAAAACTCGCGTACTCACAATGCACGTTCCGCTCACAAGAAACGCTCCATAGAGACTAAATTCTCAAGAGCCAGACTGCCGATTGACACACGCACCGCGCCCCTCCGAAATAATTGCCTCCGAAATAACGAAATAACCAAAACAAATGTGAACTTTCTTTTGAAACACCTTGTATGTAGGACAGCGTTATGAGGTTGAACAAAATTTCTTCTTCTGCTTATAATATTATTACATGCACAGCTATCACAATAATATATTTACTTTACATTAATTTCAATATTGAAATGAAGTAAAAATACAAGAAAAAGATAGCCTTTAAAAATATCTGAAAATATAAAATTTTAAGAAAACATATATTTATAATAAGGATTCTTAAAGATTTATAGGAATTAGAATTCTAATTAGTTAATAGAAATAATGTATTAATATTGTGTAACAACTTTCGTTACTAATTAAAGCTCAATAGATATAAAAAAAAAACAAAATTTTTATATTTCGGTTTTTGGATAGAATATTTCTAGTTTGATTTTTGTTTGTACTTAGCCTTCATACATATTTTCTTGCACGTTTTGGATTGGCTCGTAGAAAATGCTTCACTAAGTCCACTCTTTATAAATTGTCGTGCAATAAAGAAATTAAATAAATATGTAAATACTAGTAAATACTAGTTTTAAATATTCTTAATATATAAATATTGTGAAATTCGATTTATACATTCAATGTATAAATAACTTATTGATTAAATAATTTTAATAACTTGTTGAGAAAGTCAGATGAGTGCCTTCCTTTAATAATTCTTTCATAATATATTCTAAGTGCGGTTATTACGTACAAAGGCAAGGTAGCTCAGATTATACAATATATTTTTGTACAATATAGAGCGTAATAGATAGTTGGATAGATAGAACCTCTATTGTTCGTTACAATTTAATATCAAACATAAATATGTCAATAAATATAAACACGTCTAAACTATAATAAATTTGTATTAATAAATAAGTGATGTTTCGGTTTTATAACATATACTCGTACGTAATTAATAACCTGACATGTGTGACAGCGTCAAAATGTATCAAATTCAACTGAAGTTACAAAGTGACTAAAAATATTTGGTAAATATTTTAATTAATGTTATAATACACACGCTAAGACGGAACACGCGATGCAAAACAACAACAACATGATATTTAAAACGTCTCTACAACGATGTGCGAACGCACGGAAACCATTTTTGTGACTAAAAGCCTGGTTATCCAATCAATCGCTATTCAAATACCAATCAGGAAGAGAGCATTTAGTTTGAAAGCTCAAAACCGATATCCTAGAAAAGCCGTCGGAAAAGTAAGTATGTATTTCTACAAGTTAAATTAGTAATCTTAATATATAAAACACAAAGACACTCACTCACTGACTGACTCACTGACTCATTCATCGCTCTACAGCCCAAACCGTAATACCTAGAAGGCTGAAAGGATGATGGGCAAAAATGTATGGGATGTGTACCCACGACCAATAACGACCAGACGTATGTCGTTAGATAGCTCTTTTCATGACTATCGTTTATTATTATGGGGGCTAGTCTCAATTCGTTGTGGGAAAAATGTTATAGTTACTTAAATGATATCTATTAAAATAAAAGTAGTTAGTTCCAGATATTTTATCTTTGTTATTATGGGGGCTAGTCTCATATCGTTGTGAGGTCTTCCAGATATTAAAAAAAATGTGGTTAAAGTTAAAAATCCCTACGAAAACCCTTAATGCAAGGTGTAATTTCCGAAATGCTCATTGCGTACGCGTCACCCGCGCGCCGCCCGCCGGCCGCCCGTCGCGCCCCCGATCGCCGCCTTTATTTGTACGGAACGGCGTATTTAGTAACGTATTTTTTATTTTTTTATTTTTTGACTTCAATTATATTGTATATTGGTTACTCAAGGCATGAGGTATTCAATCCTCCAGCAGCATTTTTAAATGATGTAATTGTAGACAACATAGATGACTAGTTTTTAAATAATAAGAATTCTGTTTGTAAATCAGTAATAAACGATCTTTTTTTATTTTAGGTTTCTTTTTCACAATTTGACTGTCCTAATATTTAACTCATGTTAAGTTAACGCTGAAAGTACATGGAGTCTACACAAAAACTCTTTTTTTATATATCTACAACTAACAACTTTTATTTTAATAGATATCATTTAAGTAACTATAACATTTTTCCCACAACGAATTGAGACTAGCCCCCATAATAACAAATGATAGTCATGAAAAGAGCTATCTAACGACATACGTCTGGTCGTTATTGGTCGGTGGGTACATTTTGCCCGTTGTCCTTTGGACACAAGACTCCTGATATATTGAATAGGTGCAATAAGAAAGGAATTTGCAAAGGTTCAAACCGTTCCAAACTGCAAAAAATATAACGCGCCTGTTTGATACCTCCTAGGTGGTGTGGAAATTCAAACAAAATGTTTGATCACACACACACGTCGCGAAGCACGGGTAACCTGCTATCTGTTATATATTAAAAATACTATAGCCGAGCTAAATGCTAGGAAGACATCCAGCCTACTTTAAAATGTACAATCATCTTCTCCACAGTTGATAGTATAGATGAGTAAAAAAACTACTAAACTATCATAAACAAAATAACAAACAAACAATTATATACAAGTAATAAAAACTTAATATTATAGTAAAAACATATCAGTGATTTTATTTATACATAACATAATAGAAAATACGTTAAAAGTATTTTAAACAGTCAACAAGTGTAACAGACACCCTCCTCCCCCTGTATCGGTCTGACGGCAGTGGGTCACGTCCAACAGACTCTAACAAGTCCCTCAAATTTGATACGTAGGGTGCATTTACTGATTGTTATTATTTTTTATATTTATAATCGTTTCAACATTTGTATGCACTATATTAATTATACGTGTAAGTTAGAATCATATTTGTAGATCATTAAAACTACAATAACACACATTAAAAACAACATATTCATACGTATATAATAAAAAACAGAAACATTAAATTGTTTATATTGTGAGCCGTGTTAAATTATGCCTGTCTGTCTGTCTGCTCGCGGCGGTATTTGTAATATAAATATTTATTTATATAAACAGAATATACTTAATTGAAACCGACACTTGAAGGGAACCAAAATCAATATCAGATATCCACAGATAAGTCCATCGAATATAACCCCCTTGAACACTAAAGCATTGTAAGAGTCCTATTAACGAATACTAATTTCTTGAAATCCAACAACTGTGGCGAATACAGACAATTTGATACTCTATCACTAATAACATAAAGTCCATTATTAAATAATACATCTCGTGTAGTAAATCAGATATCTCGATCTAGACTGCAAGCTAGCCCCTGGAGTTGTCACGGTAACCAGGACGCGCTCTGCCCGGACAAGCTCTGTAAATTGTACACCAGCTTTGGTCTTTGACGCCTTTTTATCAAAACGTTTATAATTGATGTACCAATCATTATTTTAATATATACTGCTGTGATGTAATAATATTGATACTAAAATACACTTCTCAGTTAATATAAGTTTCGTTATGTACCGTTTTCGTAATAATTGACAAGGAGGCCATTTTTTAATTAATTATATTTGTACGGTATGATAATATGATACAACTTACAGATTATGTATCTTTATGAGATAAATATATAATATACTAGCTGTTGCGACCACAACTTCGTTCATACAGAATATGTTTTTTTAATAAAAGTATTCCTAAGTTACTCCTTATAACATCAGCTATCCGACCGTTGAAGTCCTGTTAAAATCGATCCAGCCGTCTCTAAAATTAGCCGGAACAAACAGACAAGCTGATAATTATTTTTTTAATTGATTTTTTATGTTAGTGCCGTATATACTTTCATATGCATTCAGTGAAAAATGGAATTACAAGCAGACACTTCAATTTTATTGATGTGTATAGATTTGACTCCTTTACCTTTAAGTACCTTTATTATGTATATTATAAGCTTTTAGAATTATTCGTTCTCTACATTTAAGTATCCAAACTAAATATTTTCATCACATTTTTTTAGTATTCTGACTCACGTATTTTTATTACAAAATTATCCTCATAAATAAATAGTTTTATTGTTTTACGCTATCTATTAGTAAGTTTTTGTAAACCTAATCTAATCTAGTGGCCTATAATATTCCTAATTCACTAGACCGAGTTCATAAACCAGACCACCAAAGGTATTTAATTTTCTCCCATTAAGCTTATTATTGCTTCGAGTCCGCACAGCGCCTGTCTCCGTTACATCCTGTGAACGTATTTATAAATCCAATTACCCTCTTTGAACTTTGTATCTTCAATGCTTCCGTTGCCATGACTTAACTCACTTATACGTGGTCCTTGCTTCACTTCAATTTAATTTCAAAACCGTTTCACCTAAGTGGTTTCTGATACGATAAAAGATCGGAGAAGAAAAATATTGTTCCAAGATTTATTTATTTTTCACTTAATATGTGATTTCACAAAATAAATTTAGTAAAAGTAGTGAAAAGTATGCGTTATGTCGAATTTTTCATCTTAAGCGTGGCTTTTAGGATGCTGAGATAAAGTAGATACTCTTTTTTTTTTTTTTTTATGTCAGAGGAGGGCAAACGAGCTGGCGGGTCACGGATGGACGTGATCACCGCCGCCTATGAACTCTTGCAACATCCGAGGATTTACAAGAGTGTTGCCGGCCTTGTAGGTAGGTAGGTAATGTAGCATATCAAGAGGAAAGATAAGTCGGTTTTTTGGTAAATATTGTTAGATGAAAAGGAGACTTAAAAGTTTGATGCATTAAATGACTAATTAATATATGAGACACATTAAATATTAAACTATTTTTAAATTAAAACAACAGTTATTTGGTTCTCATTTAACTTTACCTGATGTATCTTAGGGGTAGTTTACCCTTTCTCATATTTTTATTGTTACTTTAAGGTACTCTATTGCGTAATGTAATACTAAATATTGATAAAAACATTCAAACAATCAAAAACGGTAATTAATAAACCATTAAAAGTCCGGAGGTTTCGTGCCACTTCACCATTCAACCTACGATGTGACACCGTTCAATTAGTGTTACGTCACATAAGTGTATTACATGACTGATTGACAAACACTTTGACTTTAATGAAGATGCAACAATAACACACACATACACACATATTAATGTAATGGTCTATACTTAGGTCTTGTTAAAAAGCAGACATTGCTTTTTAGCACAAGGTTATTGAATCATTTTGTTACACACACAGAGACGCGCCCTTTTAATATGATTACAATCAGTGAAGGGCGCTATTGACTGTGTGTGACAGGACCAGGGTCGGCGATATTTTCTTTGATGTTATACTTACACAGGAACCATTAATTATCTTCAACTCTCTATTATACGACTTTTGTGTTTCGTTAATTAGGAACATGTAAGGAACGTGTGTGTCTGTGTGTGTGAAACAAAATAATAATATTCAGTTCGAGTCTGATTGATTGGTTACTTTAAGTGAGAACTGATCGCTTCTTGATATTTAATATGTAACGTTGGCTCACACAAACAATTTAAAAAATTATAGAAGTATTCACTAGACGACCTATTAAAAATATTATATTTAAAAGCATACCTTACATACAGCAATATCAGTTGAAATAAAACTATTACTTTTCATACACAAAACCCTAGTTTGATAAATTTTTAAGCGGTGGTGTTTTTCCTTTGAACGGTAGATTTTTTAATTTTCAGTCACTAAGTCAAAGCAACTTCACACTGATATCCCTTTGTGCAATGGACACGCGGAAAAATGGGGGAAAATACCGTCTGTTTTGGTTGTGACGTTTTGTTTGAAATTGGTGTGAACTTTGCGACAGGTGACGTTCGTTTTGGCGCGAAATACAAAATACTCTTTAGCTTCAATAAAGATTTAAAATATGAGTTCAAATTAATAATTTAATATACAATGAGACTACATTACGCAGTGAAATAGGATTTGGCTTATAAAGATGGCAAATATATATTTTTTTCAATGTTCCTGTAATTTCCATATCCATACTAAAATAATATAGCAGCTACCTACCAAACACCCATACTTAATACGTGAGTTACGAAAAATAAAGTATATATACATAAATAAAATTCAAATGCTTCTTACATCAAGCGGGGGAGTTGTAATTGCACTCATTACTACCCCCCTCCCACCCTTTGGATCAGCGCCGGGGATAAATTGTTAAAAATAAATCACATATTTGATAAATAAAATGATGCAGTCTAAAGACAAGACTAGGATTAATACTTTGTTAATATCAAACAGGTTTGGATGCATTCGGAGTGAAGCCAAAGTCAATTTACATCAATGCTGTGTACATCCTGTTGAATTGTAATCCTCGAGGCGATGTCCATTCACTTTGACATTACTATTTACCTGAATGTTAGTAAGGCATAGTACACATTTATATACTCGTTGTTCTCGTGTCATTTTGAAAAAAGGTTTATATATATATATATATATATATATTAACAATTATAAAATAAAAACCTTAATATCTCAGATGACATTGACAGTTATGAAACTGATGTAATATAAATCTTAGAGAAATCAATTACGATGTTATAGATTTTATAAGCCTATAATAAAATAAACCGCTAAATTATTTAATTTCATGTTTTCTTGACTTAGTGGAAAAAAATCATGATTTCAAATCGATATAATATTAAAGGAAGTTAGTTATGGAAACTAATATAAAACGAAATATAACACTGACGGCTTCCCTTAGCTCCAAATTACCCCTAAACACTGAACAACAATGCAAACATTGCATTACAATCGTAGGTGCTAAAATAGGAATATTTAAGCTTGATATGTTGTGACACCCACCCTGACAACCCCATAGGCTAAATATATTTAAATCTAGGAACTGCACAAAGGCAATTACGCCCCAGCCTGCCAAATGGAGTGCAGGGTATCTGTTTTTAATTTCATTATGGATTTTGTTCCTATCCTAATGGACTGGTGAGTGATTGTATTACACCAATACGAGGGTGTCTGTACTTTGACCATATTTTTAATAACCGTCTAAAATAAAGACATGGAAAGTTTATTAAAAATGGTATGACCTATTAATTATTGATAACATATTGAATGTCAATTATATAAATTCTAACTTGAAATATTTAGAAATGTTATTTTTTTTTATTATAACGCTAAGAACATAATGAAAATCGGTTTATGTTTCGTTTAGTATCATAGAATGATACCACATATAGATGTAACCTAGTAAATCTTTTCATATTAACAATGGGAACTGATTGTCCAAGTCAATGTACATGACCTGAACAATCAATGAATGTTTGCTCCACGCTTGACTGCATTCCCACCTGAAAGCATTCAGTGCAGTATATTCCACTCAAATTGGACAGCGCTGGGAAAAATGTATTAGGGATTTCGTCTTATTCAGTTAAAATGGATATTCGGCTATGTTTAAATACCTTGGACATCTTCTAAGGACTCTTTAAAAAGAACCGATTTTACAAGAGCTTTGTTATTCTAGAATAATATCATTTTAAGTGTACTGTATATTTATGTTTGATAAATAAATATATTCTCTTCTAATAACATTTATTAAATGTTTGTGAAATAGTTCTACTCGTTATATAGAAATTCAATTAATTTGTAAGATCTCACTTTCTTAAGACACCTTACTATTAAGAATTCACGAGAGATTCTTAATACCCTTTTTCTGTTAACAGGGCTTAGGTGTATGATATACATATTCAAGTCATTTACGTCCTTATTAATGTAAGTAAGACAATAGATATTAAATAATGATGTAAACATCTGTTTAGCTCAGTCAACTATATTGTATAGACGTGAACAAATAAGGAACTCGGAGTTTTTATTATAATTAATATTAACATTGAAAATTATAATAGCAATCCCCCAGTACCCCAGGCCTGCACGACCGGAGGCCTGCGGTTCAATACAAAAGTGATCCTTTTACTTGTTTTAGTGGGTAGCCGCTTAAAAAACGTCCTCTCTGCGGACACTCCACCGTTCCGACCATCACCTCTTCAATGGGGGAGACATAAAATAATTTTAAACGCAAAAAAATATATATGCATGTTTGTGAATGAATCCACAAGTGTGGCAGATGTTCACTTTGTTTCAAACTCACTGGTGATAACCAATAGTATATCTTTAACCTGTATTTTTTAACATGAAGTGGCAGAGAAAGTTTTAAAAGTATTATATATATTCTCGTTTCACCCGGTATGGTAAATACTGCAAATTCTTAAAGTAAAGTTGCAGTATTTTATTTTGATTCTTATTATTTCCGAATCCTTTGACATTATTATAAAGTACTAGACTTTAGAATAGTATTTTTTTACAAAAATATATATTTATAATATGTAATCTTCTGCTTTAAAGTATTGATAAAATATACGTATTCATATTATTGAATAATTATATATCTCTGATAGAAGAGCTGGAAAGATATTGATATTGATATTGCGTCACAAACCAAGACACGATACTTTCACAATAAGCACCTACAATAAATAATACACATGTTATGTTTGTTTGTATTAGCTATCAGCTACTCCGTCTACTATAAAGTATTATCTTCTACTTAACTGTCATCTCTCAGTTTAAAATAATATTATAGAAAAAATATCTTTATTAAAGTAGTCATTTACACGCACTCGAATCGACAATTATTACAATAAAAAGCAAGTACTCACACACAAATCAGCAATATCCACACCATTGAACAACTAAACATATTTCACCCCTCATCCCCACACCCCACACTCCACACCCCATACCAACCACCCGCCATCACACTCTTTTATTGACTTCCGACAGAATTGGAATTTCGGATGGATTATTCTCTCACGATTCGTAAAGACATATACATATAATAACATAAAATGTATTACATAGACGACATGCATATATAGTACATATATGATATGGTGGTATATCATTAAATTTGGCTTAAATCAGTACAAGGATATCACACTACAAACAAAAGATCTATTTCACTTTACTGATTCACCTTAATGGGAGTAATATCTCGCGTGAATTAATATTGAATTTAGCTTTGACTGGATGTCGTCTCTGAATGTATGTATCTCCAATCTCTTTTACACGTAACACATTTCATAGAATAATTAACATGTATCTATCTGAATTAATAGAATAGTAATTTCCTTGTGAATTTCCACTCAATTCAATACACGCTTCAATTTAATTGAATAGCTCCTGCAGCAGGTTAGCTTAATTATAAGTTTACAGCGTATTTCATTAAAATATATAATTAAATACACATCGCTGTTTCGTTTAATAAAGAAATCATTATTTTATAATGAAACTACAACAAAAAAGAGTTTTATTTGAATTATAACTCTGAACTAATATTATTAAAAAAGACGTAAGTTCTTTTTTGAGGGATTCAATCTACGTAGAAGCTACTTCGTGGGTAGTATTTTTCATCGCAGCCTTTAAACATCCACTCGCTAGTCTCATCTTGTGTCTTTTAGTGATAACAGACAGTCTATTCTAGGATATAATGAAATGTATAATAATTAAAAAGGAATAGGAACTAAAATATAACCTTTTTGGAGTGACTATCTGATTTATAAGAGTTTGTCGTACCGGTATTTATTATTATTTGGTTAAACTTTCAAGATATTTATAGTGTACTGTGTAGAGTAAAAAGTAAAGGTTTAGTGTTGATATTTATTAAATACCACTATATATATACACAGATGCAGCAGTGAAGTAGTTTGTTAATTTAACACAAGCCGAGTCATACACTTCCAGCTCTCGATCAAACTAAAATTACTATTTGATTACAAACATTAGTTAGTTTATAACTAAAAGATAAGTTATATATCTTGTTTTGTTTATTCTTATATTATTTAAACAAAGGGAGAAAATGTTTTTATTCTAAAAATGTATTCAACAATTTTCCACGAATTGATAAAAACTGTTTTCACAAAAAAATTCAAGGTTGTCCAAATACTATAAATAGTAGGTACTTTAATAACACTTATTTAAAGAAACATTATATTCTTATTTAATCGGTTGCTGTAACTTATTCAATACAAATAGATTCCTTTGATTCCATCGAAATCAAAAATATTTGATATCTTTCATATGACTATAAAAGCTACCTCTTGTTTAAGTCTGGTAGAGATCTATCTGTCTGTGAAACCTCTTTTAAGTTATCATGACCTGTGAAAAATATCTCTTGGAAAACTGAGAAAACTATATGCGTTGGACTGTTGACAAGAGTATAGTTTTTTACAATGTAAGATTAACACATAGAAACGGCTTATATTTCATTACGGTTTTCAAGAATTCCAAATAAAAAGTTATGTCAATTAAGAAAAGTGTGACGTACTACGTTTGTTTCAGGGTCTATATAAATATTATTAAGATTATTTTTTGTTGAATTGCCACAAACTAGCAATTCCGTTGTCTGCTGAACACAAATTACTCGAACGAAGTCGTATGCACTAGTCTTAAATATAAAATGAAGAAGACACATTGTTTTTTCAATCTTCAATTGCAAAACTGTTATCCACAGCATAGGTTATTAATTTAGGAAGTAAATTGTGTTTTTATTTTATAGTTTTATTAAAAATTTTTGATAACTTTATAACGTAAATAATTTTTTTATAAATTTTAACATCGTTATTTTAAAGTTCAACATGAATTTTATTTAATAATATTCTACCTGTAATTATATTTCCTGTGACAGGAATCGCGGCTCAACGAAGTTTTGCGAGAAATTTACTTAAAATGCAGGAAAATAATTTGATTAAAATCAGTCAGTTTTCCCTTCCATTTACTTTTACTATACCCTCTCGACTACTTATACAATATTAAATCTGAAATATTTTAAATGTTTAATCTATATAGAAAATTAGAAAGGATTGATTGTTAAAATAAGAAATAAAATCTTAGTATATTTTTTTCTATTCATTTTCTTTCGTACTTTATTTTTATAGTTCTTTCTTGTTTATCTTTTTAGGAAGGTAAAAAAAGATAAAAAAAAAATATATGTATTTAAATTAAACAAGTTAATAAAAATTAAATGTTATCCTGTATGTATAGTACTCTTTAGTTTAATATGTAGATAGTTGGTGTACTTGAAAGCTCACTTCAACTTGGAAAACTTTATAAGGATTTAGATGGAGCTGAAGCCTAAGCACCGGGGCAATGTAGTTTATAAACTAATATTTGCTGCACTCAGACTCACGTTCTGGATTGCATTTCATTGTTATGTAATATGATGAGATTCTATAAACGTTTTCTGTGGAATAATATTACTACTTCATCTGACTTTACTTGATATTTAGGTAAAGTAATATGTATAAAATTTTGGCTGTAATTTTTAATAAGTAATAATTTTTCAATATCAGTTATATTGAAAAATAAGATTGTATGTATGATTGTGTATCCGAGATATTTACATTAATAATCTTTTGACATTTTGTCTGTTAAGATATGAATCAACCAGAAAACCGAATAAGTTAGTTAGTTAGTTAGTTAGTTCTCGTACAAATAGCTTTTCGAGAAATCGAATGTAAATGTATGGAGCTTTGAAACACGATGGGTCTTAATTAGGGATAATCCTATAATTGACCGGCGTTGTAAAGCTTCTTAGTTACAAGGTTATTAGGGAAGTTTATTCACAGTATTGGTTCAGTATTGAAAAGTGTCGAGTGAAAACTTTTTATCTGTTGTCCTTTCAGATATTAACCCTTTTAGTGCCGAACAAAAACTGATACCCATGCAAAGATAACCGAACGAATTTGAAGAATTTATTAAGGTTCCGGAAAAGCCCATAGAAACTAAACTAAGAATGATAATTAAAAAATAGAAAAAGCAGCTTATTGAAGAAGAATCGGAGAATAATATAATGCAAATTATATTATAATACTTATTTAAAATCGTATGAAAAATAATGTTAAAAATAATAAAAACTAGCTACTCGTTTAAAAACAGTATTTTCACCAATCATCGTTTGGTAATTTTTTTGTAAGTCACTTGGTATACACTATAAATATGCTATTTTCAATAATAAATAAAGAAAAACAATATCGCCCCTAAGAACAAAACGAGAACTTCATAATGCATGAGAAGCGTAGACAGGTCCGCTGTAGAACAAATGCATCGTGCCGCTTATTTACGTATTTTTATAAATATTTATAGTTTGTTATCTGGCTACTAAAAATATATAATTTTTCCTTATTTTTACTTACACAATCAATTTAGCATCGATGCCGACTAAAGCACACACCATGTAACCCTTTGTTACAGTGAATGCAAATTGTGCGTGATCGTCGCACAGGCCAAGAAAGAAAGATTGAAAGAAAGATTTTACTTTCGCCGTGTCGATGCACTACGACGTGTAATTTGAACTGTCTGATAACTATCATAAACACAAAGAATGCGATTAAGATCGGTTCCCAAGAAAGTATCTTGGGAACCGATCTCAAATAATCCACTTTACGTTTCCACTTTATCACTCTGACATATACAGAGCTCGGCGCTAATGAACATAAGATATAAAAAAATAATTCTAATAAACATTTTTTCAATGGTAGTCCATCGAATTTCAATAATTTTAACGTTTTATAAAATTATTTAATGATATGTACCTCTTCCGATGCGTGTAGCACAACGCCAACGCATCGGGCACTAGAAGCGTTAATAATTTAAAGTATTTAAGCAATTTCTCATGAATATTTAAAATATTTTAAACGTTGTTTGAAGTACAGTATCCTAAGTATATGGTAGGAAAAATATAAATTGAAAAGTATTAAACGCATTTCAAAAGAACAACCTAGAGGTAGTTTTTGCTTTTATAATTCTCGGTAGTGATAAGTTCATTTACCTACCTACGTATATATAATATAAATATAATTCCTGTTAGTAACAGAGAAACTAAGTCAAAGGGAGGTTCTCAACACGCCCAGTACAAGCGGGCGTTTCAATGTCTTGATAAGAATCAAATAAGAAAAGTTTCGAGGATTTCTCTCTAAGGGTTTCGAAAAGCGGATTTTAAGGGGTATTTGAAAATAAATTAATTTTGTTGAAGATGTCTTTAATAATACTTAGTTGGTTCGTCTTAGATCACGTACACTTGTTTCGTCCAATTCTATTCCTCTGGGTTAAGTGATATTGTAAGTATTAACAACGAAATTGTAAAACGTAAAAATCTAAACTGACATTTAAACTTTTAATAATAAATAAGTTAATATTTTGCTAACAAAATGAAGTATGTTTTCCATTGTAATTTAATAAAAATAATAATAAATCAATTTATTTCAGATAATTCATCCATATGTGTGTTACTAACACATATGGATGAATTATCTAAAATAAATTTTAAATTTTAACTTAAGTAACTAATGTTAGTACATTCAACATAACAATCTCAAAGAATACGGAAAAATAAAAATAAAATTAATAAAATGCACAAAATTCATAAAATTATTAAAATTAAATATATTATAAATTAAAGTCAAAACACATAATCAAATTAAATTAAAATCATAAAACACTATTAAATAAAAGAAATTAAATAAAATAAAATTCATAAAAATCATCGTTCTAATTACAATATTTCTTTTTTAATAACACACATACACATAACTCAACGCTATACTCCTACAGTCACCATACGCTACGCTTCAATGCTAAGTGTGCACCATCCCAGGACCTCCAGAGGGGACCGTCTAGCTTTAACGCCAATGCGCTGAGGAGGCTGTTGGAGTTGTTTAGTAATCTTGTCATTGCGGAAGCGGTTCGCTTTCGTATTACCGCATAGAAGTCGTCTACACGAGTCTCCGCAAACATTGCCGATGCACTGCAGTATCGAGGCTTCATCATGTCATTATAGATAGTTCCATGTGTTGGTCGTCCTGCCCATATCCATGACATGAAACAATACCGAGCCCTAGCATGAAGCGGCGCCATGTGTTTATTCCATCCCGTAATGGATCGTTTTTTTCTGTGCGTCGCAACTTTATAACAATATATCGCTGCATCCCTTAATATACCCACAATATTGTCATACATATTTTTGATAAGTACTTTGTGTTCCAAATTATTACATACATTACATAAAATATTACAACATTCAATCATCTCATTAGGAAAATCAAACAATTTTAATATATTAATACAATAATCCGTGTATAAGTGAATCTGCTCACTATCTCTCTGACCCCAGATTACTTTATTACTATCTGTGGATGCAGTATTACTATCTGTAGATGCAGTCGGCAGCAAACGCGACCGATCTAAACCAAAGCTGCAGTTGATCTCCAGAGGATAGCGATCAGACCACGTCACATCTTTCTTAATACTAATACTATCGATATATTCTCCAGCCGAACCAGTAACAATGCAATGATCTAACCAGCGTGTACAGCCGTGGCTGTCACTCTTATATGTGTAAACATCATTACAACACGACAATAATTCATAATCAACACAGAACCATTTTTGATCTTTACAAAAGAGATACAATTCATTAAAAAATAATTCACCAGGATGCGCATTAAAGTCACCCAAAATAGAAGCCACTCCAATACCGGTGTCTTCAATTATAGCTTTCATTTCACTCATACAGTCTGTGAAATTTGTAAGATTTTCATAACAGTCCACAGGCATATACACAGAAAAGTATAATAAATTGCTCACAAAACTGACACTTGATAGCGCACAACCTCACACTGGTACAATTACCCACAGACACAGATGTAAACACATTCTTACGCCACAACAGCGCGACACCTCCGTGTGTGCGGCCGCGTGACATGCCGCCCTCCGCATCCACCGCCGACGTACCCGTAGACTCGATCTCATCGTGCACAGTACTGAGGTATGCCAGGTCATGTGGCATTAGCCAGGTCTCCTACAACGCCACCATATCCGCCGAACTGCACAAACTTCTCACGCTATCCACTGATCTCTTTAGAGATTTACAGTTAAAACTCACCAACTTTAAAATTAGATTTTTTTGTCTGTAATACTGTTCCATAATTTAGGTCGTTTGCTCACTATCAATTGCAGCCTTTTTACTGTGTCTAAATAAAATATATTTTCTAAAATATATACCTTCCGGCCACAACTCGTTATTTGTAAATAAGGACATAAAACTTAAAAGATGAATATTCTTTTAATTTTTTGTATTTATTTTTCCAGGTTTTATAGTTATTTTAGTTTTTTCATAAACATAATCCGCAACGTCTTTCTCATTATTTTCTTTTGACACATTGTAAAAAAATAACGGGATCACGCTATCGGCTGCTTTTATTTTTGATTCCACATTTACGTTGGCGGAACCCCGCATACCTTTCAAACGGGACGTCTTCCTTCGCTTTACAACACGGACCCAATCACCGTCGTTGTCATTATGAACTTCGGCGGATATGTCATTCGGCACACAATTAATATTGCATGACGCCACCTTCTCAATCGTACGAGTTCGCGACTTTAAAATATTATTGAATGCACACGCACAAGTGTTGCCGCGGAGGGCCTCCACGCGTATGAGCTGTTGCGCAGGAGCTGTGTTGAGTGCGACAGAGATAGCTTGTCCACTGTTTATTGTTGCAGTTATAGGGCTTGCGCGTGATGGAGACGGGTGTTCAAATAGTCTATCCTCATTTATGTTCTGAGAAAAATCTTCTAGGCCGGCCAATAGCCCCATCGGACCGCTAGCGCAAGTATAGCTATGCTGCAAACAGAAACCACCTCTATTTTTATTAGCATAAGCTTCAGACTCTCTTGGTTGCACACACGATGTACTTTCTTTGTTCTTCAAATATTCATCTAGATCTTCTTTCTTGACGTATTTATCCTGTCTATCAAGTAGTGTATGAACTTGATTTTGTAGTATGATGATATCTTTCAAAACACGCCTTGCATCAACATGATCAAAAGTTACAGGTAGTAACTTGTGCAGATTTTTTGCAACAAATGTGGGTATATCATCTGGTTCTGTACTCCGTAATACTCCAATAATATCTTCTATATTTTTCTGCTTTCTATCTTCCCCTTTTTTTTACTAACCGGGATGATATTGAACTGAACAGTAAGGATTTCGCCTTAAAAATTTCGTATTCATGACCTCTATTTTATTTTGATAAAATTAGAGCACCTCATTTACCACAATATTACAACTATTACATTTCAGTGTATCCATTTTTAATAATCGGTCACCGACGAATAATAACCTCCGCACCACGCACACGACTTCACCCGACGAGGTGTCGGTCGCGACTGAATATTCCACGGGTTTGTATGAAAATCTAAATATTTCAGTGCTGAATTGAGCCGGCCAGAAACTCAACAGTTGCTCTTTTGAAAAGAAATATAACAATCTTAGATGATGTACATTATAATATAAATCCTGCAAATGATTCAACAACTTAACTTCCACATATTACATATTTAATAATAAACTTTTAATTTAGTATATAAAAAATATCTGGCATGCTCACGTGAAATATATAAATAATAATACTCAAATCGTTCACGCGGTATCCTAAATATAAATAATTTAAAATTAAATAAGTTATTACCTCCAATATCAACTAAAAGTCTATATATATATATATATATATATATATATATATATATATATATACCATCTATATATATATATATATATATATATATATATATATATATATACATATATATATATGTATATATATGTGTATATGTATATAAGCGATACAAACAAACAAACAAGAGACACGAGTAATAAATAATAAACATTAATTACGTTATTGTCATTTTAAAATTATTAATCGAATTTTTATTTTCTTAATGGTATGTAGGCGTATAAAAGGAAAGAACACCCGAATAAATAAGATTTACTATTGTCAGCGACATCTGCCGCCGGACCCTCCCGCGTCTCTAATTATGGCTAACGAATATATTTTTAGATTATTATTATTACAACCTAAACATTTATGAATTTTCAGAAATTTCGCATCAATTATTGTTTTACCACAAATAATCGATAGATTTGCATATTTTGCTACATTCATTAAATATTATATTTTTATACAAAAATATTATTAATATAGACAAAAAACAACTTTTATTAGATAATAGATTACATATAAATGTTCGAACCTTCCATTTTATTACAAGTGTGTTTAATTTCTTTAATAAACCTGTTTGGTAATGGTTAATTAATATTCGTATGTTCTCGACTTCTATCATTCAATTATATAATTATAAAACCACAAATCCGTTTAAATTCGTGTAATCCTGAAGTCCACATTTTTGAGCCTCTTCTAATATATTTAATTATAATGTAATTATAATAAATAGTTATTGATAAGAACAGAATGAACTTATGTTAATTAACTGTTAATTAATTATAAATATATGAAACAGTATTTATACAGATAATTCCTTGAGGAGTGTGTACTTAGTTGTCTGCCTATTACCTATAATGAGCTTAAAAATATGGTTGATGCTCTTTGTTAGTAAAAAAAATATAACCAAATATAAATATTCCATACAAAAGAACATATTGTTAAGTCGAGTGTTTTATTTTGATAAAAAAACAATCAACAAATCCTCAGTATTCTTGTTATTAAAGATTTCTTAATATCAAGAACACTGTGAGTGCTCCCCCTCAGCACTCCGCACCAATTATCTTAGGATTATATGGAACGTGGAGAAAGATACAACCTTCAACTCAGTACAGATACTGTTATGATACGAGACACGTGTAAAAGATAAGTAGCGAAGAAAATAATAATAAAATTAGAAATAATAAAAAATAATAAGGAATACTTAGCAATTAATATATTAAAATAAGTCTCTATTTATTATAATATTTTAATTAAAATCCATATTAATATATACGTTATAAGGTGATTTTGTTGAACTTTTGTTTTTATTTTCTGTATCAACGTAACCTAAGTGGTTTAAACGGCCCCCGGGCGGTCGCGATATTGGAAATTTGAGAAAAATCTAATTATTCCAGCCTAATTGAAGCCACCCTACAGAGCTTTCACCCTGCATCCTACACTCTGTACTGAAATGTTTTGATTAAAATGATTTTAAGCTACCTTCCGACAGCCTAACAGGAAGCCTTAAATTTCAATTATTGATTTTTATTGTTTATAACATCGTTTTTGTCAACGCAGGTTTTCAATTTCGTACTTTATAACGTTTCTGTACAGACTGACTGACATAAAATAAATACTGATTTATTTATTTGCTAAGCGAGCTTTTTATATTATTCATTTGAAATTGCATTTGAGCTGAGCTGAGGCGGGTCGCTAGTTATTAATAAAAGTATATAGCTTTGTTACATTTGAAATAAGTTTCTTTGAACTTTCACCAATCCAAACATAACAGTCAGTACAATTTATAGATACGTACCCGAGCTGTAATTACTAAATACACATTAAGTAATTGTTTTGTTCTCGAAAATAAAAATAACATGTTTTGTAATATGAAAGATGAATACTGGACAGGGGCGGCTCTAGCTCGTGTAGCGCCCGTGTGCAATGAAACCCTGGCGCCCCCTTCGACGGCGGCGCCCGTGGGCATTGCACACCCTGCACTATAGATTAGGCCACCCCTAATTCAAATTCAAATTCAATTTCAAATTCACGCAACATGTAATCGTAAACATATCAGCCTAGATGCCATATCTAATGGACTCGCTGAGTCAGTCGTCACTAGACCGCTGGTGTCAATAGGTGGGGCGTATTATTTAATTTTCTAAGGGAAGTGATTTATTCGCCATTTTCGACAACACGGAATAACTCCGACGTCATTTCCTTAAAATTCTGGTAAGTTACTTTTACTTTATTTTTTTTATAGATTATCATTTTTCATAAAAACGTAACAGGAACATAATATCTGAGTTAGGTATTAAAAAAATAAACCTAGTTGCCCTTTTGGGGATATTACTATGTATATTATATGCTAAAGATGTATGTATACTCCCCCAACTGGTCTTTTCATACTACAAGGCAGTGATTGTCAATCTATAAAAGAACTTTTATATCAAGCGTACCTATCTATATTCAGAATGTATTAATAAGATATGCTGTAATATATATTAAATTGTCCCAAAATACTTCCTTCTTTATTTAATGTTTCAGATCCATTATGCCTCGAACTTATAATAGGAAAAACTAAAAGATATCCAAACAACAATACAACCGATATAACAAAAACAAGTACAATAAATGAAGCTGATTTTATAGAAGTAATGGAGAAATAAGAAGAAGATAAGTTAATAATTAAGGAAGAGCCACAAAAAAAAACAAAATACATAAAAAAAAAAAAAAAGTGAAAAAGCAAATGAAAAGATTGACCAGAAAAAGTTCAAATTCTATCAATACAAAGGATAAAGATTTAATCCAAATAATTATATGGATAGAATATCAGCGAATTAAAGAATTGATGCAGTGCTTGTCAGATAAAACGATTCAGTAGTACGGAAGTATTATATTGGATTCGTGGAAGTAGTTAGACGAAAGTAAACACGCTATAATACCAACCACAGTTGAGAACCACTGGAGCGAATTGGATGATTCTGAAATGTCAAATACTCTGTAATACGAGTGTGGATGGACTAACGACTGTTTTGGTGATATATAATATGAGATGTGATTACAATTGAGAAAGAAATGCATGTCTTAATAATTGATCTCTTAAGTACATTTTAAAATAATGTTGGAATTACCCTACGACTAATAATGTTTTATTGTTTAATTTTCTTTTATCATATATAATATATGTATATTATAACCATATGCTATCGCCAATGTCAGTGTGAGTTCAAAATCGAATAAAATGGGTGCCAGCTATTTATTAGCAATAAATCAATATAACTAGCAATTGGAGCTGAGACTAATAAAGAAAAACTGAAAATGTTTATTACGTAGGTACTATTTTTGCTTTAACAGCAAGGTTTCTAATTTTCATTTGTACTTTTATAATACACTCCTACAAAACTTTCGTCAAACCCGACAAAGAAAATTGCCAAAACCCTATAAAAGTTTACTTTTAAATATAAAATATTGAAAAGTAAATACAACAGTATCATAATAAATACAGCAGTTGCCAGTAACTTATTAACTTATTACACAGAGTACTGGTGGGCCACCATTTCATTATCCCATCTGTCAAGCACTGCCACGGTCTACTAGTCTAATAAGATTTCATAATAACAGGGTTAGTGTCTAGTGAGCCAGCGCTAGCATCTGGTAGTGTGTTAGACCGCGTCGCGAAAAGGACTTTCTGATTTATAACCTAAAGTCCCTTTTTGCTAAACAAATTGTGACACGTGGTAAATAAATAAGTGTAATGAAATTGGTAAACACTTTCTGACTCACTATTTCTAAATAGTGTGCTTAAAGTTGGATATAGAAATAAGCCCATTGCTTGTCTCCTCTCGGTATATTTAAGGTAGGTACTTTACGGTGAGGTCGGAGGTTACGCGACTGACGGTTGAGGTTGGTTGGTTTTGGCTGTCTTTTCAAACACGTACTTTTTTATTTTGTAACTTAATGGTCATTAAACAACCTTACGTGACAGTCAAATTCTACTTTTAATTGAAATAATAATCAAATTTTATAAAATATATTATATATACTGCGCTATCTGTTATTCAGTGGCGATATTTAGGTGTTATTTGAGGTATAGAGGTGTCTTTTTTATTTTGCTTAAAAGAGTTGCAAGTTGCAACTAGAGAAAGATTTTTTTTTAGCAATTTTAAACAAAAACCTATTTCAAAAGAGTGTTATTATCGTGGATGAAGTAATGTGAAATAAAAATACGCATTACAATAGTTTTTACATATGTACTGATACTATCAACAAAATACGAAAATGTCTTCCAAAGTAAGAGTAATAAATTTCCATGAATAAGTGACTAATAATAACAATCACATGTTATGAAACTTAGCTCATTGTCTCGAAGAGGCATAGGATAAGGAAAATAGGGTAGTGTAGTGACATCTAGTGGCAACAGAACTAACTCCATGCGTCGAGTTGGGTCCGTAACTCGAGTAATATTTTTTTGCAGTCGAGCACGAGTTCGACTAATTCACTCTAGTGACTCGAGTAGAAACAGGGTTCAAATCGCATCACTACTAGAAAGATAATATTCAAGATTTTCACGAACGAACTTTGTTCGTTCTGTATTGTTTTCAATTTTCTCGGATGGATGTTTACTGTATAGATGTCTGTGGACAGAAAAAAATTTCATTATTGTCAAGAGATGGCGCTGTTTACAATTCACTGATTTAGTTTATTTTCATATTTACTTAAATTACTATTTTGTATTATTATTAATCATACTTTTTTGTAATTTTGTAGTAATTATAGTTAAACATGTATTTAACATTTTATTTTCTTCAATAAATAATAATCACTTTACTTAAAAATCAATTGTTTTTATTATTAACATTTATAATTTGGTCAAAGTTCGTTCGGGAAATGCCCTGGGTATTTGCACTGGTTTCTATTAAAAGGTTATCTTTATGTAATATTAAATATTAATTTTACTCTGCAAGATTCGAAAGAGGTGATATAGGCAGGATAGTTATAAAATTAAAAATCCACACTGACAACATTCAACAATATTATGAAAATTGTTGATTATTATCAGGGTGGATATTTATAATAGATTTTTATCATTGGAATTTTACACTTTATTTCAGTTTAAGAAAACTTTTATACAGTTTAAGACGATATAGTAATAGTTATATTATTATATTCAAAACATAGTTATAACTGAGTTACAATAACAACATTTATAAATTCATTTTAATCAGTACTATACATATATCAAAAATATACAAAAATACCTTATCATTTACAAACATTCAAATGATTTTCACATTGACTGGAATATATTTTGGTAATACTAATACATTACATCTTAGCAGTCAGCTTGTTTTGTTTGGCTATTATCTTGTTCAATATGACGTGACCCTCTTCATAGTATGGGTTGAAATGTTCCCGAACCTTCTTCCACCATGATGCAATTGTAAGAAATCTTTCAGCCGGGTTATATCCTGCCATTCCTTAAAGAATAAAAGAATCTTTAGTATCAAGAATAAAAAAAAATTGAATTAAATGATTTTACTGTTTTATTTACAACCGTAACTCAATGTGTTATGAAATCATTGATAAACACGTTAGCCATTATGTTTATTCCCGCATTAATTAAATATACAATGCAAATTTTAATTTACACAAGCCAGACTCGAACCTGTGACCTCTAGAATTCTCTCTCCATCGCCTCAGCCAATATAAGTTTTAAATAAATTTATTATTAGGACGGGGGTAACATATTAGGTTTATTTAAAAAATAAATCTCACTTTCAATTTTAAAGTTTCTACCTCATCATTATGGAATTATTTAAAAAATACGCAAGATTCGAAAACTTTAAATTATGTATAAATGTTAATTTTGACTAATAATAAAGAAAATTTGGTTCATTTAGGCATGAAAGTTTAAAATCCTAGAGTATTTTTAAACATGATATGTGAAACAAGGTTAATTGATTTAAACTACAAATTCTCTTACTTCATAATATTAAATTGTTATATAAATACGCCATGTTCCGAACGGCGAAAGGTGGAGGACGGAGCTACAAATAGCTACGTGGAATGTAAGAGGAGGAATGGAACAGAAGATGAATGAATTATTAGATGTGATGGATGACAAAGATCTGGAAGTTATTTGTGTGTCTGAGACCAAGCGAAAGGGCAATGATACGACCGATTTGCCTGGCAACCGGGTCGCTTTCTGGGCTGGTGTTCCAGAGGGTGAGCGAGGTTGCCAAGGTGTAGGCGTATTGTTGTCCTCTCGAATGGTTAATGCAATGGTAGAATACAAGGCTATCAACCCGAGACTTCTTTGGGTTCGCGTTAAGCTGGGGATAACAAGAGTATTCTTGTTAGCCGTTTACGCGCCAGTATCCTCAGCTCCAGTGAGCGAACTCGAGGAGTTTTGGGAGGGTGTCAGGGATGTTCTAAGTAGTGTCAGAAGTAGTGAAAAGTTGATAGTATGTGGGGATGTTAATGGATGGGTTGGAACCGCGCGAAGTGGTTACGAAAGCGTGCTAGGCAAGTACGGTGATAAGAGAGTAAATGAGGCTGGAAAGCTTATTTTGGAATTTTGTAAGGAGAGAATGATGAGATGATGAAGTGAAAGAAGCTGTGGAGTTAAAGAAGAAAGCATGGCTGGATTATAAAGCCTCGGGTAAGGATAAAAGTATGAGAGAGATAAGAAAAAGAGAGTACAAGCTGCAAAAGCACAAAACGAAAGCACTTATAAAGTTGAAGCGTGAAAATTCTGAGAGAGAAAGGGATGACAGGTTGACGAACAACTTCCGGGATAACACGTAACTTTTCTGGCGAGAAGTTAGTGATTCCCGGGGTGGTTCGGTAACCTGTAGAATGAAAGGGGTGCTTTCGAAGAGCGGTGAAATCTTAACAGAGCAAGAACCCGTTTTGCAGCGGTGGGCGGAATTCTACAAGGAGACGTATGAATGTGAGGACGCCTCGGCCTTGAGTACCAGCGAAATGCTGAGTCCGGATGTAGCCGATGGTGAAATCAGTTTGGAAGAAGTGGAGAGCGCGATTCGAAGTCTGAAATGTGGTAAGTCTGCGGGAGCAGATGAAGTTACTGCCGAGATGATCAAATATGGTGGGCCACGCGTCTGGAACTTGTTCTGGTTTTTGTGCAATTTATGCTGGAAATCAGGGGAGGTCCCAGGCGATTGGCGAGGTGCAGTTATCGTACCTTTGTATAAAGGCAAAGGTTGACAGATAGACTGTGCAAGCTATAGGGCTATCAGTTGGATTAGCTTGGGCGGTAAAGTTTATGCTAAAATATTAGCGAGAAGAATGCAAGAGAGATCTGAAAGGCTGTTATGGGAGGCCCAAGGAGGTTTTAGACCTGGAAGAGGGTGTATAGATCAGATCTTTTCCCTCCGCATGATCACGGAAAAGTTTTTGGCCCTAAACCAAAAAGTTTTCTGTGCTTTTGTGGATTTAGAAAAGGCGTTTGACAGGGTTGTGAGAAAGAAATTATGGGAGATACTGCCCCGATACAATGTGAGCGGACCCTTGCTACAGGCTGTAAAGTCTCTTTACAGAGAACACTCAGCCTGTGTGCGAGTAGGAGCTGATATGTCGCCCTGGTTTGACATCCAATCTGGTGTTAAGCAAGGTTGCGCTATGTCAGCTTGGTTATTCAATTTGTATTTGGATAGTTGTCTCCAGGCAGCCAAACGTGGGTAACGCAGAAGAAGAATGTAAGAAAGATGAATGCTGTGGAGATGCGATCTCTTCGCCGAATTTGCGGAGTCAGTTTAGCTGACCGAATCCGCAATGAAGAGATCCACAGAATGGCAGGTACTAGCGAAAATGTCGCAGTGAGAATGAAGAAGAACGTGCTGAGGTGGTTTGGGCACTTCGAACGAATGAGTGATGAAAGAATGGTAAAAAAGATTTATAAAGGAAAAGTGAGCGGTAAGAGAGACAGGGGGAGGCCTCGAGTGACCTTCGAAAACACAGTAGCTATGATACTGGAGGAAGGTCACGTAAAAAGCATGAGGACCCCCCGGAGGGCATGTATGAAGAGGTTAATGTCTGTGGTCGAGGCGAAAGAGATATGTAGGGACCGTAGCCTTTGGCGCTCCGTCGTCTCTGGCTACCCCGCAAGGGACATGGCGTGAAGGTAAGTAAGTAATATTAAAAGCTACATATAAAACAATAAGAAATAAATTTACTTGGTTGTTCCAATTCACAGGCAGCCATGAGGTCAGCAACAGTAATAGTGTCGCCAGTAATAAACTCGGTTCCATTTTTCAGCCATTGAGTTTCAAAAGTTTCTAATGCGGATATCATTCTTCTTTCATAACCTTTCAGTGACTTTGGGTCAGCCGGTATTCCAGTTATCATGGGATCCAAATGCTTAAATGTTTTTTATATATTTATATGGCAATGACAAATATCTTTTTAATTCACTTTTTTTAAATAAATACATATTTGTTATTAAAAAACCTTGTTTATCATTATCTCATTTAATTTTCTTTCATGAGTTATGAACACTCACCTTAACCCTAAAGTACATGGACAAGTGTAGTCTAAACTCAATGTGTTGCCATTCTAAATACTCATCAACTCTGGCCTGCTGTTTGATGTCTATCGGGTACAGGCTGTGGGGTATCAAGTTCTGTCTTGATAAATATTTAACAATTGCTACGCTGAAATAATAAAAATAACACATACATTAAATCAAGATTCAAATATTGATGACCAGAAGGGAATTTATTTGATGGTTCTTTTTAAAGATTCAGTTATTTTTAAGATTTAACAAAAGGTCTGAAGTTACCTTTCACTTAAAACAAATCCATTGTGATCAATGACTGGTACTTTTTGGAATCTATTTATCGATGCATACTGTTCAGAGTAATGTTCTCCTGGAATAATAGAAAGAGAAAACTAATTAGAAATATTATAAGTATTTGTTTATAACAGTCAACAACCTGAGATTAAACAGTAATAAATATATTTCATAATGCGGTGTGATAAGTGGAGTGATAATGTGTAAAAGTAAAAAAATATGCATGTTTATTTTTTTTATTACAAAATATTTACATTATCAACATTTTGTATTGTTATAAAATTAAGTAGAGATAGAAAAATAGTAATAAAAAGTACTTATTGACTTCGTATACACCGTTATAAACAAACTTTTACCTTTACGTAAATCAACAAATTTAGGCTCAAATGTACACTTCGCACTTTTTAATAAAATGTAGAGTGCTCTGGATGGTTGGGACATTAGATCGAAATACAATTTCAAAGCCATTTTAAGGCACAGTGAACTATTAATATATAAAATAAAGCGCAAAACTTATCTTGCTTTGATCAAAGTTCAAAAATGACAACAATTAGGCTTGTCGAAAAAATATCGATACATCGATATATCGATATTATTTTTTCAATGTATCGATATTTTTGAGCGATATTTAATGTTTCGATGTATCGAGGTATCGATATAAAATTACAAGTATTGAAAAGGTATAAGAATCGATATTTTTTATAATTAAAAAATCCTAAAAAAGAATACTTTTTTTATACTAACATTTTTTAACAAATTACATTTTTTTGTCTTTGGTCGACTCGATTTACTGCGTTTTAATTTGGTACTTAAGTTGGCTTTTAAGTTGGCAACTCTGTCTGTCAATGTCATTTCAGTGTCAGTCAGACGTCAGTGTCTGTGAGTGCTTCAACAGTCAACTATCCGTCTCGCCACCGCGTCCGTCTGTTATCCGTATTATAACCTCAACGTGAGCGTATTTCTGCCTGCATTTGAGTTGATTATAGTTCTCAAACAATCTAACTAATTAAATCAATAATTAATTCACGTATGTGAACAAAATAATTCGAGCATTCCAGTCATGTCTAGTGTTGTATGGAACTTTTTCAAAAAAATAGACAGACAAAACGTTTCATGTAATGTGTGTGGGAAAATATATAAAACCAGTGGCAATACGACGAATTTATCTACACATCTTAAAAATAAGCATCACCATTCGTTTTTGCAACTTAAAAATAAAAACTCAAGGTCAAGTGAAGTGAATATTACACCAAGAACAAGAACTAGTTCACCTGTTTCGTCTACTAATTCAACTATTACCAATACTAATAAACCTGCTGAGATAGAAAATAACTTCATGGAATTGTCTGAAATTGCGATTTACGATGATACTGGTGTAAGTATTTTATTTGTGCAAGATTAAACGTAGCTTTACACTCTAAATATCAATTGTTCATAACCAATAACCAGTCAACTAATGATGTGTAATTACTAAAAGTATCGATATCGATAAATTTAAATTTTGGTGTTTTCACTTAACCTTAATACTATTTATGACGACAAGTGTAATGAAATATATACAAAATATTCTATATTTTTTTCAGACTGAATCCTCCAAAGATGGTCAGAGTAAAGACTTGTGGAAACAGACTACACTCATAGATATGTTTGAAAGAAGCTCAAGCTATGAAGGTATTTTTTTTTATATTAGATTACTGTATTGTTTACATTTTAGTTCTATGAGGATGTTCTAATTTTATTATTTTTCTCAATTTAGCAGGGGGTCATAAAACTAGCCAAATAAATCAAGCTTTGATCTACATGATTTGCAAAGACAACATGCCTCTATCTTGTGTAGAAAAGTCAGGATTGAAAAGATTTATGAGCGTAATTTGTCCACGCTATAAAATTCCATTATGAACTACTGTAAGCGAACTATAATATTAAATTATTATCTTATCCTTTTTATTTTTAAATGTTATTTTATTATTCATTTCTCATTCCAGATAACTGGCCTCATGGAAAAACGATACGCCACTACCAAAGCCATTTTAAAACAAAAATTAAGTGAGATAAATAATATTGCTTTAACAAGTGATATATTAACTCTTACTAACTCGACACGAAGTTTCATCGTAGTGACAGCACATTTTCTTAACACAGCTAATAACTGCACTCCTGAGCATGAGATGGTGACATTGACAGCACGAAGAATGTATCAGGTAAGTAAAGTATAAAATAAATGCATCAAATTATAAAAAATAAAATAAATAGTTAATTATAATAAATTTAATTAAGTGGACTAATATTGGTCTTCTTTCCTGCAGGCGCACACAGCTGATTATATAAAAGAATGCTTTGAAAATATTACCGACGAGTTTAAAATAGAAAAGGATTGCATCTTATCAATTACCACTGATGGTGGTGCTAACATGGTTGCTGCAGTGAAGAAATTTTTGGAAGATGGAAAAAGAATTCCTTGCATGGCGCATTTGCTGAATTTAATAGTGGATGGCGCAACAAGAGATAATGCACCAGTTCTTCAAATTGCCAATCGTGTCAAAGCCATTGTTACATATTTTAAACAATCTGTGAACGCAATGGACGATTTGCGAGCAGAACAAGAGGGACAAAAGAAAGAGGGAGAAGTGTTAACACTTATACAATCAGTAAGCACAAGGTGGAATTCTTGTCTTGATATGTTGGAAAGATTCAATACATTATCAGCTATTGTGGCTAAGATTTTAGCAACTAGGCGGAATGCACCTGATATGATAACTTCTTCAGAGTTAAGTGTCATACGAGATCTGATAATATTGCTTACCCCATTTAAGCAAGCTACTGAAGAAATTAGCGGCGATCAGTACGTGACTTCTAGTTTGGCGATTCCCATTGCAAACCTACTTCAGAAAGGACTTGAAGAAGTAAAACCTTTCACCGAATTTGGTGTTGCTGTTCAGAAGAATTTGCTAAACTTAGTTATTGCCAAACTAGAACCACTAGAGCGACATTTACATCTTGCTATAGCAACAATTTTAGACCCTCGCTTTAAGCGTATTCATTTTAAATCAGCACTAGCTGTTTCTACTGCAATAATTGCATTGTCAAAAGAAATACGTTTAGAACATAGACGTAGAGGTCGTAGAGGACAACTTTCGCCTGAGCTCAGACCCACAACCACTACCATAATTCCAAATTCAGAAAATTCTTCGCCGTCGTTGTGGTCTGGACATGAAAAAATTATGATAGATATTGCTGCAGCAACCTCCAGTTTACTTTCAACCAGTGATGGTATGCCTAGCGAACTAAAACAATATCTAGATCAGCCTATAATACCCAGAAAAGAGAATCCTTCAAAATTCTGGTTTGATTGTCGTCATTTTACTCCAGTTCTTTCCGACATAGCTCTAAAGTATTTGATATCGCCTGCGTCCTCGGTTTCCTCAGAGAGAGTGGCATCTGCTGTAAATCTCACAGTACCCAATAACAGAAGTCGGCTTACAGCCGAGCATGTAAATCAAAGAGTTTTTCTTATGTCTGTATCAGATAAATATTGGTTTGATTAATAAATAATTAATATTTTTTATTGTTGTCCTTGATTTAAAAAAAAATAAAAATGATGTCTATTGATTAGTATTTATCTAGTAATGTAAGATGATTGAAGTAGATTAGGCCAAATATTTTTTTTTCCTATCACACCGATATATCGATATTTTTAAATAAAAATATCAATATCGATATTGATATATTCAAAAATTATCGATACAATATATACTTACAATAGATACTTTTTTGCATTTCCGACATCCCTAACAACAATAGTGACTGACAATCACTGACGTAGTCATCGTTTTTCGCCTTATCACGGGATAGACAAAGATCAAAACAACATCGTCTCTTTTACTGTATATCATATTAATGTTTAAATATTTTAATTAAAGAATTGTAATCAGTAAAGATTATTCATTATGATTAATAAGGATGTTAAGTTAATTTTTTAAATAAAATGTTTTTGATATAAATCTTTCTTATGAAAACACAGCCTTCGTGTTGGTTATTTTAATTTTTTGTCATAAAAAATATTTATAAAAAAACAAAACTTAGAAATAGAGCTTCAAAGGTTACATTATTGACGTTTGCTGTTGTCACTTGACAGTGACAAGATCAAATGCTCGTTGTTACGTAAAATAATTCATTTTTCTTTATTTTTAAAAGTATATGTTGTAAAGTCGAAATAACAGTTGGTGCACTAAATTCGTAAGTTATATTTAAAGAAAGATTTTTCGTTACAAGTATGTCGTTATTATGACAGAAAAGTTGTTTTGTGCGTCTTTAAATTTTTGACTGCGTATTATTTTCAGTTAAAAATGCAAGCTGTCAAGGCTTTGGGAGCTGCTGCTCCTGCCACAGTTATGTCTCTTGTTAAAAAAGGAGCATTTGTGCCATTAGTAGATCAAATACGTCGTACACATTTGCCGGCACCAAATACAAATGAGCATAGACCTTATTCACCTTTCCAAGATACCAGTAATATGGCTGAATATGCCGTGGCCAGATTGGATGATCTATTGAATTGGGGCAGGAAGGGTTCTATATGGCCGATGACATTTGGTTTAGCTTGCTGTGCTGTTGAGATGATGCACATCGCTGCTCCACGTTATGATATGGACAGGTTAGAAGTCATTTACCTTTAATCTTCTGGTGCCAATCCATTTTATAATCAAGCCAATCCATTTTATAATCATGCCAATCCATTTTATAATCAAGCCAATCCATTTTATAATCAAGCCAATCCATTTTATAATCAAGCCAATCCATTTTATAATCAATGTACAACCCCAGTTGCCAATGTAATGATGGTTGATATACTGTCAAAAATCAATTCTGATCCATATTAGACACATTTTATTATTATATAATATTATTACTTATAGGATAATTGTCATAATTTCGTGAATGTTTATATTTAGACTGTTTATTTGAATTATGTAAATCCATATGTATGCAACAACTGATTAGACAATATCTATCAGGTCTTATGAATTCTCTACTAAATCTTAACTTTTTAATATTTCAGATATGGTGTAGTGTTCAGAGCATCGCCTCGTCAGTCTGATGTAATGATAGTTGCCGGAACATTAACCAACAAGATGGCACCGGCTTTAAGGAAAGTTTACGATCAAATGCCTGATCCGAGATGGGTCATCTCTATGGGCAGCTGCGCTAATGGCGGAGGATATTATCATTATTCTTATTCAGTTGTAAGGTAAATGGATTATATTATAATTTATGTTTGAGACAACAACTAACTGCTAACTTTCTTAATACTTAAACTGCGACCTCACATCGTTTGTGTAATGTTTAATGCAACGCGTATGTGGCTGGAACACAAATATTGTGTTTTATGAAAATTTATACAGTGATCGTATCAAACCGCTTGTCTTTGTCTCATCGTAACTTCGATGCGGCAATACACATTATTGTATGAGCTTTGGACGAAAGCACGCGGGGCGGATATTGTATTTTTTTTATATGGTAACAATAATATCGCAAATTATTATTAAACATTTTAGTCTTTCATTTTTTATTTGCTTTAAATTAATTATAACATGAAAATAACTAACCTCATAATTGTTATTAGCCAAAATATTCGTTTTTTTCTTTGTAATATAACAATAGTTTTTCAAAACAGCAATAAACCGTATTTTCTGAATAAGTGTTATAAATATAAAGCCTTATAGCGCGTCGTCTATTGTTTTTATTTTGTGACCTTTTGCAGTTGAACAATGAAGGTAGTACAAGTGAATGTATAAATCATACTGTTATAAAAAACTTTCAAGTGTCAATTATGTAATTTACTATGTAAGGTTATTCGATAGCTAAATTATTCCGACCAAAACTTTCTTTTTTTCAAAACTTTCTTAACCGTTTTAATATATATTTCCAGAGGCTGTGACCGCATCGTGCCGGTTGATATCTATGTACCAGGATGTCCTCCGACTGCTGAAGCACTATTGTATGGAGTCTTACAATTGCAAAAGAAAGTAAAGAGAATGAAATCAGTACAAGTGTGGTATAGAAAGTAATGAAATTACTAGAAACAATATTCAATATTCATTTTGGTCACGATATTACCATGTTTTCCCTCAAATCATCCCGAAAGAAATACTGTTTACATATTTGTTATTATTATTAATATATTATTTAAGTGTAACATTCAAGTCTCTTGATAGTTTTTTTCATGAAATCATGTAAATGAAAATAGACTTAGACAAGCATTGGTGTATTATTTTACATTTCCTTAGAAAACTCATTTGCTAAAATAAAACAAGATAATAAAATTGGGTCTTAGAGCTAAAATGATTTTGACCATTATAACTAAAAAATCCTATGTTCAAATTTAAACAGATAATGTCGGTCAGATGCATCTCTCTCTCATCGCCAACTTATAGTTTTGACACAATTTTCAAAAAAACAATCTATGTAAATATACACGAAACCTAATGAACCATGCTCTTATTTGCGATTCTCTCTAAAGACGTAATCAAAAATAACCATTTTTGAAGAGATTGGACCACTGGTGACGATAAGTATGTATAAGAAAAATCGTGGGTAAAGGCCCTTCAAGCTGCATAGACTATCGCGAAACCCGTTGACACGAAAACAGGTGATGTTGAGAGTATGAGGGATTGGAAGGATTCATTATGAGCTTTCCCCGCGGGGCAACACCATCGAACCAGATTTCTATTGTCAACCGCTCCAAGACTTATGCAAGGAATTGACAAAAAGGAACTAAAATTGACCAACAAAAAGTTTGGTCTTTCGTCACGACAACGCCCGATCATATCGTTAGCCAACAAAAGTTCAGAGTTTGACAGCGGAGTCATAATACATCCATGTAGTCTTGATCTTGCAACCATTATATTTCCATCTGTTTCGGTCTCTTTAAAATTCTTTAATTAGTGTAAGGTCAATATTAAGTTTTTAAATTCTCACAATTTCTACAGCAACGGAATCACGTTACCTACGAAATGGCAATAAAGTTTCAAACAAAATTAATACTAAACGGTTAGTTTCGAAGTCGTCTTTACATTCGTGAGTAATATGTAATATAGCTTTTTATATAAACACTCTCCTTTACCTTATGAAATTCAGTTATATACATATAACATTATATTATACAATGAGGCCATCTTGTGGGAGAGAATGGTACTATCACATTTCACCGTAAAACCTTACATAATATTTAAAGATAACATTTAAAAATTAGTGTTATTATTATTTTCTCTGTAAAAATAATCATTCATCGAAACTCAAAAGTAAATAGTAAAAATGCCAAAGTCAAAATTATTTTGGATTCTTTAAGTTATTAAAACTGACAAGGTAATAAAGGAAACTGATATACCATTTAAAAAAACAGCGTCTTTTTTTTTACAAATAATAAAGATCTAAATAAATAATCGGTAAAAAAGATTAAGATGAGGTTTTTATATACATTTATTTAAAGATTTTTGTACAACATTGACTTTAGGAATACGGTCTAATGAATAAATTTCAAAACTCCGTCGTCTTAAATTTTTACCCATGTATTTCTATTTTACAAGTAACAATTGTGTCTTGTTAAACGTAAGGATTACATCTCATTTTTAGTCATTTAATTTTTAATATTTATTTAATTTCTTCTACCTCACGTAAGTAGGTAAAAGTCTTGCTCTTAGCTCTTAAGAGCATTCTTACCTACTTACACAAAAGTTTAAGCAGTATTATTTTTGCGCTTGTGTGCCTTTCGGCAAGCGTATATGTGTACATAATATGGGCGGAGTTTGTTTACAAAATATCCGTTCATGGTTTGGTTTGTACGAAACGATCAGTATTCACTAATCAGTCTACAAAGAGAATCGGTCCGAGACTGACGTGTCGATATTGAACTAGTGTTTTAGTTGATGCATATTTTCATCGCGTGTCGGATTTTGATTTAACTACGATATACAGTTTTAATAACTATTTCGGTACGATTCGTATCTCCCACTTCTATCCTAAAATGATAATGGTGATAAGTAATATAAATTTTGTATAAAGCTTATAGACGTGTGTAAATTATAACTTGGTTGGTTAATTTTGTAAGTTTGACTTGAAAACATATTTTTGTTGTAAAAGTTTCTTTGAAGTAGAAGTATACATTAACATAAATTTTATAGATTAGAGCAAAATATTTTTATACGACTTTTAATTATTTATGAATATTATTTTCTGTTAAAAATGCAATCTATCGTGGCTTTGGGAGCCACTGCTCCCACTAAGGTCATGTCTGTTCTTATGAAAAGAACGTTAACACCAGTGGTAGACCAAATTCGTCATACATTTCTGCCAGCACCGAATCCAAACGAGCATAGACCTTATTCACCCTTCCAAAAAAGCGATAATATGGCAGAATACACAATGGCCAGATTGGATGATTTATTGAATTGGGGCCGGAAAGGTTCTATGTTTCCTGTATCATTTGGATTAGCTTGCTGTGCTGTTGAGATGATGCATATGGCGGCTCCCCGTTACGACATGGATAGGTAAGAAGGAATATCTTATCATACAGCTATAGTATGTTCATATTAAATAAAAATATTTGTGAATTTTTCCTTTTAAAATGCAACAGGTAAGCATGACTTACATAATAATTGGCATTTAAATTGAGATAAACAATCATGAGTAATATTAACTTTCAGAATAGTACAGATTTCATCTTGTTTCATATTTATTTAATTTTTATTAATATTTAAATAGAATAATAATATTATTATTGTTTTAAATCTAAAAGTCATTGAATTAAATATTTCAAGTTACAAATTGTACATAATACATGAGAATAAGACATGATTTTTTATTCCTAAGATCATCATTTTATTTTATTTAAAACATATGAATATGTATGCAGCAACTGACAGATCTGATAAGTTATCTACTAAATAAATTGGAAGATTCAACACGGATGGGACTCAAACATTTGATACTTGGGATCCCATGTAGCTGCTCTACTAATTTAGCTACCCTGATGAATATAGCATCCTATGTATTATTATTTCTAACATATGGAGTCAACTTCTATTAGTTTTCTATGGAAAATTCTTGCTTTACAGTAATAACATTGAATAGAAGACAAAATGAATATTAATATTTAAAATTCCTTACAACGTTGGAATGTTAAATTATAAATAAATAAGCATAACATTTTTTTAAAAACAGATACGGTGTGGTGTTCAGAGCATCACCTCGTCATTCTGATGTAATGATAGTTGCCGGAACATTGACCAACAAAATGGCACCGGCCTTAAGGAAAATTTACGATCAAATGCCGGAGCCTAGATGGGTCATCTCTATGGGCAGCTGCGCTAATGGCGGTGGATATTACCATTATTCTTATTCAGTTGTAAGGTAAATAAACAGATTATGTATTCTAAACACACAATATAGCTTATATTACATTATGTCAAGTTTCTTGAATTAAAATGCATTATGTTACAAAAATACGGACAATACAACAAATACAAGTCGTAGTACTTAAAATGAAAATATCCCAACCCTAAGCTATAAGAGCATCAATAAAATAGAAAGAAAACAAAAAGTAACTGTCGTAATTTACTGAACTATTAATTAATGGCGTCGGTCGTCAATAATGAATATAAATTAAATAATTAAAAACAAACTAAGGAATAGAATCGGATGCAAGAGAACCGTTAACAATTAAGGAACTTAATATTTTTTTAATTCCCCTTATAAGGTCTATTTTTGTATTATTTTATTGATGATAATTATAAATGTGCCTAACTTATGATATACTATCGTCATGTGTGCATTGGCGTTCACGATTTAGAGGTTTTCCTTGATCATATAATATTATATTAAGGAAAAAACACCGCACCCACACACATCAGCATACAAGACTATAATTACAGTTTCCTACAAGTAACAAGTTATTATTAAAGAAACCTCACAATTATTAGTCATGGTATAAATATTGACATTGTACTAATCTTGACAGAGGTATCATAATAAAATCGTCACATTACAAACATTTTTTATGTTATCTGTGATAAAAGTGAATTAATAAATATAGATTATCAATTGCAAGGTTATCAATAAATCAAAGTTAAAATTGTGAGTCTGGATAATGATACCTAATTGTTTTATTCTTTATATTTATGTATTCCCACTAATTTCTAACTTTGTTTCCCTTCTGGACACACGTATACACACAAATTTCTTTTGATGTGCTAATGTTCTGCGTGGAAAGGAAGGGTGTTTCTGATATATAGTTAATAACAACATTTTAGAAAATACATTTAACTGAAATTTATAGTATTCTTATTCCAAAAGAAGAAAATTTTAGAAAGACCTTATGAAGATTTCAAAAGCATCAGCGTGAGGTCCAAGCAAAATCCATAGAGAATAAAGTTTTTTGTCTGCCCATTAAGGATCTAATAAGTAATCCAGTTGCATTATTGCCGGTCATTGTTCAACTGGCAGGTATCAGGTATCTCTGGAGCCAGCGGTTGATTCATTCTTATAGAAAATAATTTAAATATAATAATTTTTTAATTATATTTAAATTAATAATTTTAATATAATATAGAATTAGTAATTTTAGACCTGGAAGAGGGTGTATAGATCAGATCTTTTCCCTTCGCATGATCACGGAAAAGTTTTTGGCACTAAACCAAAAGGTTTTTTGTGCTTTTGAGGATTTGGAAAAGGCGTTTGACAGGGTTGTGAGAAAGAAGTTATGGGAGATACTGTCCCGATACAACGTGAACGGACCCTTGCCACACAGCCTGTGTGCGAGTAGGAGCTGGCATGTCGCCCTGGTTTGACATCCAATCGGGTGTTAAGCAAGGTTGTGCTATGTCAGCGTGGTTGTTCAATTTGTATTTGGATAGTTGTCTCCAAGGCGTGAAAGACAGTGACATGGGAGTGAAAGTAGGTGACCTTAAGGTCAATTGCTTGCTATATGCAGATGATGCAGTGCTCATTGCATCATCAGAATGCAATTTGCAAGCATTGGTCACCACTCTGAAAGATGGGTGTGAAATTAATGGTCTAAACCTGAATGTAGATAAGACGAAGGTTCTGATATTTGAAAGATGAAGAAGGAACACAATGTAAGATCAACGTGAATGATAAGGTAATAGAACAAGTGAATGAAGTGGTATATTTGGGAAGTATGTTTAGCAGAGACGGAAGATATGAAATGGATGTGGAAAGGCGTATTGCTACCGGTAACAGAGTCAACGGTGCTTTGACTGCATTGTAGAGACGTCAAAACGTCAGCATAGCTGCACGTTTGGTTGTACACAATGCAGTTTTGCTACCGACGCTGTTATACGGCAGCCAAACGTGGGTAACACAGAAGAAGAATGTAAGAAAGATGAATGCTGTGGAGATGCGATCTCTTCGCAGAATATGCGGAGTCAGTCTAACTGATCAAATCCGCCATGAAGAGATCCACAGAATGGCAGGTACTAGCGAAGATGTCACGGTGAGAATGAAGAAGAACGTGCTCAGGTGGTTTAGACACGTCGAATGAATGAGTGATGAAAGAATAGTAAAAAAGATTTATATAGGAAAAGTGAGCGGTAAGAGAGACAGGGAAAGTGACCTTCGAAAACACAGTATCTATGTTACTGGAGGAAGGTCACGTAAAAAGCATGAGGACCCCCCGGAGGGCATGTATGAAGAGGTTGATGTCTGTGGCCGAGGCGAAAGAGGTATGCAGAGACCGTAGCGTTTGGCGCTCCGTCGTCTCTGGCCACCCCGCAAAGGATGTGGCGTGAAGCTAAATAAATAAATAAATAATAAATATATTAAAATACCAACGATGTAACAGTAAATTGAACCTTCTCATCTGAATTTATCAGCTGTTGTAATATATATTTTCAGAGGCGTTGATCGCATCGTACCAGTTGATATATACGTGCCTGGATGCCCTCCGACCGCTGAAGCCTTGATGTATGCGGTTTTACAATTACAAAAGAAAGTAAAAAGAATGAAAACCGCTCAAGTCTGGTATAGACATTAAATTTAATATTTTTAAAGATATACTGTTTATATAAACGCTTGTTACATAATGTTTATATTGTATTATTGATGTGATATTTCATGACAGATTTTTATATAAGTATATTTTTATACATAAGATATGGTGTATTTTTTTGTAATATCCTTACTAACAAAACAAATTTACAATTTTGTCCCTGTTTAAAATATCTACGTTCTAATCTATTCTGATTTTTAATATAATTCAACTGACATAAGTCTAACGCATCTAAACTTCTAAATCTAACTCTAACTCAAATGCATCCCGCTCTGATCGCTAAGTTATAGTTTTGACACATTTTAAAACGCTGTATATATAAAACTACTCTATATAAGGGTGTCATATGAATTCACTGAAACCTAATGACCCACGCTCTCATTTACGATTCACTCTTAAGACGTAATCAAAAATAACCATTTTTGTAGAGATTGACCACTGGTGACGATAAGTATGTAAAGTAATACCCCGCTTTACGCGAGGGATACGTTCCAAAAAAAATCGCGTTAACCGAAATTCGCGTATAACGTATAGGTTTATGATTAAACATAGTCAAAAATTATTACAAAAAAATACGAATCATTTTAATCAATCACTTTAATTTTAGGAACACTTTATGCAATACATACTTATTTTTTACGGAAAAATACATCTATTGTTGATGACTACATTATATTTATATACACTCTTTCGCGTAATTCGAGGCATTGGAGCGCGAAATTTACATCCGTGTTATAGTGAAACCGCGTATTACGGGGTCGCGTAAAGCGGGGTATTACTGTACAAGAAAAATCGTGGGTAAAGGCCCTTCAAGCTGCACAGACTATCGCGAAACCCGTTGACACGAAAACAGGTGATGTTGAGAGTATGAGGGATTGGAAGTACTCATTATGAGTTTTCCCCGCTGGGCAATACCATTGATCTAGATTTCTACTGTCAACCGCTCCAGACTTATGCAAGGAATTGACAAAAAGGAACTAAAATTTACCAACAAAAAGGTTTGGTCTTTCGTCACGACAACGACCGATCATATCGTTGGCCACTCAACAAAAATTCAGAGTTTGACAGCGGAGTCCTAATACATCCATGTAGTCTTGATGTTGCAACCATTATTTTCCATTTCCATCTGTTTCGGTCTCTTAAGAATTCTTTAAATGTATAAATAATAATTGGATAATACAGTTAACATTTTGTAAATTATCGAATACAATTCCTTTAGAGAATTTCAGTGATAAAATGATTCGCTCCAATGAAGTGCGATGCAAAATTAATACTAAACGGATAGTTTCCAATTCGTCTTTACATTCGTAAGTAATAAGTAATATAGCTTTTTGCTGAAAAAAAGGTTTTGCAAGTAATACAATTTTTAATAAATATTGTTTAGAAATCAGCCTATATTCCTATAGGTCTTGACCTATTTCTAGGTCTATAACCTATATTAAACGATAAATTGTATATAAAACACTCTTTTACTTTATGGAATTCAGTTACATGTATAACATTATATTATATAATAAGGCCATCTTGTGGGAGAGAATGGTACTACCAAATTTCATCGTAAAACCTTAAATCTATACTAATATTATAAAGAAGAAAGATTTGATTGTTTGTTTGAATTGAATAGGCTCTGACACTACTGGACCGATTTTAAAAATTCTTTACCATTAGAATCCTACATTATCCCTGATGAACATAGGCTATATTTAATACGAGAGAAAAAAAGGGATCCGCGTGAAAATTTCAACAACGTAACCCAACCAACGTGTGAAAAAAGTACCAAAACAAATCCTTATGTCGCGTACGCTGTGGAAATTATTGACAATAGAGCAAAGTAATGTACTACAGTTTTATAGAGGACATCAATATCTATAAAAATGTCTACAATACTATTTGTCTAACTATTATATTATAGTTATACCACAATAACTACTTTTTCATCTAAAAATGTGCAATAGTAACATCGCGCCGGTACAAACTACGCCACATTGTTCGTACCAAAGTAATAATCATATTTAATAATGATTGTATTAATTATCAAAACCACCAGTTACATTAACCATGTAAATAAGCAACATTTTTTACTTTTTCTATCTTTGTTAATTCATCAACTAGCTACTGTCCATCTTCGAAGTGATGTCTCTCTCGACGTTCGCGATCCAACCACCGCCCCCAGCGCCCCGCCCTCACTCTACTTGGCTAGCTAGGCAGCACAATGCGATCTAACTATCACTGTGATGCATAAGAAGCAAGCAGAAAAAGAAGAAATTGTGACATCCTTCTGGATGACTCACTAGGCCAGACAGTCCATAATTTAGATACAGTTTACCCTGACATGGAGAACTTGCACGAAAAGAACTTTCATTGGTTCCAGGAATAATACTGTCAACAGAATAAGCAATCAGATTTTACAAAATATTTACAGTCAAATAAAAAACTACAAATCGACACCGTTACTAATATCGAAGACGCAGTCCATTATCCGCAGGAATATTTATTTCACTAAATCAATAATAAACAACAAAAGACAAAATAATGTAAAACAGCAAAAAAAAAATACAAAGAATCATTTTTAGAAAATAAAAAACGCGTATATAATAATAGCTGTAGGTAAAGATAAAAACAATAATAAAAAAAAAGTCCAAGGTGAAAAGGTTAATAAGGTAATATAATGTAATGTGTATATGTAAAAAATAATTGATTTAAATAATTGTCCACCCGTGCGAAGCCGGGACGGGCCGCTAGTAATATATAAAGATAACATTTAAAAATTTGTGTTATTATTATTTTCTCTGTAAAAATAATCATTCATCGAAACATTCACCAAAAGTAAATTGTAGACTCGCTAAAGTCAAAATTATTTAGGATTCCTTGAGTTATTACAACTGTCATCGTGGTAATGCCAACTGATTTAAAAAACAGCGTCAATTTTTGTATAAATAACAAGGATCATAATAAGTAATTCAAACCGATTCTTTGGAAAAACAAGGCCAAGTACCTAGGAGTGACGCTGGACAAACAGCTACAGCTCGAGAACGTTCGCAACAGAGCGGCCTTTATCCTAGGGCGACTTTACTCGTATCCCCTTCAGGTGCTTCAGAACAGATTCATGCGGCTCGCCATTGGGGCACCGTGGTTTATGCGTAATATCGACTTGCACAGAGACTTAGACCTACCGACGATCGCACAGTATTTCAAGGGGCTCTCCAAAAGCTACTTTGACAATGCTGTGGGACACCCAAACCCGCTGGTGGTTAAGGCCACAGGATACACGGTCCGTAAGACTCCTAAAGTCAGAAAGAGAAGACCCAAGTCGGTACTTTTCGATCCGGACGACGCAATTACGTTAGGGAACGCTACGTAAAAGCGGCAAAGCGAACATAAATACTACACATACACACACACACACACACAGCGTCTTCGTCGGCGAAGACGAGGCCCCCATCCAAGCACGTTGCTCCGGCGTTCTGCCGTCGGAGGACGTTAGTGTCAAAACCTAACCCACATCCAACCCTCGCTTCCCACCTAACGGCGTCCTGAGCCGTGGTCCGAACCTCACAGGAGGCGCCCTCAGGACGCGCGTTCCCCTGGGGCCCTTCAGGCCCCCCTTTTTCAAGGGCGGGTCTCTGCACCCGTCTATTCCACCGGTGACGCTGTCATGGCCAGTAGGGCTAACAGCAAAGACACACACAAAAAAAAAAAAATAATAATAAATAATCATAAAAAAATATTTAAGATTTTTGTACAACATTAACTTTAGGAATACGGTCTAATGAATAAATTTCAAAACTCCGTCGTCACATTTTTTTCCATGGCTTTTTCTTTTATAAGTAAAATTGTCTGTTGTTAAACTTAACGATTACATCTTATTTTTTGTCATTTAAGACAATGTTATTAATTTTTTTTTAATGGACAATTTCGGGCAAACGTTCCCAAAAAGTAAAGTTTTTAAATTAGGTAACAGCAAGAGAACAGTATTATTTTTGCGCATGTGCGTCTTTTGTTTATGTTCATGAAATGGGAGGAGTTTGTTTACAAAATAAACCTGTTTATACGCCACTGGTTTGGTTTGAATAAAGAGCTAGAGCTAGAACTAGAGCATTCTTTCTTGATCTTTGTGTATAAACGAAAACTCGTATTCAGCGTTTACATATAACGAACAAAGAGCTAGAGCTAAAACCAGAGCAATCTTTAGTAATCTTTTAGTGTTTAGTGTAAACGAAAGCTAGATCATCTGAACGAATGTTCTTTACTCATTCGTATTTGTAGCAGATGATGCATTCCCATTACAAAGACACATCATGAAGCCATATCCTGGTACTCATACTAGGGGATCCGGAAACGAATTTATGGTACAGCTACCGTTTATCTAGAGCAAGACGAATAGTAGAAAATGCGTTTTGCATACTTATGTTGCTACAACCGGATAAGGCATCGCTCATCTTAATAACCTGCGTATACCTACATGATTATTTGATGAAAAGGAAAGCTTCTAGGAAGCTATATAATTCACCGGGCATGATGGACAGAATTGAAAATGACGTTATTTCAGGCCAGTGGAGAGAAGTGGACCATTTATCATCATTTCTCCCGTTACGCAACACTGGACGAAGACACACTTTACAATGTGAAAATATCCGGAAAGAATTCTCTGACTTTTAATTTGATTTATATTTTGCCATGGCAAAAAAAATATTGCATAATTGGAGGGGTATGCACTAGGATTTCAGGGCAAGAAGTTTTCGAAATTGTTATAAATGTAACTACTTACCTACTTAAAGTAAAAGCACCAATAATGATAATAACTTTAAAACGAGCTGAAGTGATTTTGATGAAACATAGCTAAGAACACTATTCAATTCACCTTTCAAACAAAAAAATCAGAATCAGTTTATCCGTTCGGGAGATAAGATGCCACAGACACACACACAAACACACACAATGACACACACATACACACACAGATACAGACACGTCTAACCTATAAAGCTTCATCATTAAATAAGTGTAATTAATAAACATAAGTACCTACTTACCTTATTTTTATTTTGGTTAGTGTCGAAATCAATTGTTTTCCTCGGTTCATATTTGTCCATCAAAAAGTGCATACTTTTATATGCAAACCATTTAGAAATATAAGTACAATCGGCACCGCTGCCTGATTTCGTACTCATTATTTTTTTCCTTTCTCGGCGGTAAGATGCAAGAAGCGACCCAGTCTTTTTTTTTAATTCTTCAACATAACATTCCAGTAGTTTTGCAATTTTCTGCCAAGAATCTTTTTTGTAAGTTATATTTTTATAGTGTTCATAAGTCGTCTCCCACAGACATCTGGAATTTTGGTAGGCTTCTATCATTAATAAACATGTTTCTTTAGATCAATCTATAATATAATCTATTATATATGTGTACAATCGCTAGAACACAAGAACACTTTGAAGAGACCGCTCGGGGGCGCGAGCACGTTCGAACACGCAAGACCGCTATAAGCAACTGTTCGCGCGCTCCAGCGCCGTTTACACCGAGCGAGCGAGCATTCTTATATTCTATAGCATCTTTGCGAACGCACTAAGAACAACGAAAGAATGTTCTACGTCTGTTTACACTAAAAGAATTTGATATTGTGTGGATAGAATGAGCATTCGCTCGTCTGATGTAAATACACCTTGAAACTATCACTGATCACCATCACGATCAGTCGACTAAGTGAATCAGTCCGAGCTTGATGTGTCGATGTCGAACTAGTGTTTTAGTTAATGTATATTGTCATCGCGTATCGAATTTTGATTTAACCACGATATATAGATCCGATTCGTATCTCCCACTTCTATCCTAAAATGATAATGGTGATAAGTAATATAAATTTTGTATAAAGCTTAAAGACGTGTGTAAATTATAACTTGGTTGGTTAATTTTGTAACTTTGATTTGAAAATATATTTTTGTAGAAAAGTTTTTTGGAAGTAAAAGTATACGTTAACGTTAAGTAAAATATTTATAGATTGGGCAAAACTATTTTTATACGACTTTTAATTATTTATGAATATTATTTTCTGTTAAAAATGCAATCTATCGTGGCTTTGGGAGCCACTGCTCCCACTAAGGTCATGTCTGTTCTTAAGAAAAGAACGTTAACACCAGTGGTAGACCAAATTCGTCATACATTTCTGCCAGCACCAAATCCAAACGAGCATAGACCTTATTCACCCTTCCAAAAAAGCGATAACATGGCAGAATACACAATGGCCAGATTGGATGATTTATTGAATTGGGGCCGGAGAGGTTCTATGTTCCCTCTATCATTTGGATTAGCTTGCTGTGCTGTTGAGATGATGCATATGGCTGCTCCCCGTTACGACATGGACAGGTAAGAATGAATATCATCAATATATTATCATAAAGTTGTAGTATGTTCATATTAAATAAATAATAATTGACATAAATTGAGATAAACAATCATGAGTAATATTAACTTTCGGAATAGTACAGTTTTCATCTTGTTTCATATTTATTTCATTTTTATTAATATTTAAATTGAATAGTATTATTATTATTTTAAATCTAAAGTTATTGAATTAAATGTTTCAAGTTACAAATTGTACATAAAAAATCAATGATTCTAATATTATTTTATAGAAATGGGAATAAGACATGATTTTTTATTCCTAAGACCATCATTTTATTTTATTTAAAACATATGAATATGTATGCAGCAACTGGCAGATCTGATAAGTTATCTACTAAATAAATTGGAAGATTCAACACGGATGGGACTCAAACATTTGATACTTGGGATCCCATGTAGCTGCTCTACTAATTTAGCTACCTTGCGGCTTCCGAACCTAAAGAATATAGCATTCTATATATTATTATCTTTAACATATGGAGTCAAATTCTATTAGGCTTCTGTTGGAAATTCTTATTTTACAGTAATATCATTGAATACATGACAGAATGAATATGAATGTTTAAAAATATTAATGTTTATAGGGATATAAAGATGGATTGTTAAGTTATAAATAAATAAGCTTACAATTTTTTATTTTTTATTTAATTCAGATATGGTGTAGTGTTCAGAACATCACCTCGTCAGTCTGATGTAATGATAGTTGCCGGAACATTAACCAACAAGATGGCACCGGCCTTAAGGAAAATTTACGATCAATTGCCGGAGCCTAGATGGGTCATCTCTATGGGCAGCTGTGCTAATGGCGGAGGATATTACCATTATTCTTATTCAGTTGTAAGGTAAATAAACAGATTATGTATTCTAAACACACAATATAGCTTATATTACATTATGTCAAGTTACAAAAATACGTACAAGACAACAAATACAAGTCGTAGTACTTAAAATTAAAATATCCCAACCCTAATGATTTAAGGGGACTAATAAAATAGAAAGAAAAAAAAAATTGTTGTCGTAATATACCGAAGTATTAATTAACGGCGTCGTCCTTAATAAAGAATATAAATTGAATAATGAAAATCAAACCAACTAAAGAATAAAATCGTGTGCAGGAGAACCAATAACAATTAAGGAACGTAATATTTTTTAAAGCTACCTTATAAGGTCTACTGTTGTATCATTTTATTGTTGATAACTATAAATAGGCCTATATCATATTATTTTATCGTCATTTGTGTATTATGTAAGCTTTTGAAGTTTTCCTAGATCATATATTATATTAAGGAAAAAACACCGCACGCACACACATCAATATACAAGACTATAATTACCGTTTCCTGCAAATAACAATTATATATACAAGTGATTATTACTCATAATATAAATAATATCTCTTAACTGAAGTATCGTAATATAAACGTCATAACAATATAAGCCTTTTTTATGTTATCTGTGATGAAAGTGAAGCTGTAATTATAGATTATCAAATGCAAGGTGACTTTGATCTGTTATCAAATAAATCGAAGTTAAAATAGTGAATCTGCACAATGATTATTCCATTCTTTATATATTTTTGTATTCTCTCTAATTTACATTTTTGTTTCCGTTCTGAATGCACGTATACAAGCAATTTTTTTTTATTTACGGAAAAGAAGGGTGTTTCTGATATATAGTTTTGAAATTAATTACATTTCAGATAATTTTAATACATTAAACTGAAAATTATAGTTTTCTTATTCCATAGATATCCTATAGAGATTTAAAAAGCGAAAAGTCTGCTTGAGGTGTAGGGAAATCCCATATAGTTACTTTTTTGTCTGACCGTTAAGGAGCTAATAAATAATCCTCTTGCATTATTGCTGATCATAGTTCAACTGGCAGGTATCTCGGGAGCCGGCGGTTGATTCATTCTTATAGAAAATAATTTTAATATAATTAATATAATTACCAACGATATAATAAATTCAACTTTCTCATCTGAATTTATCAGCTGTTGTAATATATATTTTCAGAGGCGTTGATCGCATTATACCAATTGATATCTACGTGCCTGGATGCCCTCCGACCGCTGAAGCCTTGATGTATGCAGTTTTACAATTACAAAAGAAAGTAAAGAGAATGAAAACCGCTCAAGTCTGGTATAGACATTAAATTTAATCTTTTTAAAGATATACTGTGTATATAAACGCTTGTTACATAATGTTTATATTTATTATTGATGTGATATTTCATGACAGATTTTATATAAATATAGTCTTAGACAAGATAAGATGTATTATTTTGTAATAACCTTACTAACACACAAAAAAGATCTTATTTTGGAAATAAACACTTTAGAAATTTGTTCTTTTTTAAATTTATAATATCGGATTATATTTGATTTTTGGTTTTCGAAAGTGCTTTTACAAAATTCCTAATTCTGTGTGCTTGTTACGATTGTTTTAACTATGATATTTAAAAGAGATTCAAAATAAGAGAAAAGTTTTGGAGGACAAAATTTGCTAATCCATATTATTTGCTTCAAGGCTGTTTGTGAAGAAGCGTTGTTATCTAATCCGATGATATGGACAGACACGGTTACTCATCTTCTATTCTAGATAGTATGACAGCTCGTAATGCAAAAAGAGCTTTAATACAAACGATATAAAGTCCTTTTTCTAATGAATACCGTGTAGTATGTATGTATGTAGGTGATTTAGGGTTGAAGATTGTGACGCTAGTTAGCGTTGATGTACGTTATGAACTCGCTATTTATGGGTCACATAGTTTGAAATTGCATAATGAAATGCGCTTTATAGTAGCTGAAGCTTGTCAGCTGAAGGTGGCAAGTATGGGTTTCTTTATTACACAAGGCCTTCTCTTCTCAAGGCATCACAGGTTTGTCATTTTCAAATTTGTATTTCTCATCTTTCTATTTAGCTACTGTGAAGTAATTAGGAGTTAATTATTCAAGGGAACCACCATATTGCTCTAATGCATTATTATACACACAGATCGTCACAAATAAAGTGGTATCTTTAAAGATTTAGTATATATAGAATATAATAACTACATATTTATCTAACAAGTACAATAACACTTGAGTGGTTTATATAAATTATGAAGTACATACCTTTCAATTAGCTTTAATAAAATTCAATCGAAATTCTCTAAGACGAGTAACTTTACAATTACTGCCATAATGCATTAATACTGTAAAGTAATAAATAGGATGGACACAAAAACCACAAAAGTTTGAACTGACAAAAGAGGTGCATTAATTCATACATTAATTTTAAGCATGTCATTTTGCATGCATAAAATAATTTATTTTGTTATAATATTTAAAAAAAAATTGTTACAAAAAAAAATTTTTGTTACAAAAAAAAAATTATGTTACATGTATTTTTTTATTATTGTAAAATAATTTTGAATTAAGATTATTCTTTATCTTTATTGAAATTTATTTTTTTTTTCTAAAAATACACATTAAGAAATTATTTATTGGAAACTTAACATGAGCATTGTGGGATTCAAATGAAAAAAAGGCTAAAAATAGATTAGTTTTTGTATATATTACAACAACCATGAGCTTTTTTGTAATAAATCAACATACATTTTGCAAATGAAGGTGATGAAAGAATAATAGCTAAGATGTGTGATTAATAAACATTTTATTCATGTCATGTGTCAGTGACTTAATCGAAACTAGCAATTTATGACAAGATGATCATGACAAGACAATAAAATAACAATATTATGTTATAAATGTACATAATTTATTCTTATTAATGTATTCAGGTCTTAAATATATCCATTAAGTGTTTTTTTATCCATTCATTTTATGGAATGAATACGCCATAATTTTCTTTCGCATAATTATCAGTAAAAAAAATGAAGATACAATATATTTTTTAATCCATACGTAATATATACATTAAATAGTATTTAAAATAATTGTAATATCACAAGTTTTATCATATTTTATTTATCAGGTGAAAAACTGTAATAGTGTTTATCAAATCGATATGCATTTGATTTGAATGTACAGCCATTATTATTGACAAGTTAAGAGAGTTGATATCCAGGAGTAGCCCGATTTAAAAATTAAAACTGGCCGATTCTATTTTTGGTACACCAAAAAAAATTAATTTATTATTTGGCGCTGGATTTGTGGTTGTGTAAAATGACGTATATCATGTTCCATCTGGAGAAGCAGTTTTCTTAGGTGGCTTCTTTCAGGACGTGTACAGTGCTCCTTATTGTCACGAATTCCCAAGAGATACATCACGACCTCCAGTTATCATCCAACGATGCATAACTTCAAGTGAGGATTGAAGCAGGAGATCCTTAAGCTGATCTGCTAAATACTGTCACAGTTCTCTCAACAACTGGCGTCATGAGTAGTTTCTCAGGTTCTCGTCTTTCGAATCTTAGGTAATACCTTCGTGACATTATCAAAACTCTAGATAACTGAACTATTTAAATATTTTTTAATCTTTATTTATTTTTTTTATTTTCTCCCATTTTATTTTTCGCTTTATTAATATTTTACTCTAACAATATGTTACTATTAAAATTTTAGTCAGCTATATTGAATCCAACTTTGTTCTGTTAGAACAGTCCTGTTAAAATGTTTAGACGCAAAACTTCTCTAGTGTTATCTGTTGCAAGCACTTCCGAGAGTCACTTTAATTCTCCTTCGGGCTGATTAATATTATAGAATAACCATAATTCGTATTGCCAAACCACTTTATCAACAACAAAACTGGAATTTTATTTCATTCCACGGGTAAAATAAAATAAATAGTTAAGTAACAATATACGAGTATAAGTTTTTATGTCACTAATTATGTATTACGATCAACATGTTTTTCAATCATTTTAACATAAATAACTTTTCTTTGGAAGTAATTACTAATCCTAAAAGACTTATATTGCATCATTTATTCATTAAGTATAAAAATACAATTTTTTTGTTTATTTTAAGTACTTTTGTTCTGGGATGAATAAACAAAACCGCTGCCTGTAAGTGAAAATTGTCCTTTTTGTAACTAATTAGGCATTGCGCAAAAGACAATTTTTATAGCTAAAAAAGTGAGATTCTCCTCTTGTTTTACCTCTGTTTTCTCAAAAAATAGTTAATGAATAATTATGTTGCAGTAAGATACTAAAGAAGTAAGTTCAATTATTCTTTTAGTTGTTAATTTTAGAAAACATAGTATTTAAATACTCTAAAATTGTTCCAATTTACTTACGTATTTGCAAAATGATAATACACTTTCCGTGTTTTTTTATATTCAGACGTACAGTTAATTTATAAATAATATGTTACAATACTTCCTAAGGCTGTTTTTAAAAACCATTGGTATTGCCATTGTATTTTCCATTTTATTATTATTTTACTATTAATATTTTTAGTATTAGCAATTATAATAATTATGTATCAATAATTTATGTTAGGAAAACGTAATAAAATATCTTTTGCCTGTCGTATTTGCATGAATGCTTAAGGAAGAAAAATAATCCAGATATATTATTTAATTTTCTACAATTGTTAATAAAATATCTTACATAAAATCTTTGATTTTTTCAAACGGGTGAAAAACTATTACTTGAGCTAATGTCGGCGGTAAACGTATTTTTGTATCATAAGCGAAAAAATTCCATGAATCAATCACCGCTATCGTGATTATTTTTTTATTTTAGCTAAAATTTAATATTTGTATACGGACAAATATATATAATATAAAATCCCTATAAATCAAATTTCGAAAAGACGATGGAGAATGTATAATTCTTAACTGTTTTACTATACTCATGATATGTTAGGGATTACATAATGTTTCAGCCGAAACATTATGTAAGCGTAATTTAAAATATTCCATCATCTGATGCAATCGTCGAATTGACTAATGACGTTAGAGTTAGTAATAAATGTTTTACTTTCATCAGATGAAGTTTTTAAAACATTTAAAAACTTCATCTGATGAAAGTTTTAATTTGAAAACCGGTTGTCTTTGGGGTATGTAAGTTAAATTACTTAGCAATTAGAAACATTTTTGGTTGCGTAGACCATCAAATGTTATTTCTCAAACTTATAGTTTACTAATAAAACTATAAGTTTTGCGATTAATCTTATTGCCTCTTACCTGAATCAAAGAGTGCAGACGGTCCAGCTGTCTTACATCTAAAGATGGGTGTTTCAAAAGGATCTATTCTTGGCCCCTTTTTGTTTTTATTTTATATTAATAATTTGCTCTTTATCGTAAAAAATCTTTGGGATATTTTACTTTTTGCTAATGATTACTTATTATACACTTATGTGACAGACACACGATAAATACAAGAAAATAAACTCGTAACGCCTAAATTTTGACTTCTCGAAGGTAACAAATTCTTCATACGCATGTATAAAGTTCCTCATAATATCTTAGACCGTCCATTTCTTAGTTTTAATTTTAGAATTTAAAGTATATTATTAAATAAACCTTATAGTATTCAGGTTAACAGTTGATTGAAATGTGTGGAACCTAGATTGTACTCATTTGCAGGGTTGATATTATAACGTATCCATCAAACATTGTAAAATTTCATTTAAAAAGAGCAACTATTATCTGGGCGGCTCTTATCAGCAGCCAGCTTTCAGAGTCGGTAGTTTACTCACGGACTGACTACTCACTCACTCACTCACTGACCTTTTTAATGTAATAATTGACAATTCAAAAGTGCGTGTAAATGCCAACATTAATGAAGATTTTTTGTAATTAAGTAACTTTTTTGTAAAAATTTGATTGATTTAATAATTATATTTGTACATAGATCCCGCATTATCTATAACGTGTCCCAGCAGTACGATTTACAATAACTAACCTGTACACGCTCGGCGCCCGTCGATGGACCCCTCACCCCAGTGCTGTTGATCTCTACTTAGTCTAATTTTACAATGTGGTTTTGAAATATGTTTCAGAGATAAATAGTATTCCATATCTCGTCGATGCACGGGACTACAAAAAATAAGTTCGTTAATATCAGATTACTAAATATCTGGTGATCTCAAAAATATACAAGATAAATGCAAGAGGAGACTTTAGTATACATATCAAATTTAGCTTTTATAAAACGCTCTTACTTATAGAAGTTGTAGAAAAAAAGAAAATCAGGTTGGTATAAAAATCAAAAGTTTTAATGGTATTTTCTGAATCGCACCAAGCTTTCATTTACTTTTAGTATACAGAATGAATTGTACAAACAATACATTTCTCTTTACCCTTCACAAAACCACGAGAACGCAATCGTCAAAGTGCCTTAAAACAGGTTATAATAATAATCATATTTATTAAAAATTTTGTCTGACTCACGCGCTTTCATATTAAATTTAATGGCACACGTCGAGTTTAACAATTAATATAAACCATAAAAATATTTGACGGAAGCATTGATATCGACCAAATAATTTCAAAACAAACTTTAGGAAGTAGATAACACGGTCGTGATTTCAATAATAACTGTCTCATATCATCCAGCTGCAAACAGACACTACTTTGAAGTCAGACAAAATGTATTTCACAATATAATAATATCACATATTTTAAATGCATTAAGAAGATATTTCCACCGCTGGGTCGTATATGAGAATGGAAGAAATTATATTCATTTATAAATAAGTAATCCTCCACTGGTACAATCGAAAAACCATTATGAGATTTTTAACGGAAGTGTAAATTATAACTCCCGATAGAATAATAATTTATGGGATTTTTTTCCTTTGTATGACATTAAATAAACCAATTCTATATTTTAACACTAATTTACAGACTAATATTTACATTTTATTTATAGGTATATATATAAATATGTATAATTATATCGATAGCGATTCCGATAATCTTATCGTCCACGTAATCGGCAATTTAATGTATAATTAACTAATAATGGTCACAATAACAACTCGATAGATATTTTAAATGTAAATAAACAAGCGGTAGAGTCCTCGTCGTATATTGCACTTGACACGCGCCGCGCCCCGCGAGCCGCTGACGTTACACTAGGGGCGGACGCGGGGGGCGGGCCGAGATGGCGACCGTCGGTTTGCAAGCGATGTAATAAATAATTTTCTAAAACGATAATGCGAACGATACACTCGGAGAATTAGACGTACTCTCACTGGGCGACATCGTCAGTTTACTTTATGTACATGGGGGGCGGCGGGTCGCTATCATCGCGGCTCCTCCTTCTTGAGCAGGTCGAGAGGCGCGAGGGGCGCCAGCGAGGGCGCCAAGGGGGCCAGCGGCGCGTGCGCACCCAGCGGCGGCAGCGGCCCACCCGGCAGCGAGCGATGCAGCAGCGGGCTAGACTTGAGCTGCTGGTGGTGCGCGTAGGCGCTCAGCATTTTTGCGCGATCCTCCTCCGCGCGAATCGCCGCCTCCACGAAAGGCGCGAACCTCATGTGTTGAAGGGGGTCGAACGCCACGCGGTACGGGTCCCAGTGAGGCGGAGGAGGATAGGCGGGAAGTGTGGGCGGGGGTCGCGGAGGCTCCTTGCGGTCGTCCTTCGTCTGCTCCGGCACTCCGTTGCGCAGGGGCGACCGCGTTCTCGCCCTCTCCATGTCCCGCTCCCGCTGCTCACGCGCCTTCCGCCTCTCCCGTTCCTCGCGATCCCTCCTCTCGCGCTCCTCCCGCTCGCGGCGCGCCCGCTCCCTCTCCTCGTGCTCGCGCCGCACCTCGGCAGCGGCGGAGGCGGGCGGCCGCGCCCCGCGCCACGAGTCATGCAGAGACATTGGCGGGCCGTGGTGCATGCCGTGTAGCGACGACGACAGGGCGAGCTCGCGGCCGTAGGCGGAGAGGCCGAAGGGCGTGGGTGCGCCCCCGTAGGGACCGGCGCCGTACCGTCCGAACGGCGACACCCCCGTAACTCCCAGGTGTCGGTCGACGGGCGCGGCGAGGGACACGGGTGCAAGCGCGGGGCGGGCGGGGTACCGCACGATGCCCAGCGGTGCGTGGTGCGGCAGGTAGGGCCCGGGCGGCAGCTCGTAGGGAGAGCGGTAAGCGGGCGGCGGCGGCGCCGGGGCGGGGAAGGCTCGCAGCTTGTCCTTATCCGAGACGGTCGCTGACGCGCCGTTTCCGCCGGTCTTTTCTTTTTGTTGATGGTTGTAGATTTCCCACGCAATTCTGACGTGCATGGCGTTCCACTTTCCAGTTTTCTGCTTAAAATTATTATTTAATTTAAAAACGTTTTACATACTGTTAGTTATATAAATAATAACCATGCAAGAAAGAAAAGAAACGTTAACATGCATGTAATGATGTGCGTAAAGGAACCTACCGCCATAGCGGGTCGTGGTGGTGGTTTAGTGGCGGACTCGCTTGCGGCGGACACTACGGGCTGTTAACATGACGCGATGCAAACGTTAATGAGTACACAGCAAAATAACAAGGAAGCATTAAGCTATACAATTGGGTAACGATAGCTCTAATATAAAAAGAAAATAGAGATAAATATAAATATACAACTATAAGATCCCCATATAGCCACAGAAATGTGATACTGTTAATATCTATATTTACAAAATTAGAATTAAAAAAACTTATTTACGTTCTCTATCTAGGTTATTATTATTAAAATGAAATATCTATTTTCTACGGTAAATTAGTGTGAAAGTATGTAATATCCTAAACCTCAACTATGTTATAATTCATATTATGTACCTTAGGGGCATAAGTAGTGAGCGGCGCGGGCGGCACGTAGGGCGCCGTGGGATGCAGCAAACTAGACGAGTAGGGATATCCAAGGCCGAGACCGGATCGATACAGAGAAGTCATTTTACCGACATCTTTAAACTGAAATGAGATAACAATGTGGTCACTAGACGCAGAGGAGATTCATTTCTACGACAATTTGTATTTCGTATTCTTTCTTTAATATTCAGACAAAAACTGTAGCTGTACTGGTAATACGAGAACATACAGCAAAAATTGACACTAGAAAAAAGCAACTTTCATAAACAAATAACAAAAAAAACAACTTTCATAAGCAAATTAAAATATTCGTATGAAATCTAGTTTAACCCACCAAGGGCGCGTGCGGCACGAGCAGCTGGTGGGGGTTGTGGGTCGGGTGTGGGTTGTGGGGGGCGGGCGGGGCGTGCGGCGCGTGGTGCGGGTGTTGGTGTGGGGCGGGCGGGTGTTGGTGCACGTGGGTGTGCTGGTGCTGGTGGTGGTGCAGCTCCGTCCGCACCCCCACCCCTACCGCCCCCGCTGCCGCCAGGAACCGGTTGTCCAGCTCGCGCCTTAGAAGATCCGCACCAGGACCTGGAATTTCAATTATACGGGGTTAGTTGATGCAGGATTAATAAATTGTATCATGAGAGAAATTGACCACTTACTAGATTGAAATAGCGATTCCGCGGAGAAGGGATTCGGGTTGGGCGGCGCCAGCGGAGCGCCGAACAAAGGGGGTGCCGGCGCGAAACCTGCGCGCTCGGACCCCGTGGGCCTGCTGAAAAAAAAAAGCACAATAAGAAAGCAGTTCGTGTCGTCAACATTTTATTAAATTTGGTTTTTAGCAATTAACAAATCCGACTATTAATTATAAAATTTATTATATTTTAAATATGTATGTTTTTAAAATAATTTCAGTCTCGGTCCGCCGTATACTCACGTTACCCCCCAATGGGCAGGCGGTTTTGCACTGGAACTTATACTGGGCACGGTCGGCACGGGGGCCAGCGAGTGTGCCAAGTGAGGTGCAGACGGCGTCGGTGCCGTGGGCGTGGGGGCAGCCAGGCTCGTCAGACCACCCAGCGAACTGAGGCCCGTACTCAGCGGACCCAGCGAACTTCCCAATGCCGGGACCGCCCCCTTCGCAACAAACAAACTTTTTTATTAATTGAAACTTTAAACACACTATCTAGTAATAAAATACGACTAATTTAGTGTTTGAAAAAACACCTAATACATCAGAATCACATTGAATCCAAATTCAATCTACACCTTTGACGTGTTTATTAAAAAAAAATAGTAATTAGATCTAACGGGCAGCGGCGCCGGCAGCGGTGCCGCGAGTGGCGCGGGGAGGGGTGCGGCGAGGGGGGCGGGCAATGCTGACGTCACCGCCGGCACCGCGCCTGCCCCCGCGCCGCCGGATGCAGGGGTACTACGGGACAAACTGCTGATGTTGCTGCTGGAACATACCGCACACATATTAATTATGGTAATGGGACCAGCAATAATTGTATTCTTCGATTTTTTATTCGTTGTATTATATCGTACAGCGATCAACCAAATACAATTGACCAGAACAGCTAGTGTTCATCACTGCACTGCCTTATTTTATACATTTTTTGAGTTTAGTAAGGTGTAGTTTTAGTGAAAGACTGTGTCTTCCACTAAAGTAATACGTTGAAATATATTTTAAAAATATTAAATATCGCCAAAGTATGTGTGGAATAACAAAGATGGAGGGTGTCACCTGAAGCTCTCCCGCTCCCTGCCGGGGCTGTGCCCTCGCGGTGAGTATGCGAGGGGTGCGTGTGCGCCCGCGGCTCCCAGCGATCCCGGCGTGTGCGGTCGGACTCCTTTTGGCGTTTTAGGCGCTACAAGCGGCGAGGCCGATAGACTTGTCCTCTGAAATTATATTATTTGAAATTATAGCATTGATTATTGTTCTTAGCAATTAATTATTGAACATTTTTCATCTTACCGTATCTGACGTATTTCTTGGAGAAGCAGCCGACGGTGGGAGGTAGGGACTGTGTTGCAGCGTGGGGGCGTAAGGAGCATATAGGGTCGGGTAGGAGCCACCCGTGTATACGGCCGGCGGAGGATAGCCGTTGGTCGAACTTTCCGTGCGGCTCGTTAAATCATTCGTTACGGGCAAATGTCTAGCATCTACCATGGGAGGGGGTAGGGGGTGACCGCTAACGTGGCTACTACTAGACGTTATTATGGCGGGCGCGCTGGAGGTGGGGGAAGGATCTATGTGGTTCACCGGCTGATGCAGTGAGACGGCGGGCGCTAGCACTGCGTGAGGATGGGGGGGCAAACTTAGACCTGGATGTTTTATACTCGACGTAAAGTTAGATAGTGAGCTGGTAGTCGTAGTGGTGGAGTGCAACGCTGAGCTCATGTGATTGGGTGTAGAAGTAGCCATAAGATTTGAACTACTTAAAGCTAAATTATTAGGATGGCCGATCAGATTGTGGCTGTTCACGGGGTGACTGAAGTGCGTCGCCGTAGGCGGGTGCGTGGATGTTAGGTGATTTGCCGATATATGATTTGCTACGCTAAAGGCTGTGTGGTGGTGCGGTCTACTCGCGTACGGTGGCTGAATGGAATGTTTCTGTAAACTCGATTGACCTTGATAGGGTATCGAATGGCCGTGAATACCGGAACTAATACTTGAGTTTACATGACTAGACCCGATCGACGGGTTAGGATAGTGGCGGGACGTCGGCGCCGAAGGAGATAGGGAACGCCCCGTTAGTGTCTGACTCGGAAGACTGCTGGGAGTCGATGCCGGCGTCGGTTGCAGCGATAGACTCTGTGGCACGCCATTTGACACAATACGATTGGGATAGGAGGTAGGAATGGAAGGATGCGGCTGCGTCGCCGGCGACGCGTTTCGAACGTCGTGGCCGGGCATCACGGGGTGAGACTGCGGATGGGGTACGCGATTCGGGAGACTAGGATGCAATGGTGGCGTCGTGGTGGGCCCCAGGTGCGGCGGCCGGGGCGCGTGGTGTGCGTGGAGGTCGAGAGGCACGTGCGGGGGCTCCTGGGCGGCCGGCTCCGGTCGCGTCTCGTGGTTGGTGTGGCGATAGTCCGGCAGAGCGGCGGCGGCATGCGGCTGGTAGGCGGTGTGCGAGAGGAAGAGCGGCGAGGGGGCGGCGGGCGCCGGCGGTGCCGGGGTTGGACTATCGGCCGCCGCGCGGGCGCCCGGCTGCAACTTGTTATTGCTGGCCGGCCGCTCCGGCGTGTCAGGTCCAGTGGCACCGATAGGTCGCGCCGGTACTTGGGTGGCTGCCTGTCCGTCGATGGCCGGTATGTGGGCGCCGTTGGGGCGGTGTGGCGTGTCGGCCCGGAAGGGGGGCGGGGGGAGAGCCGGGGGAGGCAGCGCGGCCGGCGCGGGCGAGGGCGCGGGCTGCGGGAGGGGCGCGGGCGCGGGGCTGGCGCTGCCCCCGACGGGCGCGCGGGACAGCGCCAGCGCGCCTCCGCTGCCACCCCGCGCCACCAGCTCGTTCTTAGCCCCGCCACCGCCCGCGCCCGTCACCCGGAATAGAGAGCCGGCATCCGATGCCTGGAAGATGTTAATGATTTACTATTAATAAAAATTCACTATTTATTATTTTTTCATATTTCTACTAATTAAGAAAATAACTAGGTAACGAAAGCAGTAAGGGCTAATTAAGAAAATAAACACTTACATCGTCCATAGATGCGTCGTGATATCTAGGGGAGGCATTTCTGCTGTTTTCTGGACTCGCCTGTTACAAAAAAAAAATATTTTAATAAGTAAATTATCTCTAATTAGTTGTTATTCGGTATCTTATAAAAGATAAAAAAAGTGAACATGAACTGTCAGATACGACAAAGATATCTGTCTAAGAGATCTTGCCAAAATGTAATTTGTAGTTAAGGCACGTTATGGTTTCCTTCAATTCTAGGAGGTCGTCTTAAACAAAGGTGGTGGGTCGTTGAGATCATCCCGATTATTCAGTAGCTAAGTGGAGACTCACTCCGTCGCCGGCCGGCGTAATGCACGCATTAGTATTCACTTATATTCATGTACACCTATTGTTCTAAACTAATACACAATATCCGCTTGTTTGTCTATGTTGGACCAGAGATGTGATGCAAAGACACCGCTGGAATAAATATATTCATCAGGTACAAACTAATAAATAATCACGGTAAGTAAATCAATCGTTTTGCTTACAAAATGATTGACGTACACTACAAAATTGTGATCTTTTCTTTAAATTAATTCAAAAACGTGACGAATTAATAAATATATATTTATTGTACCATTCAAGATTGTTTATTAGATTTCTTGCTATCCAGTGATCTAATCTGTGCTTTTAGGACCGTTCAATACGAATCTTGTAATACCAAAATATACCTATACAAAAAAAAAACAGACTATTATTGTTAGATATACTAAAAATATTATCAAGTCAACAGTGAATATTTAACGGGACGGTTAAATTTAACAGTATATTTAATAAATAAAACATCATTATATATTTAATTTAATAAAGGGCGGCGAGATGAATTACAATCGCAAAATGATAATATCAAAAGTAATTACTAAAAGGTATTTTACGACCGGTCGAGATAGAAGAGAATTGCTCAATAAAGTTATTTAAGTCTCCGAATCGTGCGATGCTGAAGTTATATCAAATTATATCGTATTTTAAAACCCGATACAACTTTTAGTGAGAATATATGTATCATTAATATTGAAATAAATTGTTTTAATAAACTTAATAAATCATGAATAGTAAATTAACATTTTGTACCTACTCGATATATACATATAATATATTTCTCCTTTTTAATGACACTGCCGTAAGAGAAACAATTCAATATAATCCTGTAACAAATTGTGATTCTTTTCGGACAAGTGGCGGAAGGAGAGATAGTAAATCGATCGCGTGAAAAGGTACAAATCGTTTCGGGATCGTTCCGGCAATTGAATGTTTAAGTCTTATCCGGGAGTGTGGGAGGCGGTGGGGAGGTTAACAATGGAGTTATAAATCAAGTATGGAGAGCGCGTGCCGGCGGCGGGAGGCGGCGTCCGGTTGTATCAAAAGGTGCCGTGTCTCGACTCCCGCTTGCTTTTTGTCATAGACACCACGGTCATCACTTAAACGATCACGTGTAATATAATTTACGACATTTATATTATAATATATTACAAATTAAAATGTGTTATATTTCCTTTTTTTTGTGGAGGCGATACGTTAAAAGATAATGTGAATGATAAATTAATGTCTGATTACTTATGAATATGTATAACTTTTTGTTTTTTTTTCATCATAAAATGATTACCTATGAAACCTTTTATTACACCTTTTATTACAGCTCATAACTTCAAAAAATAATGTCTCTAAGCTCTTAATGTATGTATAATTCAATACATAAATAAAAAAAAAAACAAATCTTTTAGAATCGTCATTAAAATATAAATGAGTATCTGATATTTTAATACGTGGGAAGAAAACAACATAACGACACTACATTATATCTAATATAATCTTAAAATCAGAGGTCAAAGGAATAATAAAAATAGTTATAAAACATATATGTTAATTTATTATATATATATATAAAAGAACATTTAAAATTATCATTAATTAATAGATATTATAATAATATTAAAATATACAACCTTGGCTATATTGTCGTCTATAGACCAAGTATTAATAAATATTTCTAGAGACGAGAAAAAAAAAAGATACTCAAAACAATTTATTTTAACGTTTTCATATTACAAAAAAAATAAAACGACTCTAAATAAATCACTCGGTCGAACATAAATCGTTTTCTCAAATTGTAGAAAAGAATAATTAAAATAAATAAAATGCTGGCATCTTGTCAAAACGACATAAAATTATTTAAATTGCATTAAAATAGACAAACAAACGGACATTAGTGATGAGTGATGTCGTGCTGATGTGTAATAATAATGTGTAATAATAACGCGAGGGAGACGAGCACGCGACACGGAAAAATAATAATAATAATTTAAAAAAAACAACCAATAAAAATAAACGACCTCGTCACTACTCAACACTGTCAAAATTGTAATATAAAATATATCATAGTAATATACATAATACATATTAACACGATGTAAAATGTAAAATATTCACGACCACTCCTGTACTGTGACGGAATTTATTTTTGTGCATTTTACAAATTGTACATTGTTATTTATTGTTGATTCAATTTATTTTATCAGATGAGACAGGGAGAGTATTTTAATAACGAAATCAAAACAGATATTAAAGTATAATCCGAAAACTTCAGCCGCAGGCTTACCGAGCCCGCTCTCCCCCCCTACCATTGTTGTGGAACGGGGAGAGGGGGAGGGAGAGAAAAAAAAAACGACGTGATAGCTTTTCACCCCTCATTCGAAATTCTAATACTTTTGCAAACTTTTAATAGGATAGGACTTAAAATTCAACGAGAATTTAGATTCGAAGGAAAGTTCAAACAGCGGCTCGTGATCGCGGCCCTCGGCAACTTTCTAATATACTTTACGGGTTTTCTATTATGCATTTTATTGCTTCAACAGGCTTCTGATAAACGACTCCTATTAAATAGTCCCATAAAACTGTAACCCACTACATCTTGTACCGCCATTATTAAGAAATGATAATTAAAAAATATATATTATAAATTAAATATACAATTGTGATGGAATTGATTTTGCATTTCTGACACAGTTCTCTTCAAGAGTTGGGGAGGGGGGGTCAGCAATTAGTGGTCTGTTATTTTATATTGTTAATACTATTATTATTAATACTTTAATAATGTTATTAGATATAAAAACACAAATAGACTACATAACTTTTTTATTACAGACATTAAAGACGCTTCCAAAAACGATTCGACTCCGTAAAGATCTGTGTCAGGTGGACTATAAATATAATACTGAGGAGCTAAAATTAAACTGTTATCATTATAATAAAATTATAACGTTCTTCAATAAAACGATAAATTAATTTCAAAACTCTCGAAAACTTTCGACTCTTGCGTTCGTATTTTGCAAGAACGTCTTGAATGTCTGTGAATTCTTGAATGTCACCGTGTTGTAAAATTTTAAATATACTATTAAAATTATTGTGTAATAAAAATTTAAATGTCAAATAGGACATGTCTATAATAAAACGAATCATTAAAATAAAGTGAATATACTTTTAACGTATATAAATATAAAATTCATACATAATATATTTTAATGTCGATATAATAATAAAAGAATTAAAGCACTATTTACATTTACAATATAACATAATACACTATTTACACATGTGTTTAAAGACATCCTTACACCAGATAGCGTGTTATTTTATTTGTCTTGTATAAACATAACTGTGTCATGTTAATGTTCAATATTTATATAAAATATTTGCAAACCGTATATGAAAAACATTACGAGGTTGTTGAGTTTATTTGACGTCTCAAGAATAATTAACAGGGATTTCAAATTGTTAAAATACATTTATTTATCTATTTAATATATCAAATTAATATAAATGTTTTGGAAATGTTCCAACCGGGTGAGATTAAGGGAGATTATTGTTTATTCGGACAATTAAGATGACTATACACGTGTGGAACAATAAATGCATCCGTCGTCCGTGCATCGTCAATTGATATAATCTTTGGCATATTATATTATATATAATTTATCGGTGCGTGTCAGATGTAATTTTAAATTTAATGGCCGGGGCAATAGAAAGTATAATTAGGTAGTTGCCAGTGTTGTAACATTTGACCGCATTAGAGCGTAATGGCGGTAGCGGTAGCTAAAAGTGAATCGCGTTTGTTTCGAACGTTATGACTAAGCGCTATGGCAATTCTATTTAAGTTTTGAATATAATAATAATAATGTGCCGGTGTTACCAGGTTAATATTACCAACCTAACGGTATTTTTTATTGTGTGCGATAGGTATTGCCATAATTAATTAAATAATAATTGCTTTTTCCAATTGTTATAAATAGAGTTTTAATTTATTAATTATTATGTAAAATAGTAACGTTGGTCTGATATAAGTAATAAACAGTACTTAAGCATGAAGAAATATACACAACGTTTAATCCTATTGTTAATATAAATTAAAATTAATGTGTAATTTTATTACAATGTCTCAAATGCAAACATAAATGTTTCACTATTATAAATGATATCACGGTCACATTTATCAAACGGATTTTAAAATGTGTGTGTAAAATTATACATGCATCAAACGTTCGAAAAACAAAAAAAAATAATGTAGACTTTCAACAGATTCATAAGTCAGTTTGAATTTGAATTTGGTATCTGTCCAATTTACATCTATGTGGAATAAGATTGTTTGGAAATCGCAGCCATTTTTAAAAGTGCCGTGCCAACGAATCTATTGATGTGGTAATAAATTTACAAGTCATACTAAATTTTCTTATAAATTGTATCTATTATAGATATAGAATTGAATCGTTAATTTGCATTTTTCGACATATATATTTTTTATAACTTTTTTTTTTGTATTAATTCAATACAAACAGTACCTCCTTGTCAGTGGTATTCTTTGATGGTGAACGCTTAGGGTTTTCTTTTTCCGTTCTAGCGGTTCCAGATGATTTTTGATTTTTATGACTTGTCAAAGTTCTGTTATCAGTTTTTTGTTTTGTGTTTTTTTTCTTGCCTTCTTTCTTGTTACCACCATCAGCATTGCTTTTAGGGGAATCTTTAATCCTCACTATGGTAACTGTTTGTAACTTTTCTACACAACTCTCAGAACTAACAAACACTCAATGGTAGCAATCAACGGCACATTAAAATAATCTTCTTAAATATCGTATCAAATGAACACATTAAAGTAAATAGGAGCACTCGAACTATAAGTTAAATGTTGTCACACATAGAGAGGCCTTTAAAAATAATATTATCACTCATTTAAAATCCAATTAAATAGCACTGCAATCCTTAAAACACTGTAATCCATAGATTTGCATCCGTTCTGGGAGGTGAGAGTGAATTTTTTACACACAAAAAAAAAATAACAATAGAGCGTGATTAGTAAACGGAGACAAAGAGGAGCGTACATTAACGAACGCGTAACGTCAGCACGACTGCCATGACAAGAGTGCGGTGCAGGCGGCAGCCGGCGGGCCGCGCGGCACGGTCGGTCGTTCCCCCCACCCCCCGCTGCCCGGCCCCCCTCGCCCCGCGCACGCGCCGCCCGCCCAACAAAACGCTCCGTTGAGCATTTCTCGCGATACAATACACATGTAAACGGCTTTCGAAAGCCAATACATGCCCACCGTAAATATACCATTCAGACTTGGGAGAATAAATTTATACGTACATTAGCGAACCAAGGATTCTCAACAATACGATTTGATTTATAAATATTCAATTTTGTTTTTTTAAAGGTGAAACCAACCTCGGAGCACATAATATATTCATAGCAATGATAATTAATATATTTATAACTTGTGTTTAGAAAAACGATTATTGATTTATTTATCGATTAAATTATTTTAAAATATGTATTGTTTTTATAACATATTTTTTATAGAATCCGGATCGCCGTAACGGTAAGCAAACAATCGTGTGCTCGCATAATAAAATGTATATTGTTTGTATTGCTTGTACATGAAAGCCATAAATCCAACGTATGTTTAGAATTAATTTATATTTTATTATTATACTAAACATGGTGCATTCACTTTATTCAATCTATTATTGTGGATTAACCGAAACAAAAACTGTAAAGCACTATCGGTAAAATACAACAGATCGAGTGACGATAATCTCTTTATTTTAAATGATAACAACAAAACGTGAATGGTATAAATTATTCAGACAATGCCCGAAAGACGCAATAAAGAGCCCGCTTCAGATAATATTAATTCGGAATAAATTATTTGAATGAAAAAAAAAATAACCTCTCCGGCTTCTTATCTCGGGGGTTACTTTCAAGATGAGGGGATCGTTAAGTTTATTGAATTGTTTTTAAATGGCACCAAGATTATTACGATATCCTATCATGGTATTACTTTCCCACTTGTCTTTTACATATTTAAAACTAAATCAAACTCAAAATTTATACAACTATTATACGGTTATAAATATAATAATCTTAATAATTATAAGTATATTTAAATACGAGTTAATTTATTATAATTATTGTTAACGTCGAGTCGATTAAAACAAATGTTTATATTATATTTGGGTTGTTGTATCGGATTACGCTTGATATTAATTACCGGATGTCAGAACAAAATGCCGAGTAATTTTGGTCCCGTGACACGGGGGCGTCGAGTTGTGTTATTATTTAGGGATGTTTATCTTTTAATTTGGACGACTAATGAGAATTATATATGAAAAGAAAGATAAAAAGATTATATAAAAATAAAACTTTGTCAACTATTTCTTTTTTATTCATATAGCGTCGACATTAAGTTATATTTAGTGTAAAAATATTTAATTATATATATATATTAATATATTTAACTGACTTTTGATTACAAAAGCTGTAGGTACACACTCCGTCAGAGGAAAATTAAAATATTTTATGTGCACAAACGAAAAAACGAAATAACAGAGAATTATTTTAATTCACGTATGAAAAGGCTCCGGTGAAATCCGTAAATTCAACGTCTACAGTTGAGTACATTTTTTTTTCCTCCTCGGATGTAGAGGTATTATAAATATATGATTTCAACACAAATATAATAATCTGGGTCGAATGGTTCTAGAGTTTTTTTTTTTTGTAAAAAGTAAAAAAAAACCTTTAACATCATTACGTAAATAAATACCTTATAAATCTTACAAATATAATTGCATTGTTTGTGTGAATGTATGTATGTTTTTTTACGCTTTTTTTCTTTCACGCAAAAATTACTCAACAGATTTTGATTAAAAATGTACTATAATAACATAGACCACAATCTTGGAACATATCACCCAATGTAGAACAAAAGATGAGCGAATCCGCAGTCAAAAGCTAGTATAACGTAAACAAAGGGAATGTCTGAATATTATTTTATAATTTCTCACACACACATACCATAGGTATACAATACAAGTAGTGGTGTTAATATTTTAATACCAATTAATCCTCGAGTGTTGTGTATGGCTTCCGGAATTGATTACCGAGATCGGAATCTCGGTGCTACCTCGGGAGCCGTAACTTAATGGTGCAATAAAAACGCTTATCGACTGTAGGGTTGATGAAAACGTTGAGCTTAAATAAATATAATTAAATTTTAAATCAAAATCATTGTAAACTGCTTCCCCCGTTAATGTAAAGACATGATTTGTTAACCGCACGCTCGTAGAGTGACTAAAGTAATTAACACTTACGATACACTAGAGCACCGCTTTGCGACACCCACCCTCGGGACCGCGACCTCTAATAAGAGGGAGAGGGGACTCCTCGTAACGATACCAGCTATTTCAGCAAACGTTACATTAATAAAATATATTATTTATTCCTCCTATTTTAATAATTCAATTATAACGTAAAATTCTATTGATTTCTATTACATAATACGTACATTATTAATAATTTTAATTAATATAATATAGATTCCTATCTTCTACAACGAGTACACTTAAAATAATACTCCAGCTATTAAACCATTCAGATAACAGAATAAACCACTCGATATACAATGGCAGCGGTAATAATAATAATAATAATGATGATAATAATAGCAATATTAAAATATTCTCACACGATATATAATTAACTTTAGTGAAAATAGGTTAACACTGATATGTATCTGGGAGGGATAATTTTGTTTGTTAAACTGTGAGCATCGCGTGCGGGGGAGGGGTCACGAGAGGGTGGAGATTGGGAGCCAAGTAACGACTGTCGGATTTATTTGCAACCTCATTTAATTTGCGGTTAGCCTATTGTTGAATTGTTTCTGAATCAAAAACATTTCACCGTCGCTCGATTAAAATGTTATTATGACGTGAATTAATCTTTAGTTTCGATAACAGATAATTAATTTATGTATCAAATATTTACGATGCTTATTTTATAATATATTAATAGTATCAATGTTTAAAGGAGAAAGTGCGAGGACATGTTAGAGGAGGTTGCGTAAGAAATTGGCTTTTGACTTTTACAATTTTTTTTATACAATATTTATTCCGTGTATAATATAATAAAGTATTCTCAGAATAAAGTATGTCTAAAATTCGTATAGACAGAGGTAGAGATTTTTACTCGGAACATAATTCTAACAAATAAAACTTTACATGTTTTACAAGAAGCGCAATTGGAGGTTAAATCGTAAAAGTACAAATTTATAACAGAGAAATTCAAAACAATATGTAATATTTGACAATTTAAAAAAACATAGATATAATGTTACATAAAAACGTATTATTCAACATAGAAAGTGTTTTCAACAATAAAAAGATTGAAGTACAACCACTTAAAACTATTAATAATATAGTGGGTATATAAAATAACTTCGATAATAATAAATGTTTCACAGACACAATATTATAGACAAGTACAGAGGTAGACGGGCGAACTGCAATCTATGGACCGGGGTGACAATATTTCCCAACGACATTATCTAACCGTCGGTGACGACTCCGCAGCGTACCGTATCTTATGAATAAAAATTTTCAAGTATAATATGTTATTTTTTATTCAACGCCGTGATATAGATAAAATAATGGTCGCAAGAATAGCGACGGATATTCCAATATCTAGCAGGACGCGGTCACCGACAATCTCATTACAAATATGAATAAATTATTAAGCATTAAGCATCCGCAGAGCGGAGATGGATCGCGCGGCTTCCGTAACAGTCGCTCTACTTTGCTCCGGATTATGAGCCTTATATAATGAATAATTGTATCTAAAAGCATTTAAATTTCAATAGCACGTTAAGAGCGTATTAAGCACTCGCACAGTGTAGATCTCTAAAGAGTATAATAACTCACTTTTGTTATTGAAAAGAGAGCACGTGAATAGTGACAGATGGGCGAGTTTAATCGCGAGAATGCGCTCCGGGGCTGCCAACTGGGTTGTTAATACACTCGACGGCTTCGATCAACCTTTGCGTTGAGGTGGTGTTAATATACACGTGTACGTGAGCGATATCTTTAATCGACTATAACTATCCGAATCGAAGATAACATTACGTCATAACATCTCTATGTTATGACATAGCTCCTCTTTAATTACCTAAATTGTAAAAACGTATAATTTTAAACGTACAATACGTGAGAGTATACCGGTCAAAGGGAAAGAGAATTTCGACGCTTGCTTTGTAAGCTAAATTGAATTGAACGTCACATAGAACGCATTTCGTACGCTCAAAGGGAGAGTAATTGCGATCTGGCAGCTCCATTTAAAATGAATTCGTACAAATCCGCTCTAAGCACCGCGTGGAGAGGCAAGGAGAGGCGACGTTGCGATGTGGCGCACAACAACCGGTACAGTGCGGCCTACGAGATGAAAATTGTGCGCCGTCCACTCGTGTCGCGCCGCGCGGCTTGGTCGCTTGCCAGCCTATCTGTTCTGTTTAACAGTACGTCCCAACTATTTGACATATCTATACATTGTTTACACTTAATGACTCAATAGAATCTAAACACTTCAATGTCGATAAGTAGCTCCACATTTATATTTATTAAAGATTATTTTGTTTGTATTACTATATATACATATTAACCGTAAAACAATTAAGCTCTTCAATTACAACACTTAATCGTCCTTACAATGTTTCGTAACAATTTAATTTAAGTGAATTAATTCTAACGTTTTTTATAGAACACTCCAAGAATTATTACGATTTATAATTTAATGTTCCTCAAAGACCCTAATAAAATTATAAAGCCGTACAAAGGGCACAACAAACCAAAAGAGATAAAGAGAGTACGTAATAAAAACAGTTCAATTTTAGGGGTATTTTGTCGAGGTTATATCCATAAACTGAGCACAGCGTGGGTGGGGTGGGGGTGGTGGGGTGAGGCAGACCCCCTCCTCGGCAGCGTACGCGGTGCCGAGTAATGAATAAACTCGCTAAACACAATTTCACGATGAGAGTAATCTGGGTACTCTTTAACACTGTACAAGTGAATCCCGCGAGCTAACTACCGTTTTACCAATATAATGGTAGAAAAGTTTTTTCCATAAAAAAAAGGATCATTTTACAACAGTCCTGTCGTGTTCGTACTGAGATTTTCAGTAATTATTACGTTACATTTAATATAATTAATATATATAATACACAATCTTTTTATTATATAAAAATAGTAGAAGATCTTTGACTAAATTACATTACAACATAAAAATATCTCAAAGAATATATCGATGAGGGAAATGTAGAAAATAAAATGTTAATATAATGCATAGTAAGAAGTTTGTAAAAGGATTTATAAATACCCTTTGGTATATCTGAAATAAGGTTAGCGTGGAATGGAAGAATCTTAAATATAAAGATGTGAAGTAAACTTGAAGAGTACCGTTCGGAACGAGAGCCGTAAAGCGTTATGGAACAAAGGTATTAAAAGAGAATTTTCAAGCTCTCTCCTTTGTAAATACATAGAAAAGCGTCGCAATGCCTCCGCCGAGTCATTTTGTTTTTTGTTTTTCCGTATAAAAATGTAGTTTTATAGTGAACGCCCGGCGGAGGGCGGACGGAATGCTGAATTCGGTTTACGTTATTGCGACCTTAATTGGCATTTCGAGCGAAATAATCAAATTACCTTCTCCCCTTATTAATACAGCTAACATTTGCTGTTAAAATATTTATTTATGTCGAAACGTAAACCAATTTGTGATTTAATAATACCTTACAAATATAAAAATAAAAATACTACAAACAATGTACATAAGAAGATAACGATATATGTATTTATAAACGATAATAGTATAACAGTAAACAAACCTCCGTAAGGGGAGAGAATAGCTCGCCGTCGAGTCTATACTTTAAAAATAAATTTACATAGTAACGTGAGCCGAAAATAAAGAGGGAGAAAATAAGCGAAACGACGAAGAGCAATGAGGCGATGCATAAAGACGCTTCGGGACAAAGTATAAAACAACAAAGTGGTCGACGGATCCGAGTTGACGGCATCAAGGGGGGAGTAATTCGACAACGCACGCAAAAGTGACGCTAAATTATCTTTAGGATATATTGTATAAAAAATAAATGAACATTACATTTTATATTCGAATTTAATTTACCGTATAAAAGAATACAATAGTCGTATATTAACAACGTACAAGTTGTCATTGACCGTAAAACTGCAGTGGATTACTCCTGCTCTGGAAAACTAATTGTTAAAGGTAGCGGCAAATTACTTTTAATGTTTTATAAAGAATACCTCGTGTTCATCTGGCGTGAAGAGCGCTAGATAACAGACATAATATATTGACATCAATTATAATAAACATAAACAATTCACGATAATAATGAAAAAAAAAATAAGATTGCGATTTGAGAAACTCGAAAGACGCGTCTAATTGATACAAGGTTGCTATATAAGAAAAATTGCATCAGAATTTGTAGTGACAAGAGTCCGGTCGGTCTGTTAATAAAATAAACACGAGGCGAGGACAAAAACCTCTTTAATGACTCCGAGGGAATGTACACCGGTGGTATTACGAGGCGCCAATGTAGGACAGGTTTTCTTTATTGGTATATCTACTATTTGCTATAATTAATTATCCGCTAATGTAAAAATTTCAAAAATAGTTGTGTTCGTTTTAAAAATAGATAAATATGACGTTATTTAAAAGAATTTCCGACCAATTACCCGTCCATTATGACAGCGACAGAGGCGCCGAGCGACGAGATCGAGCGACAAGCGTCGGTGGCTAATTAAACCAACTCCGACCAGTGACGACAAAAGATTTAGTTAACGTTTCCGCTGCGATCGTTTTTACTAATTGTCTTATTGTTGTCGTCGCCATTATTTATTCACTTTAATTTATCTCTTATATAAAAATAACACAGTTCTCTAACATTTATTATCATTTGTATAGTATAAAGGATATTACTTTGATCCTAATAGAGTGTAAATTATAAGTAGTAATTCTAAAAAAAAAAAAAATACTATTACATTATACCAGTCTAACCTTAGGATAGTTTAACAATTTAATATATAAACCTAATGAAATAAATAAATACACAGTACACACAACATAGTGCGAAGGACGTTAAGAATTTTATTTCGGTGGTTCATACATTATTATTTATTTTCAAGATTGTATTACGTAATAATCCAAAATATATTTGTATATTTTGTATACGATGAAACGAAATATTCCGAGAGTAAAAATAGCGAGTTAAACAATGCCTCATATAATTATTTATGGAGTAACTAACAACTAAGAATAAATATTCTCTAGAATAATAAATTTTCTTGCAATAATAATCGTCGAGTATTCAATTCAACCCTAAAACACGGATAGGGATAATAACGCGGCTAGGAAATCTGGGATAACGTCTGAAAGCACGACACTTGTTACTACTCCATTAGGATGAACGTCTAAAGGCGAAATGTAAGCATCGTTCCCGTTCTCTGCGGGGTCGAGCAATTAATCCCGAAACCGCAAGCTCAAACAAATCCGTCTCTCCGGCAATACGGCGATTCTCCGGCGAGAGGGGATGCCGTTATACATTTATTTAAACACCTGACGGCCCCCATCTCGGGGGATCTCCTAACTTAGATTACTTTATAATAATTGTATGAAATTTCACTCTACACTATATTAATTGCTATTTGTCTAAGTTTGAATATTACAAATTTATACAATCTATTAGGATGTGATACTGAATTTACAGCTTTAGTTAAATGTATACATCACATGGAAGTAACTTTTTCGTTATTACTTATTATTGAAATTATATATCATATTTTTCATCTTTAACATTTTAAATAATCATTCTATACACTTAGTTAGTTATATAAGAATTCATTTATGTTAAGAATAGATTAAGGACAGTGAGAATGGTTTGTCCGTCGGTACCGTATTTAAAACGTTGTTGCGTGAACTTTGCGGTCGACCAATTAGTACCGGTAGCTCACACGATGACGTGTGAATAGCTTAAAAGGTTATCCGTATACGTGAGGTATTACGTATTTTGTAATAGTGAACTATATATATATATAATTATTATTACGGGCAGTATGAACAGCGTAGGCAGTCAAAGTACGTTGACATGACATGTGTTTATCAGAGCGAGAGCTCACACCGCAGCCTGCCACTGCGACAAACGGAATCACAGAGTGCATCCCCACTGAGATGATCCGTCAGGAGATATCTCGACCACGAGCAGCGCTAACACTCGCCTGACTACGGATAATTACCCCCCTTTGACGTGACAACTTTGCCTCACAAAACTGTTTAACATCAATATACTCATTGGTCAATATAACAATAATATTTACTATTCAAATTAAAACAATGCTATAGAAGAACTAGGTTACAGTAATCTACAATTTAAATACAATATTATTAAGTAAAGAAATACAATAAGAAAATTATAATACTATTGTACAATAATGTAATTGCAAGCGAAACAATAGAATAGAAATGCTTTAATACAAACAATAAAAAGTTTAGTACACATTTGTCCAAGGTCGTTTTAAATCCGCTCCGGTTTGCGCGACAATTTAATGCGGTTCTCGGTAAGTTTTCGAGCGGGTAAGCCCGCGGACTACGGAGGAGCGAGAGAGAGAGGAGTGGGAGGACTTGTTATTACACCCTCTCACCTACGTAAGGGGCTCCGATCTGAGCCGTCCTGTCGCACGAGATTAAGGCTCTCCTCGCTTTGACTTCTAGTCGCCTACAATTGCTTAGAACATTCACTTTTAACACTTCTAATACTCTGATTGCTCGAACACCGTCTAGTAAATACATGTATGTATATTAAAAATAATACATCGTGACATGTACATGACAATATTTTATAATACCGATGCGAGGAATAAAGTAAATATCAAATATACGTTTAAAGAATAATTTAGATATCTGTAACCGTTAATATATTATGTTTGCGTGTTTAAACTATTATCTGGGGTAATTTTCCTCTGCCGCTCGAGCTATAAATAAAAATGTTGAAGAAAATCCAGATAAGACGGAAGCGAAATAAGTTTAGCAGAACGGGAGAAAGCATTATCATTGGCTGTGAGCGAGGAACAAAGAAAATGGTGGAGAGAGAACGTACGAGAGTACTTTATAGCCGCGTAAATATGTTTTATATCCTTCCAGTGTCTGTTATACACTGGCGCGCCGACCCCCACCGACGCCCGCCATCCCCCAACCCCAGCCCGGAGGGTTGCCTCGCTCTCGGAAATGCCGAGCTTTAATAAAACATATATTTTTCCGAGCGAGGAAAATACTGGGGAAACTCGCAATTTGTTCTTTCACTTTATGCTCGTTTACAAGACAAAAGTGGAACATTTCAGAAACATTATGTTAATCACGTAGTTATGTACATAGTTTGTTATAATTTTATTTAAGTTATTACGTGAGCGTTTTATACGATGCGTGGGGTGAAGGCGATAACGTAAATAGGTGCGAAGTCGTAAAGTGTTGATGGACGTCACGAGGGGTTCACGCTGTTGGCGGTGCAACAATGTAGGTGTAGGACGGACGACGGAGTCACGGTGCTCTTATCCAGCAGCCGCTGCGGGGTCACGGTTGAGGGCGATTTATTGCGGCTCATGTCGGCACCGCATTATCAACCCTCGGACTGGCGCTAATTAAGACACGGCCTCGATAACTACCTCATTTTATTCATCGTTTTCTACTCGTTATAACCACTTTATATACAACATTAACTTAATAATAATAAAAGATTTATTTACTCTTGTTTGTAAAATAATTTGTTCGAAAAGTTAAAAGGATATAAAAGGAGAAATGTATTAAAGCGGCGAGCGAGGGTAAAGTTAGAAAGACATTTCTCTTCAGAATCTAGATATCAAGAGATTAAATAATTTTCTTATTGCTCGGCGCATCACAAAGAATCTCAAACGGTAGTTGGAGGAGAGAGCACTAAAGGGAGATTGGCGAGTTGAAGTTAAAGCCGCACGCTCCCACCGCGGCGCCCCAGAGTACGGACCATAAAATATTACACTAAATGAAAGAAGCTCTTTCAATTAACCGAGGCAGGTTTGCACAAGGTAAATCCGGCCAAGAGGCGCCCGGCTCTACGATACCGGAATATATTACTTTAAATTTAAAACGCCGAGGTTTATTTGTGTAGTTATATTTTATAAACACGATAACAACGTTATAGATGTATACGATAGATATAAATTGTGTGTAACATGTTATAGGTATGTTATATAGATATTGATTGATATTCATATATTTATTACCCCTGGTCGACCCTACGCAGATTGTGTTCACCTCGAAACCCCCGACCTAATCGACCAGAAGTGATACGCTACCTGATGTTTGAACACATCTGACGAGTATAAGATTCGGTTTATCTCCCCTTTGTAAGCATTATGATTGGATCTAACAATTTAATAACTAACATATTATAGTTATGTAAAACTTAAATTTTAAAATAATATTGAATTAAAAATAATAATAAATAATATAAGTATTAATAAGAATTAAGGAAAAAAAGGGTATTTATATTGGGGTATGATTAAACCCCAATTAAATATACAATGTTATAGTGAATTGGTTTTACCGTCCTCCACTTAAAACATTTCCTTGTTAAACTAATACAGTTCACAAAACCTCACTTCCCGAGTACTTTTCTGAGTATTTTATTCAAGACTTGGTATGTATAGAAAAGTTGTAACATAGGAATAGTTTAACTTATGGTATCTTATTAATAAATTTAAATGTTCTAAAATAATATAAAAGTCAAAATATTCATAAAAAAAATGAAAATAAATACAACGTATATATATAATTTATAAATAATATTCATACTGTTTGTAATAACTTAAGAAAATTCATATATTTTTTTTTTTTTTATGTTAGAGGAGGGCAAACGAGCTTGCGGGTCACCGTTGGTATGTGATCACCGCCGCCCATGAACTCAATATTACAGACGCTATTCGTTATTTCCATTGCACTAAGTTAGTAGGAGACCATGAGCTGATCGGGAACTAATATCGATTATTGAGATCTTAATTTTCAATCGAAATCCAAAACAACAACAAAGAAAACATGTTCCGTCCGTCCGTCCGTCGGTGTTTCAGTAGAGCCCGCAATATTGTTAATGTTCGAGTTCGGTCGTTGTTAGTTCAACCGCTTACATTAAGCTAACAACCGAGGTAAGGTATCCTAAAGTTTGTGTTCAACAAATTTAAACCGAACTTCACTTCAGATTTAACTGTATCCAATTAGTATTAACATTATATGGATATTCATTGTTTTATATAATTATACATATGTCTGTCTGTTTGTTCCGGCTAATCACTGAAACGATTTTTAACAAGAGTTTCACTTGCGTATGGTTGATTTTATAAGGAGTAACTTAGGCTACTTTTATTTAAAAAAAACAAAATTGCCGCGCGAAGTGGTAGGCGCAGCTAGATTTAAAATAAAACTAACTAGTTTGTATTCGTATAATTAAAGACGAAATCATAAATATTCATAAACGTATTTTTAATTTTAATTCTATCTAATTATAATAAATTATTTAATATATATATATATAATGATATTGTAATATTATTCATAATTATCTACCCGTTTTATAAATATTAAAATTTATCTTATAAAATGGTTATAACAATTTAATGAAGAGTATATAATCTAAATAAACTATCATACAATACGACTGTCATTATTAACTTATAGCGAGATTAAAATACATATAAAATTTTATTAATAACGATAGGTAGTATATATTATTTTATCGTCAGTTCGCAATTCAACATCGCTCTCGCTAACATCACAATAAAGGAGAGAAACAGTTCTCCATTTCATAACAATCTAGCACAGGATGAGGAGCATCTCTTCTTGGAAAGTCAAATAAATTAATGTTAAGCTCAAACTGACGTTTGCAACGGAACTGTGAAGCGTCTACGTAATTACCAAAACGCCAGCGAATTTACATATCAAAGTGGTGGCATAATTGAACAACCCTCCCCCCCTCCCCATCCCTCCCACTCCACCAGTGTAAATAGCAAAGTCGAATCGGATCGAGTTAGCGGTGCACTCTGGGTTAAATGTATCCCAGAAATATAAATGCTTGGATGGTATCATCCCGTAAACCGGGGACGGGGATCGACCACTCGAGGATGAGGATGAGATCACTCGATAAAGGGAACGATCCGTTGAGGTACTTTAAAATCAACTATAACATTCAATAGGGCTATAGAAATATTGGAATTGAATTTATTTTAAAGATTTTTATAACGTAAATTAATTATAGATGTAAAAAAGTCAATGTTGAAGGATTCGCTTTACTATGAGATATATATTAATTCACTGAACTTAGAAGTGATCTCGAACAGTCAAGTTCAATCGGGATAATTTAATTAATAAGACACAACGGAGTCGGGAACGTTTCCCTCCTAAGATATCACTTTACGGGAATTATTGTTCCACTCAACTCATAATACAATTACATTTACATTCCACAATCATTAACACTTTGAAATGATTAACACATTTATGATATCACTATCGTTATTAAATTCATAATTATAATTTTCATATTGGTATGTTATCGGTACATCGAAAATTATTTCATTACTATAAATCAGATATATTTTTAAATTATTGTACAGTCAACGAGAAAATATTTATAAGTTAAATGTAGTATTTATAAAGATGAATTTTGTGAAAGACTGTCTGTCTATATCTTTTATTTTAAACTTGAAGACAATTGAGTTTCTCAAATAAAAAAATATTTACATTAAAACGCAAGACCGAAATGACGATATTTATTAAAATATTACTATTACCTTAAAAAAATATTTTTTTAAAATAAAAATATCAATTTATTAATTTTAAAATGTGTGGCCGACCGTACTTAAGTGACACTCGTACGTACACACATACGTACACTTTAATTGTCACTTATCACCTATAACGATAACGAGATCAATTAAATTGTTATATTATTAGCAATAACTTTATAACATCGAGTACCATTCAGTTTTCAATTACGATAAGGTATCTTTACATATGTAATGTATATTACGTGAAGATAAAGATAGATATGGTATTATAAAACAAAGATTTGTTACACGTAGGGGTGAGTTGGGATGTGTAGGGGTGGATTGTTAGAGGGCAGCGAAGCGGACAGGCGTAATTAGATTAAGTGGAAAGTGGTTGAATCCGAATTGCCGGCGCTTTTGAACAATACTATCGCTCCGAAGGCTTCGGTTAGAACAGGCGCCACGACTAATTGTATCCAGTGATTTCGATTTGTACAAAGTTTAATATTAACCTTTCAGTTATGTACCACTTTATAGGTATGTATAGGTGTGTTATAATATATAGTATATAATATTAGATAGAAATTGAAATATAATATATTATACTAATGATATAATATAAAAAGCTTAAACTTTGATAATTATTGTTAATGATATAAATATCTTATCCCAAGTTAAATGCAGTTTAATATTAAATTAAATGGAAATGGATTATTAAGAGAGAGAGACGTAAAAGTCGTAATATAACGTACTTAATTACGGGCACTTCGCGACTGCGCCAATCTTGTAATTACGAAACAGAGCGACGGAGCGTAATCAGCTCCCTTTGGTACGTCGACGCGCCGTAGAGCGTTTCACGTTTAACTCTAGTCGCTTTTGAGTCGCATTTCACAACCTGTTGACGAGTTAGTTAAGCCCCTACAGTCTAGAGTCCGTACAAAGAGAAACTAACTACAACACTTCAACTGTACGCTGCTCTACTACGAACTGAGCTCGTGTTAAAGTATTTAAAATATCCTCATGAATCGGGGAAGAGACAAAAATCCAATTACGGTAAACAATCTGTAAACAGGTGCTCGGGGCGTCTCCTCCCGCGAGATTAATCACTAGGCAGGAGTGAGTTCGCTCGTAATAAACTGGGTACGAACAACTTCGCCACTTACATTACACGGACGTTTATTTGAAACGTTGTTACAACTTTTCGTCGTTTCGAGACGACTTTAATTAATTAATTAATTCGTACATGTAAAACATACAGACAGTGTATAATTAATGTTATATTTAAATTTACTTGCCTTATCATCGTCGCCTTCACTATCACACTGTAAAAGAAAGAAAATATATATATATTATTTAATAATATTCACGTTCAGATAGATTATAAATTATCATGCGGTATAAGATTGAGTAATTCACCAAAAGCCAACACATGCTCCTACATAAGTAATTAAACTTTCTATTTACGCAATGACTCATAGCGATCAGTATCAG